>CM076573.1:83462846-84062846 GCA_034641835.2 Pinus albicaulis | reverse complement strand
GGGAGGATCGCTTGTTCCAGGTAGACCATAGTGCAAAGCCATCTATGTTAGGGACCTTAGATTCTTCGTGCTCCCAAGTTTCAACAAGCAATATAATATCAACATCATCTGAGATCCAACTTAGCTTGGGGCCTTTGTTCCATGGAAAGCCCTGACAGTTCCAAGAAAGAATTTAGAGCATGTTAAATTGCTATTTATTACTATCTTTTTGGTTTCTATCTCGAATAACGACTTTTCTATTTCTGATTATTGCCCATTTTCCTTCCTTCCTAGCTTATTTTACCTTTTGAACCTCCTTTCTTAATTCTGCTTGATCTTCTGGAATGAGATCTTCATTTATAAATATTCCCGTTCCTTCTAGACTTGAGGTTTTACTAAGTATGTCATACTTATGGTCAGTAGAGCTCACCTTTATTCGGATCAGCCTTCCTTTATTCTTAGTTAATTTCCCTAACCTTGTTTCTTCTGTGAGACACGTGGTTTAAATTTGTACTCTATTATGTAATTCTGTCTGGGTTATGGCTAAAGTATCCTCATCTAGCTCCTCTTTCAAACCGAAGATTATCAGGTTCAAAGCCCTTTTGTTATGCTCATGGTCTAATTCGATCAATTTTTTCATTTCATCTTTAATTGGTTTGATATATAATTTATTTGCCCCACTATTTAGGGTGAGACTGTTGTTAAATTTTTCTTCTAGTTCTTTAATCACGTCCTTCATTTCAAGACTCTCTATATTATCAACATCTCCTTGCTGGGATGTTTGGTTCGTATCTTGGTTTTGTTTTTCTATGACCTGCAACCTAGTCTCCATTGCCTCCATTTTATTCTCCAGTGGTTCTATTTTATTTTCTATTTGTTTTTGGATCTTGTCTTCAAGAGATGTGAATTTGTTTTCCAGCATGGCATCTAACTGGGTTTGTAGCTTGACTTCTCTTTCTTCTCTACGTTTCTCTAAAGACTCTATATACTCATAAAGGCTCTGTAGAATGACTGTGCTAGGTATACCTTTGGTAATCTTTGGTAGCTGTGGTTAATTATTCATACTTGAGAATACATGAGCAAATATGTATTAGAAAAAGATAAGGAATTTGTGCACCTGAATATCAGCAAACTGGACAACAGAAGTCAAGTGCCTAGGTCCGAAAATTTATTGAGAAAAAAATCACCACAGACCCAAGTATTAATCGAGAAAATTTTCACCTCAGAATTCACTGCAGAAATTTTCACCGCAGACCCAAGTATTAATCGAGAAAATTTACCGCAGACCCAAATATAATTGATATTTATTTATTTATTTTAATTTTACTTTTAATCGTTAATTATAATTAATAATTTTATTTATTAATTTTGATTTTGATTTTAATTTAATTTATTTTTTTATATAATTTAACTTATTCAAAAGTTTACATTACATAACAAGGTATACTATTACATCTCCTTCCTTCATAATGACCTAGAGACCTTTTTAGGATATAATATTACATCTCTTTCATATATTAAGCTAGAGACATTTTTCTGAATTATTTATCTATTTGTGCTTTTAAATTCCATTGACCAACTTTATAATCATTAACTAAGCAATTTATAAAATAATCTTATCCAATTATCTATATATATTAGATTTTTCAAATTATAATTTCTAATCTTATGAATTTTCAAATTATAATTTCTACATCATAACTATCTGCATGGTACATCTTTCAATTTATAAGTTTTAGATATAATATACACAGTTAATATCCTGATTTTTTTTCCCTTTCTGAACAAATCCCCACCACCCTCCAACACTATCGTGTATGTGATGTATTAGAAATCAACATTTTTAAAATCCCAAACGATGAAATAATCAATATATTTGGTACATCTAGGTGTTTTAGTTAAAAACAATTGCAGTAAAAACACTGAACACCATGGGATATGATAATGTAACCCTTTATTTATATTCTTAACTGAAAACAAAGATACATGCCCACACAAAAATATCCGAGCCTTTGCAGTGGCATGCTTCGCTGCTCATTAAAATAGAAAACCAATACTGAAGCACAATCGTGGACCCTGGATGGATCCACCAGACAAATTCACCACGAGGTTTTCATCCCAAGATCAATGCTAGAACTGGCCACGCCAAGTTCTCAACCCAAACACAATAAGATAGATAAACCAGAAAGAATCTAAATTCTTAGCTTCTATCCCCTTTTATAGGCTTGATGGACCTTATTTTATTATTTTCCTAAAAAACCAACAACAAATACCATGAGACGATACTATGGGAAAATACAACGGTAATACCATGGACCGATTCCGTCCACTTTGATCGAATCAAGAAATGGAGTATTACAAGTCCTCCCACCTAAAGATTGCTTGTCCTCAAGCGATCCACTTCTATCCACAACAAAAACATTTGTACATTAATACCAGCGTAGATCCATCTTAATTCCGGATCTATCAAGCGTCGAGAGGGATCAAATCTCTCGAGGTGCAAACCTCAAAGGTTTGCATCTCAAGAGATTTGATCCCTCTCGGCGCTTGATAGATCCAGAATTAAGATGGATATAGGTTGGTTTCAGTCGTGTGCTGCTAAGGAAAATCTATCGAAGATATGATTAATTTTAACAATAATATGTAAATATATCAAATATTAATATAATCATTTTAAATATGCTAAATATTTCTGAGATTAACTTGGTCATTTTAATTTTAAATTTTCTTAATTACCTTATAAGTTCGTTGAGATGATAAATATTGTTAATAACTATAATGATGAAAAATGGTGAAATAATTTTTTTGAATGCAAAGTGACAATAATAGTGTTGAAAGATAGAAAATGTGAATAATAAGAATGTACTCATGTTACAAATTGTCTTCATTGTGATCAATCTCAAACTATTTTCTTTTACTATTCTTATTGCCACCCTTGTTAGTTTTGTTATCTTTTCATCTCGATTATATGAAAAAGAAAATTTAAATTGTAAACCATTTAAATCTTTAGCTTGAGCTATTGTAGTAAACATGATACCTTGTCTCTCTTGCTCTCCAATATTAATAGGTTAAATTACTATAACACAAAAATCAATGTACATTGTCAATAAATATTTGTGCTTACACTAAAATCAATGCATATTGTTAATCCAATCACTTTAAAATTAATGTACCGTCATACATCCAATTACATCAAATTATAAATCAACATATACATTGAAATCAATGCATTTAATGCAAGCAATCAAGTAAGATTAGAAAATAACTTCTACATTTAAATCAATGCACCTAATGCAAGCAATCAAATAATATTAGAAACCAACATCTACACTAAAATCAATGCATTTACTCAAAGCAATCAAATAGGATTAGAAATCGCCATCTACACTGAAATCAATGCATTTAGTACAAACAATCAAATAGGATTATAAATAATCTACATTGAAATCAATGCATCTAGTGCAAGAAATCAAATATAATTATAAATCGGCGTCTAAATTGAAATCAACACATCCAGTGCAAGCAATCAAATATAATTAGAAATCATCACCTACACTGAAATCAATGCATTTAGTGCAAGTAATCAAATATCATTAGAAATAAATATCTACACTAAAATCGATGCATCTAGTGCAAATAATCAAATAGGATTATAAATCACCATCTCCACTTAAATCAATCCATCTAGTGCAAGAAATATTCTTCCCTCTCTCCACCCTCCATCCATATCTATATCCCCCTCCATCTCTTGTTTTTTGTCTCTCTATCTCACCCCCCTAAACACGCACACTCTCACACTCCATATATATCATTCTCTTTGTCAATCACCCCCTCTCCCCATATCTCTCTTCTTCCCTCTCTTCACTTCCATCTATATCTCTATCTACCCCTTCTCTCCCTCTCCCCCACTAATATCTCTCTTTCCTCCTTTTTTTCCTCTCTCCCTCTCTCTCCATCTTCCTTATCACGCTCTCTCTCTCTAGAAACCAAAATCTACATTGAAATCAATGCGTTTACTCAAAGAAATCAAATAGGATTATGAATTGCCATCTACACTAAAATCAATGCATTTAGTGCAAACAATCAAATAGGATTATAAATCATCTACATTGAAATCAGTTCATCTAGTGCAAGTAATCAAATATAATTATAAATCGAGATCTAAATTGAAATCAACACATTCAGTGCAAGCAATCAAATTGTATTATAAATCACCACCTACACTGAAATCAATGCATCTAGTGCAAGTAATCAAATATCATTAGAAATAAATATCTACACTAAAATCGATGCATCTAGTGCAAATAATCAAATAGGATTAGAAATCACCATCTCCACTTATATCAATCCATCTAGTGCAAGAAATATTCCTCTCTCTCTCCACCCTCCATCCATATCTATATCCCCCTCCATCTATTCTTTTTTGCCTCTCTATCTCACCCCCCTAAACACACATGCTCTCGCACTCCATATATATCAATCTCTTTGTCAATCACCCCCTCTCCCCATCTCTCTCTTCTTCCCTCTCCCCCGCTAATATCTCTCTTTCCTCCTTTTGTCCTCTCTCCCTCTCTCTCCATCTTCCTTATCACTCACACACACACTCTCTCTAGAAACCAACGTCTACACTGAAATCAATGCATTTACTCAAAGAAATCAAATAGGATTAGAAATCGCCATCTACACTGAAATCGATGCATTTAGTGCAAACAATCAAATAGGATTAAAAATCATCTACATTGAAATCAATTCATCGAGTGCAAGTAATCAATATAATTATAAATCGACATCTAAATTGAAATCAACACATTTAGTGCAAACAATCAAATTGTATTAGAAATCACCACCTACACTAAAATCAATGCATCTAGTGCATGTAATCAAATATCACTAGAAATAAATATCTACACTAAAATCGATGCATATATTGCAAATAATCAAACAGGATTATAAATCACCATCTCTACTTATATCAATCCATCTAGTGTGAGAAATATTCTTCCCTCTTTCCACCCTCCATCCATATCTATATCCCCCTCCATCTCTTCTTTTCAATCTCTCTATCTCACCCCCATAAACACACACGCTCTCTTACTCCATATATATCAATCTCTTTGTCAATCCCCTCCTCTCCCCATCTCTCTCTTCTTCCCTCTCTTCACCTTCCATCTATATCTCTATCTTCCCCTTCTCTCCCTCTCTGCCCTGTCTGTCTCTTTCCTCTCTTCCTTTCCTCTCTCCCTCTCTCTCCATCTTCCTTATCACTCACTCACTCACTCTCTCTCTCTCTCTCCACCTTTCTCTCTCTATTTATTTCTTCTTACCTCTCTCCCCCTCTCCCTCCAAGTCCATCTCTCTTTCCCTCCCTCTCTCCACTCTCTCACATCCTCTCTCTTCCTTCCTCTCTTTCCCTTTCTCTCCCATCTCTCTCTCCTTCTCTCTCTATCTTCACCCACCAACTATGTTACTATATCCCTCCCTCTCTCCTTATATCTCCTTCTCCCCCCATTATCTCCATCTCTCCTTATTTTTCTCTTTATCTCAGCCCCAAACATACACACACTCTCTCTGTCTCTCCCTTGTCACTCCTTCTCTCTCTCCCGCCCTATCTCTCGCTACTTACTACATCTCTCCCTCCAAAATCCATATCTCTATCGTCCCCCTCTCCTCTCTCTCTCACTCCTTCCTCTCTCTCTCTCTCTCTCTCTCTCTCCTAACTCCCTCTCTCTTCCCTGATCTCTCTCTCTCTCTCTTCCCCCATCACTCTCCTCCTCTCTCTCATCCTTCCTCTCTCTCCCTTTCTCTCCTACCTCCCTCTCTCTTTTCCCTCCAATCCTCTCTCTTCCCCCATCTCTCTCTCTCTCTCTCTCTCTTCCCCCATCTCCCTTTCTCTCTCTCTCTCTCTCTTTCCGCCCCTCTCTCTATCCAACTACATTACTATATCCCTCTCTCTCTCCTCTCTTTTTCTCTCCTCCCTTCTTTCCATACATCCTAATTTGTCTCTTTAGCTCACCCCTAAGCATACACACTCTCTCTCCATCTCCCCCTGATCACTCTCTCTCTCTCTCTCTCTCTCTCTCTATTTCTTCTTAGTTATGTAAACTAATGAACATAAATATTCGTAAATATAAAGCAAATTATGGAGTAAATATGAAAAGAGGTTTTATTTACTTACCATACCTCTGGTGTATTTATATTTATATTTATTTACCATACCTCTTTTATTTACTATGGTATTTGGCCCATAGGCTTGTTATATAATTAGATTTTTATTTATAATCCTATTTGATATATTGTTAGTTATTTACCTTACCTCTTTATACCTCTTTTATATTTATTTTTTTACCATACCTCTTTATACCTATTATATATTTATTTATTTGTCATACCTCTTTTATATTTATTTATTTACCATAATTATTTTATAAATATGGTATTTTGCCCATGGTATTTAGCCCATGGTATCAATATTAATTTGTCCCATGGTATTTGTCCCATAGGCTTCATCTAAATAAAACCTCTTTTTAAAGTTTGTTTAAATATAAAAAGGATTATGGAGTAAATATAAAAATAATTTTTATTTATTTACCATACATCTAGTTTATATATGTTTTATTTATTTACCATAGCTTGGAGTAAGTATAAAAATAGGTTTTATTTATTTACCATACCTCATGTTTATTTATATTTATATTTATTTAAATTTTAAAATATTGCAACTTTGATGGGGAAATATTTATGTCTTTAAATATTTTAATTTATCCATAGAATATGGGTTTTATTTTTAAAGACTCATTTTACAAATATTTAATTAAAAGAATATTAAAAGATTTTGGATTTTGATTGTTTGTGTTGAATTAAATCTTTCCTTTGATTTAGGAAATGGTATTAACTTTAGTAAAGAGAAAAGATGTTTAAAATTTTATTTAATTTGGAAATTCAATGTGGTAAATTTTTTTGTTAAAGGTAAATTTATAATCCATTCAAATTCAGGTATATAATAAAGCAATTATTAAATGGGTAAGATAATTTACTATCCATTCAAATTATATAAATAATACATAGTTGCATTTTAATAGTTAATCTCAGCCCATTAATAAGTTAAAAAAGTTATATATAATCTAAATATTCAAGTTATATAAAATTCAAGATTAGGTTAATGCTTTGGCCGACATTAGAAAAAGTAAAATTTATTATTTTTTAAGAACATGACATACTTGACATCGGGGTCATACTGGGCTGTAGATTGCGCCTCTCGGTGCAACCAGGATCCCATACAACCTGATATATTGTTCCATCCCTCCATGTTGAATAGTCCTAAATGGATCCTCTGAATCCCGGATCCCAAACAATCCTCCGACCAATCCTTCTCTCGATAGATTTACATGGATCCCAAACAATCCTTTGGCCAATTCCACCCCAATGGATTCTCCTAGATCCCAATGCCACCTAAATCCTAGGACCTGTGGGTTATGGTACCATTTCAGCCCTCCATCGTTGCTCATGCCGAATGGCCCAAGCTGTAATATGCCCTTGGCTATGAGAATCCTCCAAAGAATCAACCCATCAATCGAATAAAAACTCATAATCTCTCGCCAATCCATACTTGGGGAAGAATGAATATCTACAAATCTACTATGTTGATGTTGTTCGATGCTCGATTCATGTTGCTCTACTTGGTTACCCAACATGATGTATTTATAGAACTCTGCCCTACTCTTCCCAATGTATAAATTAGGTGGGTTGTTAGTGTCGCAAGCCTTATCTATGTATTCCTGTAGAGTGCTGCTATGGAACTCCCAATTGTACTCCTCATGTTGCCCTGTGAGGGACTTGAGTTGTTCCTCAACACTAGACAACTTGGTCATTGATTTAGAACATACCCCTATGAGTTCCTCAATTTTTCTATTCTCTTGTAAGACAATGTCTCAAAGTATCTAGGCTCTTTGCTTCAACAACATAAGATCTGTCTTGAAATGCATGATCCTTTCCCGAAAGTCTTTCACTGGAGATTCTAGTGCCCTGTTGAATGTCTCTGTATTTGACTGCGCCGGATTCCCCACGACCACTGCTTCAACTTGAATCTTTGACTGGCCCTTTAGAAATGACTCATCATGCATACTATATTTGTCATGCTGACATGCATGATCATGATCATCATATTGGTTTATTACTACTGGCTCCTCATTTGATTCTCCTTGAGTGTATTCGTCCTGGACCTCTTTACATGTGATGATAAGTTGTCCAACCTCTCCAATTGTCAAACATGGATGTACTGGTGGATTGTTGTCTATACTTGATTGCCCATACTCTTTATGGATGTCCTCCAGTGTATTTATAGATTCAATTACCACACCATCACGAGGAATCACATCCTTCCTTTTGTCATGTACTTTCTCAAGCTGATTGACCGACTTGTCTTGCAAGTTTCTCTGAAGAGTGTTACACAAAAATTTGTCACCGTCCTTGCAATCCCTCGCCCCGCATATTGGAGAGTCTCTCCCGTGACTTGTGAGAAATGTCATCCTCTACAAACACCTTCCTTGCATCCTTCTATACAAGAACATCATTTCTCCTATTGAACATTTTCTCAAAAAGCCCATAAAAAGCTATGTTTTGGCATTGGCGCGGGTAGCCAGTTCACCCCTCGTGCCAATGTGGAGGATGTACACTAGAGGCCGTGCCAGCGGGTGCTCTGTCTCTTTGTTGTGCCCGCGCTAGCCTTTTTGGGAATGTTTTTTAACCAGCTAGAGGCGGAAGTTTCCTTCAACCACCTCTGGGATGAGTCACAGGAAGTGGTTAACTGGATGAGCCACAGATCTCCCTCTTTAGGTAGTGGTTTCCTCCTCCCATGGGATACTCCTAGAAGATAGGTCTCCCTTCCATGATTATAGGGATCCTAACCTCTCCCTCTCCCCCTATATAAATGAGATTTCTCCCATCATGAAAGCTAGCTGAACAAAGAGGATTATGCAGCTGAAATGCTGAAATTGGAGAACTAAGCTATAGTCGAATAACTGAGAAGGTAGATCAAGAAGGAAGTCCATCAAGAGGTCCCTTATCCCGTTCAAATTCCCCGACAAGCTTTGAAACGTGCTTTGCTCGAGCCCTGCTGGAGGAGACCGCAACGTCAGAGTATGGTTGTATCTCTTCTTTCTACCTATTAATATAAGTGACTATTGTCTGGTTCCCGTCTTGTGTTTCGTATTTATCGAATGCAATATGTTAGTCTTATCTGACTGATTAATAGATTTTGGATGGAATTAGTATGTGGTATGTGGTTATCGTTTTCTGATCTTTGTGCAGGTGTTCAAATGCGATAGGCGGAGGGATTGTGACTTGTCTTTAATCAGGAGCGAGAGGCTCTCATCATCATTATGGGCGTCGACGATAACTTTGGACCACAGGTAGGCCATCTTATCGCATCCTATTTCATTCAAGTATCTAGGAACCTACACTCTAGCATGATTCCTTGTTTCTAGACCCACCCTAGGGCTAGTGGGATCGCCTTTGTCCATAGAGGGGATTTACCTGAGTAACAAGTTGGCGACTCCACTAGGGAACAGTGCGAGTTTGTCTTTCATCCATTAGATCTTCTTCTTGGTCTTTGCTTGCTTAGCTTGCATTTTCTGGTTGATTTGCTGAGTCTTAGACCCCTGTTCAGCCCCAGAGGATCAGATCTGATCTCTGTTTTTCCAAAATTTTCATTCTTCTAAGGCTGACTTGATTGGCGTGGTTTCCAATCTGACAGTCGCGCCCACTGGCGCTTGTTGCCAGTTCATCACCTGCACCATCCCCTATTTGGCGCGGATTACAGGCAGACAATCGCGCCATTTCCTATAGGTGCTAGGGTTTTCCCTGTTTTGGAGTTTTTGGTCCATACTGGTGTCTCTGGGTGTTTTCTTGACTTGTTTTGATGCTTTGGGATTGTTTGTGACTGTGAGAATCCTTCTTCCTTCAATTGTTTGTCCATTTCTTTCAGCATCATGGCCTTAGGTATTTCTAGTGCTTTGGTATGCTGAGCCTCCTGTAGGAGTTTGGATCTTTTGTTTCGCGATCACCTTCGTTATTTGCTTGATTGCATTCAGATCCCTGGATCCGTTTTGAGTGATTGCATTTGGCGAAATGAGTCTTGAGTGAATCTTGCCTTTTTCATTCAGTTTTGCTTCTTGTCACTCCAACATAGCTCACATTGCTTGTATGGGTCTGTTTTGACATCTTTCTTCGATTTGAGAGATTGTGACATTGGTTTGAGTCTTTGTTTTGTTTGCTTGTGAGTTGATTGAATTGTTTCGCCTCAACTCTTGCATTGGCATTCTCAAACTAGTGTGAATATTCGTTTTTCATGTTATTTAGTGCACTATTTGCTCTATTACATTGAAAAAATCAAAAATATATTTTTTGCTTGCATTCTTGTTTTCATTGTAGAATTGGAAAATCTTTCACATAACTAGCATTGGGAATTTTAGGAAAGATTTCTCGTTCTTATTAGTTTGCATCAAGTTTTGTAGTGGAAGCTTCTGTGTGTTCTCATTATTCGTTATCGCTTGAAAACTCCTAACTTTCTCGTAGATAGATTTTCATCGAACGAAATGGTATTTTATGGCATGTAGCTTGTATTCAGGGATTTGTGAGATCTAATGTTTGGTAGTACCTTGGAATTGAAACATAAATACAAGATCAACTTAAAATTTATCCAATTAACCTAAGGCAACATTGAAACTTAATGAAACATTTAGTGGTATAAGTTAGGAGACGTGTTCTGGCGTCTTTAAACCTAGCATCTGTCGCTCGCCATCTGGCTTCAGACAGCGCTAGTACGGACTTGTGCTCCCCGTACCATCGAGTATATAAAGGGAGACCCCTCTAGGTTGCAATCCTTTTATCTGTAGGAAGCCGAGTTTGCCGCCTTGTAACCGTGATATACCAAACATAGCATTCGGGGAGACTACCTGCATGTACGTCAAGTCCTTGGTTGATTCTTCTTTCATTTTAGAACCAAGGTGTTGTAGAAATTTGAATAATAGTTGAATTATTCACCGAAATTATCCTGATTACACACTATTTAAGCTTCATGCATAATACATAACCTCTTCTACAATTGATCATCATTTTGCGGAAATAGAAGCAGTCGCATGCGCACATTAAAACATAATCAAGCACACATATAACACAGTATGTAATGGGGAAAGCATACAGCTGAAAACCCCCAACTATCTGTATATTATAATGATAGAGAAAATGTAACAATACATAGCACAAAATCCTCACAAGCTCTCAACACTATCTCCAATTGTTACACACAAACTAGCTCAGATTTGAACAAGTCACAGGTTCAAATCTCCTCCACTGTTTGCCTGCCTCTACTGCGCAATCCAAGATGAGAATGAATGAGATCCAAGTTCAAATCCCACTGGCTTGTACTGCGCAATCCTCATTGGAAATCTCAATCAATGTGTGTGCAAATCTCATGCACAGCTATAGTCACAACTGATAGTAGACTCACCTTTTCACCCACCTCTAACACTGGTCTCCACTGAACTGTCCATGCATTGCAGTTAACTGATGTGTTCTTTAGTTGATTTATGAGTTAATAATTAATGAATTAATTAATAATTAATTCACACCACTCATCACTAGTGTATTTTTCAGTTAGACTAAATACAACTAGTTCAACTAAGTTAAACAGAACACAACTCCACCAACTGTCTCATCAACTCCACCAAACTCTGCCACATGAGTTCTAACTCAAGTCAACCATGCAATAGCTCAACTAACCCTTAGGAAAAGCGTATTTCCTTCTGTCAGCTGCATGTGCCACATCCAAGCATCAAACTGAAGTGCTCCAAGAGGATAAGATAATGTTTATAGTCTAAATATTATTAAGGGTTAATAATATTCGATTGTTCTATTTTTAGCCCGGCAGTCTAAAAATAGAAACCGCCCAATGTCTAAAAATAGAGGTCCATATATTTTTACCAACTCGACCAATCATCCATAAATAGCATCCTGCAACTCATAGACCATTATCCATATGTCTAAAAATAGACTTTTCGACAAAAATCACTTATGTGGCCCCCACCTAGTTTAGGTGATCACTTTCCAACTAGGATCAAGAAATATGTTTTAGGATGCCTCCTTCACTGTTTCTTGTTGCAATCTTCAACAGGTGTATATGGCAGTTGTTGTAGAGGTAAATCCCCTCTGCGGACAGAGGCGATCCCCACTAGCCTAGATCGGGTCTAGCAACAATCATATCACGCTAAGGTGCAAGTTCCTAATTGCAATAAACCAAATGGCGAGGAAGGCTTACCTTGGATCCAACGCTATTGTTTGTAGAGAAGATAACGCTCCCATTTCCTTGCTCTAGCAGATCACAATCCTCACGCTTGCCGTGATCGAACACCTGCACATGCAATAAACACGACAAACACAAGTGTAAAACCCAATATATGCAATTATGTATCAATCAGAGAAGACACAACTCATGATCATAATGAATAATACGAGTGGAACCATAACCAAAGTCGCTAATCATTAATTCATACAAAGGAAAATACAACCTGGCTCTGACGCTGAATCTTCCTTTGGTGGGTCGTCAGTGGAATACATCTCGGTAAAGCTCGTCGGGAATGGGACAAGCCTCTCTCTTCGATCGTCAATCTCCTTACTACTGATTTGGCTCTATGAGGACTATTGCAGCATTCTTTAGGCTATGAAGGCTCTTGGAGATTAGCTTGCAAAGGAAAATGGCAAGCTTATATAGATGGTGGAAGGGGAGTTGGGATCCCTACAATAATGGGATTGGCCCTATCCTCAAGGAAGTTTCCATGAGAGGTGGAAAACCACTTCCTCTACATGGAGATCCGGAGCCAAACCTCCCAACTCAATTTAGAGACCAGTTTAGAAATTGGTTGGAGTCAATATTCCGCCATTTATTTTTAAAAAACACTCCTTATTAAGCTTGGCGCGGGTGCAACACTCGGACAGAGTGCCAGTTGGCGCGCCCTCTTTGGAGGATTTCCCCCATTGGCGCGAGAGATAAACTGGCTGACCGCGCCAATGCAAAAAGGCTATTTTTAGGGTTTTTCACAAGGAATTGTCTTCAGGGGAATGAATGTCCATGTCCAGGGGGATGCCATAAAAGTGTTTTCAGGTCATGTCACTGCTCACAGGTCACGGAATAAGCCCTCCATTGTGCGGGACGGGGGATTGCAGGGACGGTGACAAATTGCTGTGTAACAGATGCCCCCTAAAGCATGAGGCCCGAAAGAGAGAGAGGGGTGAAATGCTTTACGAGAACGTGTCCAACTGAAAACACTGCCGCCGGAAAACCTACGTAGAGAAGTACAACTAATATCTCAAATACATGATATATGTGGTATGGGCGCAATTATCCATAACAGAGTATACAATAATCCAGATCCAAGGCATGGACGTAGCCATCCAGTAAGGATCAATAAAGAGACTCAGGTATGGTCACAGCCATCCAATCAGTGAGTCATGTAACTAATCATAATAATCCACAAAATCTCAGCCTGGATTCTAACAGACGAAATCCAGGGTCTTGCGCTCCATCTCGACCCGAACAGAGTACAAGTTTGAGCATGTGAATAGGTGAGCTGAAGTCGAACATGCAAGAACATCGTCTGATTACCAGCCAGTGATGAAAGCTGTTAACAGACGCGAAAGATACCACCAATAATGACAATGGTCCTCAAGGTACTATAGGTACAATCTACGACATGTGAATCAGTGAGCTGGCGTTGAATACCCGTAGAATCACTCGATCGGAGGCCAATGATGAAAACCTTACGTCGAACGCGAAGAACCTGCCATTGAGGCATGCAGGCTCCAAGGTACCAGAAGGGAGTCTCTAGATCAGCTTCTCGGATAATGAGCTGAAGTCGACAGGAAGTGACCTTGATCGAAGGTGGGCCATATTGTTTCCCACATCATCGACGCGAGACAGAGGAACATAATGTCTTCATGAATCAGGATCAGATGAGAATCAGAGGAAGGTTGGAATTTTGTAGAGGTCAACTTGTCTTGAACATATGGCGGCACGACAATGAGTTTGGCAGTGTTTGACATCAACATATTATAGGTCATGATGATGAGGCAAAGAGCAGATGAGAGGTCAAAAGGGATTACCCAAACCCACAGAGGCAAGTGGAAAATGAGATGAGATGTCCCCAACTCGACATGAATGCAGACAAGTGCCATGTTCAAGAGTGACATACTGCTGATACGACAACGATGTTGGTTCCATTTTTCCCCACCATTTTTGGCGATTACCCCAATTATTTTTGAAAACAAGCTTGAAGGGGATAGCATATGCTTGTAATATAAGTTCGTGCTTCGGACGAATCCATCCTAGTACATTTAACGAGCCCTAGGAAGGAGAAACTCGAATATCGTCATTAAGACTGAATCCGATGTCATCAGGGTTGAACGAGTCTGACAAAGGAAGAACTCGACGTCTTTTCATGTTTAGAGAGTTTGAAAAGATAGCAGAAAAGTAAACTCCAACAGTCCCTTTTCGTAAATAGTTCCTCAGATCCGAAAAGGTAGAAAACTATGCCTGAGAAAACCTCCTAGTCGCGATAGGCTAGGGTATTCCTTTTTTGTAAGTAATCTATCCCAGCCCGAAAAAGAGGTAAACGTATACTGGGTAGATGTCGTTTCACAGCCACTTTAACGAGATCGAAACGACAAGGGACTCGACAATATTTTCATGTTTAGGGAGTCAGAAAAGAGCTGAAAGATGACTCCAAAATGACTTTTTCGTGTTTTTACCGAGTCCGAAAAAGTATAAAATACAACTCGTATCACTGTTCAAGTCGCGTAAAAACCTGTCGCTGCACATAAAGGCAAGTGTAAAATCCATTTTTCGACAAAATATATTAAAATATTGAGAAAAATGACTTTTAAAACCTAATTTTGACTTTAAAAGTTATAAATATGACACAAATGGTAAAAAAAAATTTACTTTTACTTTTTACCTCATTGGAGAGCAACAGTGGTCTTTTTGTGTGCGAACTTGCAGCGGTGATTGCGACTAATCCAGGACACCATTCAGATCCTCGTTTGTTCCAGGTAAGAGGCGCTCCTTTAAGCTCTGTTTGATCCATTTTTTATGAATTTTAATTACGCATTAGATCTCTGGGGGAACCTTTTAAAATTTTAGGGCTCCGCCCATTGGCGCGGGTATCGGGCACGGACTCGCGCCAATGGACTTTTTCTTACAAAGGGATCGCGCTAATGGCGGAACGCGATTTTCCGCTTTAAATTTTCAGAATGTGAGCCATTCATATGGATTTTTAAATGCGATAGAGATCTAATCGAAGCATTTTTAATCATGTTGATGCAGATATTCAGGCATAATGGTTATCGAATGGAAGGAGAGGGAACATGGGGAAGAGGATGAAATGGCTATGGAAAACGAAGCTTGCATGAATGCACTCCGAGACAGTGGTCTCAAGAAATTCTTCCTCACGCCATGTTTATGAGCTCAACCTGAGCTATTACAGTACTTGGTCAACATATGGGATGAAAACGAGGAAGTGTTTAAACTTCGGGACCAAGTGCTAGAACTTGAGGTTTCTGATGTGTATTTCATAACTGGACTGTCGCGCAGAGGCTCAGTGCCCATTTTGACAGGCAGTATACCTTCTAGAGAGAAGATGGAATAGGTAATGGTGAGAGTGTGCCCAGGGGCACGGACAGGATCGGGAAGCGAGAAAGTGGACATCCACACCGTCCGCGATCTAGCACTCAGAGTAGTGCTTCACACCATTACGCGGGCTGCAGGATCGCAGGCACCGCATGAGGCAACCAAGGCCCAAATCCTACTAGCCTCCGAGTGCATGAATCCAACACTGTTCGATTGGGCTATCGCAGTGACAACCAACATCAAAAGGCAGCTAACAAAGTGCAAGCAAGCCAAACTGAAGCAGTTTGGATACGGTTCCATTCTGGTGTTGTTCATCCTGGAACGACTACCCATTTTTTAGGGCCAAGGGGAAATAGTTTCCGAGCCGATACCGAGGGAGCCGAGGATGGCTCACTGGGCAGCACTTATGCCCAGGTCAGGAGGGGGCCAGCAGATGTCTTGGAGGCCCGAGTTCTTTGGGTGGTTACGGCGTCAACTGATCGTGGTTGAGGATTGGCCCTATGCTGGGACCGATTTCACTGGAGACCCAGATCTTCCGCTCCCGGAGGGGGAGGACTGGGACGAGGAGCTGGGTATGACTCTCTTTTCGATTTTTATGTATTTATGATTTTTTTTTTTTTTTATACATGCCCATTCTAACAAAATTTTTATGTGTATGCAGATGTTGGCCCAGAGAGACTTGCCGGCATGTCGCCTATTGCACGAAGAACTCCTCTCGCTCATGACCCTCAGGCAGAGGGTGCTGAAGGAGGAGAGCTAATCCAAAACCTTGAGGGCATTGCCTGGGGGATTCCAGACTATGCCCGGCTAGCAGATGTTCCAATGGCATATCAGAGACACACGGTGGGGGTGCCTAGTCGCCTCCACCGACTTCTGAGACGCTTGGTGCACGCGGTGACATGTTACCAAAAGCACCATGTAGATTAGACATCTAGGGCTTTTTCATGCATATTTTTTGAGATACACGTCCTCTTCGGCTGTATTTAAGACGAACATGTATATTTCGATTTTATGTGATGCACACTATGCAAACATTTCGACACCTATATCTATATATCTATTTCTGGATGGATCTTTTTTTTTTTACATGTGATGATGTTTTTATATGCTATGCCAATATCTAATACAATGTTATCTAATGTATCAGTTGCATAAGAAACGACCCAATGAAAAAGTTCACAAAATGTATCTAATCACACATTTTATTTTTATGCAAGCTTAAAAGCACACATGGGAACACATATGCAAACTATGCTTGAAATGAGGAAGATGGGCATGCCCCCCAGCATGGTGTCTCAATTCGAGGTGCATGCCCCCCAAGCTTCAGTCCATAGGAAAATGGAGTGAAGGTTCAAAACATAAGAGATTGGATCTAAATCTAAGAAAACTCGAATTGAACAGGCTCGTGTTTCATTATTTTAACGAGGTTGACACACTTAAAAGAACTGTCCTCGTAGCAGCTTGTTTCATTGTTTTAGGAGCTTGACACAAGTGGAGGAACTATGCTCCAATGAGCTCAACGACGGAGGCTCAGGAGGGAGATAACCAAATACATCATGTATGTTCTCGAATATCCCCGGTTTGACGGAGATGTCGATTGGAGTGGTTTGAGTAATGTTGCTCAGGTTTCCTTCCGAAAGGACCTCATGTGTCAATATGGGCGTCTAGAGAGGTGGAGTAGGAACCTGAGATGCAAAACGCTCTAGACAATTGGACATTTCCCCCAAGCTGGGCATGAAGGAGGAACGATGATGTCCATCGCTCCAAGGCAGCTCTTCAAGAGACATTGTTTCAACAATGGCTTCGTCAGAAGGGAAAATCTCTTTAAGAGGATCAGGCAAATCAGCCTCGCCGAGCCAGGGGGATTGAGAATATATATCTAACGCCATGCTCGAGGGAGCATGTTGAGAAGGAGGAGGATTAGATGCGGTGAAAATTTCACAGTAATTAATATCTACTGGAGTTAAGGGCATCGATTCTCCAAAATCAGTCACCTGTTCAGGCGAAGGGATGTTCCATGGGTCGTCAGACCTAGAGATAATATTAACTTGAATGGTGTGCGGTGGTGGTGCGGGAAAGATACCCATGAGGACGGGGTCCTTGAAGAGACCGGGTCCTACACTGTCAGGGGGATTGGGGATCTGATCCACGTAAGGAACGTTGTTCTCAGAGGTGGAGGTGAAGAAATACAACTGATCCACAGTAACGATTTTTCCCTCGTGAGGGAATTTGAGAAGCTGGAAGAGGGTGGACGGTACGCATAGCATGGCGTGAGTCCAACTGCGGCCAAGAAGCAGATTGTAGTTAAGCTTGGCGTCAACCACTTCTACTTCCATGTTGACTGTCTTCCCCTGTAACGTAATTCGAAAAATCTCGAGAACACCCAAGGGTTTTGATTCCCGACCATCAAATGCCTCTAAGGCATTGCGGGACGATGAGAGAGTCGGAGAGCCAATGGCCTTCCAGCAGGCGGATGACATGACACAGGTAGAAGCACCTTCATCTACAACGGCTCTATGGATGTTAAGACCGTTGATCCCGTCTTGAATAACAAGAGCGATTTGATGTGGAAGTCGGGGGGTAAAATTTTCTAGATCGAAGGTGAGAAGATTAGAATCAGTGGGATCGATTCCACTGATTGCGTACAACAGAGCTTTCCGTTATGATGGGAAACTTTGAAGAACTTCCAATGCAAACATAGCAGAAGGCGCCTGTGCCAAATCCTCAACAATATTGTAGTCCTGAGTGGCACGGGCATTTGGGTTGTAGGAAGATCTTCACAGAACACCTTTAGAGGGTGGCCTAACAACAGGTTTAGCGCTGGGCTTCTCAATTTCCAGAGGACCAGAGACAAGTGGGGGAGGTGGGCCATCCACTAATTCCTTTCTAGCTGCCTGACGCGATCTGGCATAATCCTTCGAACGCGTAGAAATTGAGATAGGTGCAACATCATTCATCATAAAGACCTGGGACCCAAATGGTGCAGATGGTGAAGGCTGTTCAACCATCTGGGTTTGTTGAGACAGGAACGGTTCTTTAAGAACTGCCGGAGTCCCTTTGGAGCCTTTGAGAAGTTGACTAATTTCAGATCTTCGTGGAAAATCTTTGGTATAATGATCTCCTTCACAAATAAGATAGGGGTACTTTGGTTTACGTTAGGAACCGTCACTAGTGCGAGGTTTAGAAGACTCTGGTTTTGGGGCGTCAGGTTTGGATTTTCCTTTGCCCTTCTTCTTTCCTTTGGAGGCCTTTTCCGTGGGATTAGCCTGAACGACATTGACCTCCGCAGTCTTTCCAGAATATGGAGGGGCAGGAGGAGCAGAATTATTGGAAGAATTGGAATTCTGCTTCCCGTTTGAGGATTTTCAAGAATTTTGAGACACGGAACCAATAACACCATCCACCGCTGGGGTAGGTGGAGATTTAGAGGTTCCCGGGCGTGGAGCATCAGTCAAAATATCATAAAGCGTGCTGGACTGAGAGTATACCAGATCAAGATACTGGGCACGCGCAATGGCTTGTTCTTCAGTCACACATGCCCCCATAGCAATATCTTGGGCGATTTTGTTAACGAAGGAAGTGGTGAACCAATGAGTTAGTAGCTGATCAGGTATATCAAACTTGATCAGTCTACGACGACGTCGCCATTCATGAATGTGATCAGATATGTGGGTGGCTTTATCCTGCTTCAAAGAAGTCAGGAGATGCGTCCCGACCTTGTAACGAACCGGTAACTGGAAGTGAGTCAGAAAAGCCATGGCTAACGTATTGAAATCTTGAAAGATGCCATGGGGTAATTTAATATACCACTTAGCGGCAGCACCAGTAAGAGTGCGCTGGAAGAGACGTAGACGAATTGAATCATCCACCCAAGAGTTAGATGAACACCACAGATGGTAAGTTATTACATGTGCTGGCTGATGTGCAACATTCAGACCAATAGGATACTGAGGTTGCATGGGTTGGGAAGGTTGGACTTGCCCCCCAGGACCATATACCGGCCCTGGTTGGTACCCCGGTTGACCTGTGGGTCCTTGAGGTTGCCCAGGTTGGACTCTAGGGAGAGGCTGCATAGGTTGACCTGAAGGGTTGTAATACTGTCCTTGCGGACCGTATAATGGCCCCTGCTGGCCCGAAGGGTAACCCTGTAAGGGCTGTCCTTGCGGGTCATAAGGATAGCTAGGCTGGCCCAAAGGTTGGCCTTGCGGGTTATAAGACTGCCCAGCCTGGTTAGACAGAAAACCTTGAGCATGAAGGTGAGCCTCTGGAGCGGGTAAACGCAAAGGATTCCTGTACTCATCGTACTGATATGGAAAAACGTACACGGGTGTACCATCTTGTGCATAATGCAAAAAATACGAGCGGTTGGGATCTTGAGAGGATTGTCCGACCTCGGGGTTCGATTGTTGTAAGGACAATCGATACTCCTCAAGAGATATGTTCTCCGGCATAGCAGATGCTATATAGACGTCTTCAGGAAGCGACGTAGCCCTTACGGACTGAGTGGTAACAACAGGTGTAGATGCAGCCACACAAACAGTGGGCCTGACGGGTACAGAAGTGACCTGAGGGGATGACGTGATGGGTATCCTAGGAGACATCCCCAATGAAGGAATAACTAGCCTTGTAGAAGGAGTTGATATTCCCATAGAGGCAACAACGGTCATAATCTGAATTAAAGAACTATGCCTTGTTGGTAGTGAGGGACCAGGCGAAGACATAACAGATAATTCGGGGTTGTATTCTAGGAACAACTGGTAATATTCACCAGACGTGGGGATTTCATCACTAGGAGAATGGCTGGATGCACCCATATCTGAACCTGCCACTAGATCTTGTAATAGACGACGAGGACTAGGAGGAATAACAACAGCTAGAAAAGGCGAACCCGATGTAAGAGGAGGGAAATGTTCCCCTAATCCAAATCCAAACCAAGGGTCAGATAAGGGCCAATTGAACTCAACTGGTCATCCAAAGGGAAGCTCAGACAAAACTGGTCCCCCGTCGGGAAACTCGGAAACGATGGGCTGTTGATGTTCAACAGAGGATTGAGAAACCTCTGATGAATCGTCCGTATGTGGACTACCAGTAGACGAAATTGAGGGTTCCGCCACTGTGACAGTAATGAAAAGAGAAAAAGATCAAACAAACACACGAGCTGAAAAAGAATCAAGGCACACAATCAAACGACCAACAAGCAAAATCTAATAGGGCGTGTGATCGCGGGTGATTTATTTTACAACATTGAAACTTAGAAACTTCACTGTTTCATGTTTTAAGAGTCGAGAAACGGATGAAAGATGACTCTATCTCTTTCAGTTTTGAAGCAAGCGTGAAAGGACAAGCGCTTGGTGATCTTTTCAAATTTAAGGAGTCAAATAAGATCAAAATGACTGCTCAGGAATTCTAGGCAAAGGGTGTACCAAATAACCGTGAACTGCAATATACACCTTGGTTTCAAAATGAAAAAGAAATCAACCAAGGACTTAATGTACGTGCAGGAAATCTCCCCAAATGCTGTGTCCGGTGTATCATGGGTATAGGGCGGCAGACTCGGCTTCCTATGGATAAAGGATGGCAACCTAGTGGGGTCTCCCTTTATATACGCGACAGTACGGGGAGCACAAGTCCGTACTAGTGCTGTCTAAAGCCAAGAGGCGAACGACAATTACTAGTTTTAAAGCCGCCGGAACACGTCTCTAGCCTAGACCTCTAAATATTTTGTTAATGTTCCAACGCTGCCTTAGTGTAAATTGAATAAATTTTAATGTTTAACTTCAATTATGTTTCAGTTTTCAGGCCCTAGCGAGTGTTATGTCTCAAAATATCCTAAATTCACACTACATGCCACAGTATATCATTTCATTCGATGAAAGCTAATTTCGAGAGAGTTAAGAGCTTTTCATACAATAACAAAATGATCAGACAACAACCAGTAATGTCTTTAATGCAGCTAATGGAAACTAAAAGATTTTATTTCAAAGTTACTAATCACTAATAACACAGAAAATATTTAATTTACACTAACTAATCAAAAGCAAAAGAGATTTTTTTTGTATTTTCAATGTTTAAGAGCAAAGTGCACTAAACCAAATGAAAGCTAATGAAAAAAGCAATTTGAGAAGCGATAGAAAAGGAGTAAAAACAAGCAAATTTCACTTAATGCAAACACACAATCAGACCTCAAATTGACAAAACAATCCCTCAAAACCAAGAGAATCCCAAAGACTCAAATGAACCATGTAATCTAGGCTCAAAGCAAGAAAAAACGGAATTCAAATGAAGAAGAAACCAATCACTCAAATAGTGCAATAAAACGATATACAATCACCAAACGAATGCAGAGAAGCAATCACAAAGTTGACTGAACAAATAGAAACCGAAAACTCCCACGGGAGGCTCGACACACTATAGCACCTAGATGTCCTAGGGCTAGAATGCAAAATCGATAGAAACGGGAAAACAACCAAAGGATGAAGGTCACAGTCAGTCAAACGAGGCTCCATAACACTCAAGCAGTCGTAAAAATAAGACCCAACACACAGATCAAGCTCAAAAAGCTCAAAACAGAGTAAACCCTGGCACCTTACAGGATTGGCGCGACTGTCAGGCGGAATCTAGCGCCAGAACAGGATTGGCGCGGGTAATACATTTGAAACATGCGCCAATGGGTGCGATTGTCAGGCTAATAAGCGCGCCAGTCGAGTTTACTAAGGAAAAATAAAAAAGAGCAATCCAAGGAGTAGACTAGTGATGGTAAAGCTAAACAAAAGCCAAACAAACAGAAAGAGCCAGCCAAAAGAGCTGATCAAGAAAGCAAAGTCAAGAATCGACCGAAAAGACAAGACAATACTCCAAATTAACGATCCCCAGTGGAGTCGCCAATTTGTTGTAGAGGTAAATCCCCTCTGCGGACAGAGGCGATCCCTACTAGCCCAGATCGGGTCTAGCAACAATCGTATCACGCTAAGGTGCAAGTTCATAATTGCAATAAACCAAATGGCAAGGAAGGCTTACCTTGGATCGAACGCTGTTGTTTGTAGAGAAGATAACGCTCCTGTTTCCTTGCTCCAGCAGATCACAATCCTCACGCTCGCTGCGATCGAACACCTGCACACGCAAGAAACACGACAAACACAAGCGTAAAACCCAATATATGTAATTATGTATCAGTCAGAGAAGACACAACTCATGATCATAATGAACAATACGAGTGGAACCATAACCAAAGTCGCTTATCATTAATTCATACAAAGGAAAATACAACCTGGCTCTGACGCAGAATCTTCCTTCGGCAGGTCGTCAGTGGAATACGTCTCGGTAAAGCTCGTCGGGAATGGGACAAGCCTCTCTCTTCGATCGTCAATCTCCTTGCTACTGATTTGGCTCTATGAGGACTATTGCAGCGTTCTTTAGGCTATGAAGGCTCTTGGAGACTAGCTTGCAAAGGAAAATGACAAGCTTATATAGATGGTGGAAGGGGAGTTGGGATCCCTACAATCATGGGATTGGCCCTATCCTCAAGGAAGCTTCCATGAGAGGTGGAAAACCACTTCCTCTACATGGAGATCCAGAGCCAAACCTCCCAACTCAATTTAGAGACCAGTTTAGAAATTGGTTGGAGTCAATCTTCCGCTATTTATTTTTAAAAAACACTCCTTATTAAGCCTGGCGCGGGTGCAACACTGGGACAGAGCGCCAGTTGGCGCGCCCTCTTTGGAGGATTTCCCCCATTAGCGCGAGGGCTAAACTGGCTGACCGCGCCAATGCAAAAAGGCTATTTTTAGGGTTTTTCACAAGTAATTGTCTTCAGGGGAATGAATTTCCATGTCCAGGGGGATGCCATAAAAGTGTTTTCAGGTCATGTCACTGCTCACAGGTCACAGAATAAGCCCTCCAATGTGCGGGACGGGGGATTGCAGGGATGGTGACAAATTGCTGTGTAACAACAGTTCACGAGAACCTGGTACACCCTTTCACCTAGACTACCTGAGCATTCATTTTCGATCTTTATTGACTCAATAAATTCAAAAAGATCATCGAGCACTTTTCATTTCATGCTTGTTTCAACCTGAAAGTGATAGAGTCACCTTTTTCCTGTTTCTCGACTCTCAAAATATGAAACGACAGAGTTTTGTGTCAATGTCTTAAAAATTAACTGCCCATGAAATATTCCTGGTTAAAGTTAGTTTCCTTAGGGTGTTGTTTTAAAGTTGTTTCTGATGGCAATGATTCCGAAGTTCACTAACCCAGGAATCCCTTCCAAAGGGAATCCTGGTCCTTTTCTTGCTTTTGGAAATGTTGGTGCTCCTTATATGGCAACGTTGTCGTTTCCTGGGTTAATTGTTGGTTTGCCTGCATGGTTATTTTCAACCTCAGTGGTTCCGAGTGTTCCATCCATCGTACAGCCATCTCCTCCACCAGAACAACATCATGTTGCTTCTAAGGTGGACCTCTCCCCTTCTTCGCCTATTTCTTCGTCCTCCTCTTCTACTTTGCCTGGTGAAATTCTGGATTCTAGTAACCAGGTGGCTAAGAAGAAGAAGAAGAAGACGAAAAAGAAGAAGTCAGATAAGCAAGAGGCTAATATTGCAGCTATTGTGCTTAAGAAACCTTCCATTACGGAACCATCCAAGCTTCCATGGAAAGTCAAATTCCCTTGCATGCTCTGCAAAGGTAACCATCTGCTTCGAGACTGCCCTGGCATTCCCAAGGTACTTGACGCATGGTCTGACGGTCGTCCATCGTTTCTTTTGGCTTCTGAAAGTCATAATGGTAACACATCTTCGACTAGCTCTGGAAAGAATCATAAGAAACAGGGTACGATTACCAATCCTTGTAAGTTGTGTGAAGGGCATCATGACATTCACCTTTGTCCGTACATGGATGAAGCCAAGAGAGTGTTGGACAACTCTAATGTTTCTACACCTTGCCTTCCAGCTGGTTACCAGAAGCTTTCTTCGAGTCCTCCGCTAGTTGATTCCACGATCAGTCAAGCGTCATCATTGGTCGATTCCACTCCCCCAGAGATTCAAATTCAAGAATCCGTTCCCGACCAACCATTGGACGTAGAATCGATCGACTTGATTCTGCCTATGGTTCATCAGGTTTTTTCCGTTGAGAGTGGATCTCATTCCCCCCACGTTCTTCTTGTTTCATCAGATTCTTCGGACTTGGAGAAAGATTCGTCCATCCTTGTAGTTCAAGAAGTTTCTCCTACTACTCCCGTGATGGAAGTCTAGGAGAGTGATCCTTTTGCTCTGGTAACACTAGGGGAAAACCATCTCAGTTCGATGGTATCCCCTCCAAGTAGTTTGGTCGCTTCCTTTGATTGGAGTTGATTTTCCGGATACCGCCTTCTGTCTTATGTGCATTTCGAGATAACGGTACAAACCTTTGATCTGGTTGTACCCATCACTATTATAGATGAAGGCGCGTCTGTTAGTATTCTGTCTTTAATTACTTGGCAAGATTTTGGTTCTCCACCGCTTATGCCTGTTACCCAGAATCTGTTGGCTTTTAACAGAGGAACCAATCAACTGTTAGGGATCCTTCCAAAGTTGCTTGTTACTTTGGGAAGAAAAACTGTCCATATAGACGTGATGGTTGTTCCAAGCCCTTTAGATTTCAATTTACTCTTGGGGTGCGAATATATTTATGTCATGGGGACAGTTGTCTCCTCCCTCTTTTGTGTGATTTATTTTCCAAACAAAGGTCGGATCGTGACCATTGATCAGCTTTCATTCATTGGTCCTGACATGACATCTGGTCCACCGTCATCCCTTCTGGGTCTTTATCCACCAGTTGTATCTTCCATGTCGCAGGTTAATTATGTGGCTACCTATCCCATGCCCGCATTCAGTGATGGTGCCATTGTGCATCGTGTGCTAGGGTCATTGGGTCCTGATTTTCAAGATGTTGTTCTCCCACCAGAGACGAACCCCTTGGAATCTATGACCTCTTATTCGTCGCAATGAATGGTCGTCGAAGCAGGGTTCTTTTTCTTGTGTCAAGCTACTTAAAAAATGAAACAAGCTGGTCGGAGCAGGGTTCTTTTTCTTGTGTCAAGCTCCTTAAAAAATGAAACAAGCTGGTCGGAGCGTAGTTCGTCTTCTATGTCAACCTCGTTAAAAAATGAATTTGGTCATGAGGATAGTTCTTTTAATGTGTCAACCTCGTTAAAAAAATGAAACACGTTCCTTTTCAATTCGAGTCTTTGATAAGATCTTGTAAAATCCCAGTCGAGTCTTTCTCTTGATCTCATAATTTGAACCTTCACTCCATCTGCCTTTCATATGGACTGAAGCTTGGGGGGCATATACCTTGAATTGAGTCACCATGCTGGGGGCATGCTTACTTTTTCAAGCATAGTTTGTTTCCATTTCAAGCTTGTGTAAAAATGAAACCAACTTCAAGCAGAGTTTCCTGATTTCAATCTTGTGTAAAAATGAAACCATTCCTGTTTTACCTCTTGTGATTGCCATTTTGTCAGCCTGTTTTGCCAGATGAACCTTGGTTTTCTCATTCCATCGTCCCTATCTGCTTGGCCGATCATATGCCTTCACTTGGTTGTTTCACCCATTCCTGAGGAACCGCTGCAATGAGTGGTATTGTTAGCCATCCTCTTTGAATTTTATCATGTTCTGAGTAGTTCCACCATTACCGGAACTAGTAGCTACCCTTAATACCACTCGTTCCTCTAGGAGGAGTCACCTTTCAGCTCTTTTCTGACTCTCTAAAATTTAAAAGATTTCCGAGACGCTTGTTGTTTTGAACTCGTTAAATTGGCTGCGAAACGATATCTACTCAGTATACATTTACCCCTTTTTCGGGTTGGGATAGATTATTTACGAAAAAGGAATACCTTAACCTATCGCGACTAAGAGGTTCTTTCAGATATTGTTTTCTACCTTTTTGGATCTGAGAGACTACTTACACAAAGGGCCATGATGGAGTTTTCTTTTTCGCATTCTTTTCAAACTCTCTAAACATGAAAATACGCCGAGTTCTTCCTTTTTCAGACTCATTAAACCCTGATGACATTGGAAATCGTCATCGTGACGTTAACCGAGTTCCTCCTTCCTAGGGCTCGTAAAGTGTACTAGGTTGGATTTGTCCGAAGGAAAAACTTATATGAAAATCATATGGTATCCTCTTCAAGCTTGTGTAAAAATAAAGAGGTACTCGCCAGAAATGGTGGGGGAAAATGGAACCAGATTATAGTCGTGTTGGCAGTATGTTGCTCTTGAACATGGCACTTGTCTCCATTTCGTGTCGGGTTGGGGACATTTCATCTCGTTATTGGTTTGCCTCCATGGGTTTGGGTAATCTCTTTTGACCTCTCATCTGCTCTTTGCCACGTCACCATGACCTCAGATCTCTTGATGTCAAATACTGCCAAATCTAGTGTCGTGCCGCCGATTTGTTCAAGAGAAGTTTTCCTTTGAAGTTTTCAACCTTCCTCTGATTCTCTGTTGGTCTTGATTCACAAACATCATGTTCCTCTGTCTCGTGTCAATGATGTGGGAAACACTATGGCCCACCTTCGATCAGGATCACTTCCTGTCGACTCCAGCACATTATCCAGGAAGTTGATCTAGAAACTCCCTTCAGGTACCTTGGAGCTTGCATGCCTCAATGGCAGGTTCTTCGCATTCGACGCAAGGTCCACATTATTGGCCTTAGATCGACTGACTCCGCGGGTGTTCGACGTCAGATCACTGTTCACATTTCATGGATTGTACCTTTCATACCTTGAGAGCCATTGTCATTATTAGTGGTTTCTCTCGCGTCTGTTAACAACTTTCATCATTGGCTGGTAATCAGAAGATGTACTTGCATGTTCGACTTCAGCTCACATATTCGCATGCTCGAATTTGTACTTTTTTTTGGGTCGAGCTGGAGCGCAAGACCCTTGGTTTTTTTTGATGAAATCCAGGCTGCGGGTTCTTTGTGGATTACTATGACTTATTATATGACTCTTCTGATTGGATGGCTGCGACCATACCCGAGTCTATTTGTTGATCCCTACTGCTGGATGGCTGTGTCCATACCTCGGATCTCATTGTTTATGTACTCTATTATGGATGGCTGTGCCCATGCCACATGACATGTATTAGATGTATTTTTACTTACAGGTTTTTCGACAGCAGTGTTTGGGACGAACGCGTTCTCATAAAGCATTTCACCCCTCCCTCTCTCTCAGACCTCATGCTTTAGGGGGCATATGTTACACAGCAATTTGTCACCGTCCCTGCAATATCTTGCCCCACATATTGGAGGGTCTTTCCCATGACCTGTGAGCAGTGTCATCCTCTGTAAACACCTTCCTTGCATCCTTCTATACAAGAACATCATTTCTCCTTTTGAAAATTTTCTCAAAAAGCCCATAAAAACCTATGTTTTGGCATTGGCGCGGGTAGCCATTTCACCCCTCGCGCCAATGTGGAGGATGTACACTAGAGGCCACGCCAGCTAGTGCTCTGTCTCTTTGTTGTGCCCGCGTCAGCCTTTTTGGGAATGTTTTTTAACCAACTAGAGGCGGAAGTTTCCTTCAACCACCTCTGGGATGAGTCACATGAAGTGGTTAACTGGATGAGCCACGTATCTCCCTCTTTAGGTACTGGTTTCCTCCTCCCATGGGACACTCCTAGAAGATACGTCTCCCTTCCATGATTATAGGGATCCTAACCTCTCCCTCTCCCCCTATATAAATGAGCTTTCTCTCATCATGAAATCTAGCTGAACAAAGAGGATTATGCAACTGAAATGCTGAACTTGGAGAACTAAGCTGTAGTTGAATAACTGAGAAGGTAGATCAAGAAGGAAGTCCATCGAGAGGTCCCTTATCCTGTCCGAATTCCCCGATGAGATTTGAGACGTGCTTCGCCCGAGCCCCGCTGGAGGAGACTGCAACGTCAAAGCATGATTGTATCTCTTCTTTCTACATATTAATATAAGTAACTATTGTCTGGTTCCCGTCTTGTGTTTTGTCTTTATCGAATGAAATATGCTAGTCTTCTCTGACTGATTAGTATATTTCGGATGGAATTAGTATGTGGCATGTGGTTATCGTTTTCTGATCTCTGTGCAGGTGTTCAAACGCGATAGGCGGAGGGATTGTGACTTGTCTTCGATCAGGAGCGAGAGGCTCTCATCGTCACTATGGGCATCGACGATAACTTTGGACCATAGGTAGGCCATCTTATCACATCCTCTTTCATTCAAGTATCTAGGAACCTACACTCTAGCATGATTCCTTGTTTCTAGACCCACCCTAGGGCTAGTGGGATCGCCTCTGTCTGCAGAGGGGATTTACCTGAGTAAAAAAGAGCATGGTGTTGTTGCTCACCATTTTTACTTGACTGCTCAGATCCTTCATAGGCCCTCTCCTGAAAACTGGTGAACGCATCTATGGATGAATCCCCATGATCTGAAGAAGTCTCTAATTTTTCTATCATTGTCGCCTCCTTATCATCTAGACATGAATGGTCAGGTGCTCAAACTCCCTTGCATACAAGGCATAAGCCTTTCCTCCTTAGTTCTTTCTTACTGTCTCCACAAATTTTTGTTAGTTCCTCCTCTGTTTGATCAACCCCTCTGCTAGTCCATAAGCCGCAAGTGATATAATTAGCTCCTTCCTCCAAATGGCCAACAATTTGGATCTCAATTGTTCGCAGATGGCCCTATCTTCTCCTAAGATCGGAGACATGATATTTTGCATGTATGTTTTGATGAAGTTTGGATGAGATGTTGTAATTCCAGTGTAGAAGTATTGGAGCATCTCAAGGATTAAATCATCACACTCTAGATCCAGCATAGGTATACCAAATTTGAATTTCGCCATGCATTCCAAAATGGTGCGCTAGCTGTAGGAGGACATCTTCTGACTTTGCACCTTGCAATTTGGATCCAAGTTCGAAGAGACGCTTGTTACATCTTCCTTTTGGATATATTTTGAGTGATGAAGGATAACATGGACCTTTTTAGAGAAGGGCTTGTTGTTCTTCTCTTGCTTCTGATTTGTATGTTGTTGCCATATGTGATCCATAGAAGTATTATAGCCCAGAGAATCGACTGATGTATCCTTATGCTGATTCCTGTGGCGTTTTCAAAAATAAAATGAAGACATTATGGCTTGGCGTCAATGGATCTCAATATTTCTCTAACTGATATAATGGCTCATATAATGGTTGTACACAAAACTTCCAACTGTAATTGGGATATCTCCAATTCTTTCCCTAAAATTCTGAGTTCAATCTGAGATTTCAGTGTCACCTTTGGTCAACAGTTTAAAGGTATTCCAGTAAGTATTCTTCAGTATAATATTCAACCTTTGATGTTTCATCAACGCAGGTATATAGACCAACGTTCACTTGCATTTATCCTCTACTACAACCATACAATGCGCTCAACAATCATGAGGCTTATGTAACTTTCCCAATTGATGCACATGCCACTTTAACACGCACCTCTTGATTCAACTCAGAAATCAGAGATAACATCCCACAATGCTCACTGCCATCAATAGAAGGAATTATGCCCTTAAAAGACTAAAATTGGTCCCCTCAAAGAGACACCACACCCAACACTCAACAATTGACAATCTTGACGCACGATGAGCACTGCAATTGTTGTTGTTGAAAACTACTTCAACGCACACCTGAGCCTTGTTTTTGCCACGAACTCTGTTGGTATTCGTCGTTGGAATCACTGTTGCGCTTGGCCTTAAAGAGATGAACCTGATCACTCTACAAATCTGAAGTGAGCTCCTGCAAGGTACCAAATAAATTATGTGCACCACCTCAACTTTCCTTCAAAGATCTGGTGCAATATTTTTTTTTAATGGATCAATTTCCCAACTGAGCAAATGGGAAGGGAAATCTAAATCAGAATCTCAATTTGACATAAGATTCACTGATACAACTTATTTCTGAACAATGAAGGATTTCAGCCTGGACGGGATGGTTGGATCCGGTTCTCTATGTGATCCGCTCTAGCCAAATAAATATGAAATGAAAGAGCTCACGTGCAGATGGCATTCACCGTGGTTGAGCGACATGCTACAACCCCGTTCTTGATTTTTTTTTGGTCACCCTAATGAAAACCAATAGGTAAAGGACATACCAGTCAACCCATAGGCGACTTCTATGAACGCTGGTCGGCTTCAATGCAATTTTTGCAAATTGAGGGATCAACACCGTATAGAGTATGCCTTCACGGTCCTTCGATTGGTCCTGCTACATCACAATAATAAACCAATGATAAAATACGATGAATTATTCGCCTCCCCCACATGTTAGCTGAGACCTTCTGGCCTTGATATATGCTGCAAATTGTGCGACGCCCTCTATAGCCTAGAAATTCTTCCATGGTGATTGTGAAGCTTCTTGGCCTGGGTGACCCCTAACATGAATCCACAATTTGATTCCTCAAGACTCCGCAAGATATGGCCTCACGGCCTTTCAGAGAACATGATCTCCTTTGGTGAAATATCGGTGCCTCTCGACACTTCAGTGAACACCTAGATCCACTCCTGCCTAACTTCAATTACTATCAGTGATTAGCCTGTGATTAATTTCTCGGCCTCAGAGTTTCAATGTTCCAATTTTCCGAGACTTCTGTCGAACCTACGATGCTGAGGCAACAGTAACCTTGGATAATTAACCAGTTTCGGCTTTGAGAGTGCAACCCCTATCGATTTACTGTAAACGAGTTTTTGCATGACCCTAGTTCTACAACGCCAACAACCCAATCGAACGATCCAATCAAACTTATAATTGAGCCTCTTTTAAACTGTTGCACCACAGATTAGTGGCAAGGGGGTGCTTCAAGATTATAAACTCTACTGTTTTAGTGACTCATGGCCCCTTTGCGTTGCAAAAGACTTTACGATCCTCGTGACTGCATGACAATGCTCACACCCTGGCTCGAGAGATGGCTTGTAGACCCCGAGTTTTGGTGTTTGGAAAGCTTTGGCAGCACATGAAATTATTCCCTTGAAGGCCTTGACTGGTACAGGGAGAGAAACATCAACAATTCGACTTCACAATCTGCAGTTCGATTTCACAGTTTCTTTCAGTATATTTCTCATGATCATGCGACCTGTTTCAACAATTTGAGATACTATTCACAAATCAGAACAAGTAGATTCAATTTATTTGATTCATAAGCTAATGTAACTAGTTCCCCAACTTCTGCATTAATATTGGGGCTCTGAGGTGGTGATCGATTTAGCTAACTCTAGATCTGGCTGAAATTGCCCTCTCCAATTTCAATCTACAAGATCTCAACCTCTTGGGCTGAAAATAGGCTTGATTTCTGAATGAGCAATAGATCTTGACCCTCGATCAATATATCTTCCCTATCAGCCTGCAAAATCTTTTAACGTTGAGCTAAAGATAAACTAATTGATGGATATAATAATCTTTCTGCAAATATCAACTAGGGTGGATGTGAATAAGCCACTGAAAATTGATGGATTCAAGCTAGGGTGATTTAAGACTGATCACTGAAAACTAGTCTCTCCTGGATCCTCCATCAATCTCAAAATTAATATGTGATGAACCCTCAGGCTAGCAAGATGCACAACTCTAATACCACTGTAAAATCCCAAATGATGAAATAATCAATAGTTTTGGCACATCCAGGTGTTCTAGTTAAAAACAATTGTAGTAAAAACACTGAACACCACGGGATATGGTAATGCAACCCTTTATTTATATTATTAATTGAACACAGGGATACATGCCCACACAAAAATATCTGAGTCCTTGCAGTGGCATGCTTCGCTGCTCATCAAAACATAAAACCAATATTGAAGCACAATCGTGGACCTTGGATGGATCCACTAGACAAATTCGCCACGAGGTTTTCGTCTCGGGATCAATGCTAGAAGTGGTCACGCCAAGTTCTCAACCCAAACACAATAAGGTAGATAAACCAGAATGAATCTAAATGCCTAGCTTCTATCCCTTTTTATAGGCTTGATGGACCTTATTTTATTATTTTCCTAAAAAACCGACAACAAATACTATGGGCCAATAACATGGAAAAATACCACGGTAATACCATTGACCAATCCGTCCACTTTGGCCAGATCAAGAAAGAGAATATTACAACATCCAAGAGATCAATATATTTTTTCCATCCTATCTATATGGTACATCTTTCAAAGTTATGAAATTTAGATATATACGCATAGTTGATATCGTGTGTGCTGTCTGCCAACAAATCTCCACCACCTTCGAACACTTATTTCAAAGTAATAAATTTTAGATATGTACACATAGTTGATGTCCAGTGTGTGCTTTCTGCCAACGAATCTCCACCACCTTCCAACACTACAATATATGCTATGTATTCTAAATCAACACCAAAGAGATCAATATTTTTATAGACAAAACTTCGGAAGTGCATGATAAAACAACTCAATTTTTATATTTTTTGGTCTTGGTTTTCTCTTTTGCGATTTCTTGTATGTGAATTTCTGAAGGTTACAGGTTAAAAGTACAAATTCCCCACCACCCTCCAAAAATATAATATAGTGATACTATTCTAATTCAAGATCGAAGAAATCATTTTTATACAATATTTCACATTCACATGGTTTCCATATAAAGAATACAAGACAACCATATAAAGAATATGAGACAATAGGAGAGTTTTTAGGGTTGAAAAGGTGATAAAATAAAATTTAAATTCATAAAAATAATATATTAGATATTTTTTTTTGGGAATTCAAGTGTGTTAAGTAAGTTATTTATTTATGACTATTTTTATGAGAGGTAGTCGTAATTGACTAATCTCTCATGATTTTTGAATATTCCACTTAGCACTCATTGCATCAGGTGATGCTCACAGGGGTGAAGAAGTGGGATTGAAACTAGTGAAATGAATCACATAGCATCAATCATCACTTCCGGGCTTGCACCCGGTAGCCAGGACTTCCCGGGAGGTCACTCTTCCGAGTTCGTCTCTGGCACAATACTTGCTAAGGTTTTGCAAATGGGTAGCCAGCTAAGTGGGATTGATTGTGGGGAAAAACTCCATAGTTAAGCGCGCTTGAGCCATAGGCGATCTGGGATGGGTGACCTCCCGAGAAGTCCTGGCTACTTGGTGCAAGCCCCGAAAGTGATTATTGATGCTATGTGATTCATTTCACTAGTTTCAATCCCACTTCTTCACCCTTGTGAGCATCACCCGATGCAATGAGTGCTAAGTAGAGTATTCAAAAATCATGAGAAATTAGTCAGTTACGACTACCTTTCATGGAAATGGTCATAGATGAATGACTTACTTGACGCATTTGAATCCCAAAAAAAATGATATCTAATATAATGCAATGCGAAAACCTCTCAATACTTAAAAATAATATACCTAATATGAATTCAATATATTAATTTTAAGATTTGAAATTGGATAGAGAGAATCATAATTATTTCTCTAAATCATTTGAAATAACACACACACACACATATATATTTATGATAATTTTATTTGAAAAATGGGTTATTAAGTTTTAATATATTTTCAAATAAGTTATTAAGCTTTAATATATAAGTAAAATGATAATTAGGAAATTAGATGTTAATCTCAAGTAATAATAATGAAAAGTTTATTTGAAAGAAGCATTTTTATAAATTTAATTTATATATAAGTGAAGTGATGATTGAGAAACCAAATGTTTAATGTCTAAGTTTACTGATAGATGAGAGTGAGTTTAATTATGAAAGTTTTGTAATAATATTTTTTCATTATGATTTTATGAAGTAATTAAATTATTTTTATATGTTTAAATATTATTGATTAAATATGTTTTTAAATCATAATAACACCTAGAAATTTCAAGTTTTGAGGGTTAGTTTAGTTGGTTGAGTTTTGTTTGTTAAATTATACATTTGTTATTTAGAGGTTATATGTTCAATTTTCTCTACACTCTTAGGGGACACTCGTATGATTAGGGTCAGGTTCGGTAGTTGAGTTAACAAGAAGTGATATTTTTCTTGATACAAATATGATGTGGATGTAGTAGTCAATCACCAATCTTCATATATTTTGTAGATGTAGGGTCACCAATATTTGGGATTGTGAACCAAATAATAATAATAATAAATAAATAAATAAAAATAAAAAATTGTAAAAATATATGTTCCATAATATTTTTAAAAAATATTAAAAAAAATAATACCAATACAATTATAAAACAAAGTTGTAATTTTATTATAACCACTTTCAAAATTAATATACGTACAAAATAAACTTGTCAATTTCATGATTATAATTTTTCAAAATAGTTGACCATTTAAGTATTAAAAACATGTTACCTTAGCACAATAACTTATTATAATATAGTTTTACATAGCTTGAGAGTATAATATTCTAGATAATTTGTTTTTGTGTTTTTTTAATGACAATAATTGCACCTTTTTAGCCTACATTTACTTTTCTGCTATGTTGATAAGAAAAATGGTTGATATGTAGTGACCCAAAAATCAAAAACTTTGCATCTATACGGATCCTTTACATATTGGCATAAAATCCATAAACACAATAATGTTTCCTCCTTGGAGGTCAAAAGTCAAATTTGAATGGGTGTAGGGTATGTGCACCTCTATAGACTAAGCAATGAAGTAGTTGCATGGAAATGGTCACTTGCTCCATAAATAATGGGGTTTCATATGACAAATTTAACAAGGGGTTTCATATGTCAAACTTGACACTTTGGCTAGTCTCCAATCTTAAGTTTAAACTATTATTATTATTATTATAAAATATGCAACCACTATATACTCTATATTATTAAGGGATTCAAAGGTTCTTTGCTCTTGTTGAGAGTCTTGAGCACACACTTATACTGAGAAGGAGGGGTGGAGGGATGAACTAGTATAAGACATTGCTTATTTATTTAAACATTCATGAACCATAATAAAACAACAAGATATGAGATTTATCAGCTACAAAACATGGAACATAAGATTTATGTAGAAACCCTTTTAAGAGAAAATCACAAAAAATATTTTATAATTCTTTGTTGCACAAACCTATAATTAAAAATGTTTGTAGGTACCAAATTATTGGAGACACCAATCGCCACCAATACAAATCATGGTAGGCACCAACCTACTCTTGTAGATCTTTGTAGGCATCAATCTACAAGAGACACCAATCCCCACCATTGCAAATATTCGTAAGCACCAACCTATTGGAGACACTAATCCCCACTGTTGCAAATGTTCATATGCATTAACCTATTGGAGGCTCCAATCCCTATTGGTAAGCACCAAATTAGAAAGACACAACCAATCCCTTTTTTGGAACAACAACCCTCAATTACAATTTATTCAAAATGATATCATTCACATTCACTGAGTCTTCCTGCTACTTCAGCCTTCATCGGGTATGCTTGCTAGTTATGCCTTTACTATGTTTTCTCACCACTTTTGCCTTCACTAGGTATGTTTGTAGCTTATGCCTTCACTATGTCTGTTCACTACGTACCAAAATGTAATTCTCTAAATGAAATTTATGGTGGCCCTCCCAAAGTTTTTTTGTTTGGATTCTTCCAAATAAAAAACTTGTACATCATTACACGTATCTAATTTTTCAAATTTTTTTATGCAATTTACATGAGGCACTTATGTATGTATCATAATATATTTGAAAATCTCATAGTTGAAAAGTCCCAAACTTAGAAGTTACATAAAAAATTCTAAGTTGCCTTTTTTGAAATTGATTTTAGGACCATTAAGAAACCTCAGCTTCCATAGGGCACATCTCCAGAAGTATAGCGAACCAAGTCTAAATTTTTTACTTGAGGTATTGTCTCCATATATCTCTCAAAATTTCATAGTCCAAAACATCCCAAAAAATAAGTTAGTAAAAATTCTAAATTTACATGCTTGAAATTGATTTCCGGAGCATTCAAGAACCCTAAATTTCACATTGCATATCTCATAAAGTATAATGAAACAATGTCTAAAATTTTGACAACATGTACCCAGAGATCACCTCTTCATGTCCTCAAAATTTTATTATTTGAAAACATCACAAAAAATATATTTTAGCAAAAATACCAAATTGGCCAGTGTGAAACTGATTTCAGGAGCATTTAGGAACCCCAACTTCCACAAGACATGTCTCAAAATTTATATCAAAAAAATATTTGAAATTTTGACCACACCTACTCAGATATCTCACCTCCCTCTCCTCAAAATTTAACAGTCTGAAATGCCCCCAACATAATTTATAGTGAAAATCATGAGATGACTTGTTTGAAGTGGATTTCAAGACCAATCACAATCCCTAACTTCCACATTGTATATCTCCGAAAGTATAGCGAACCAAGATCTAAAATTTTAACCAGATGTTCTCCTCGATCTCTCCTCAATATGCCAAAAATTTCACCATTCGAAGCAATAAAAAAAATAAAAATATAGTGGAAATGCAAAGATGAATTGTTCACTCCACAAATTACATTTTTACTCACATCCTCTTTCCTTCCAATGCTTTCTCCTTTTATGCATTATCACAACTTTTCATGAAAATACATGTTATTTCAAAAATCCACGTCAATTCATTAATTAAATGATTAATTCCCATTTAAATTTCAATTTTCCAAATACCATGGAAAAATGCTATGGAAAAAATACCATGGGTTTCCTAAACTATGGGTTTGAAACCACCATTTCACTTTTTGTCTTCTTCTTTTTCATGAGAACCTATTTTTAAGATACTTGGATACTATATAATATGAATGATACAAGCTCTTCAACATAAATACCAACAATTTGTTCAACTGAAATTTTGTATCTTGGGAATTTGAAGTGCTACCACTTGAAGAAGGAAACATTTTGTGCTTAAGGTTGTTTTTCTTTACAAAGGATGCTACGTGATAATCCCTCTTTGTGCTCCGTTCTTTGATCTAGATGATGAAGAATGAACAAATTCATGTGATTCATTTAAGTGACTTTCCATTGAAGATATTTAGTCTATGCAATTTCTTTTGGAAAACATTTACTCAATCATTCAATACAAAAGGAAGTTTCAAGTGTCCAAATGCATTAAAGTATCCTAGTGAATAGAGAAAACCAACAATATGTTGATTTTGTAGCATTAAAAAGTGATCTAAGTCTCAAATTTGGTGAGGAGGCCTGGACACCAACATTCCAAAGAACCCATAAACCGTTTGTGGAAATTCCACTCCGTTCATTTTTTTTATTAAATTAATTAATTATTATAATGAGGACACTAAGTCTAAACTTAGGGAAATTAAATAATTAATGGATATTAATAAAGCAAAGTGTGAATCTTCTAGAGAATGAAGATCAAGTCAAGATTTAATCTTAGACATTGATTAGACTTCTAATCTGGGCCATGGATTTTTCAATGAGAATATTATAAATAAAGGCTTGAGGGTCATTTGGAAAACAAGTCGGGCAAACTCTCAATAACCCGAGGGAAGTCGATTATCAGAGCATAGAATTCAATTTTAGAGGGAGAGTTGCAGGGCAGAGGAAGTGGAGGGATTCAATAACAGTTAGAACTCAACAACAATTATAACTCGAGGAAGAAGGAAGTAGAAGAGCAAAGAGGCAGCAGAGGGGGACAATGAAATAGTGGCGCAGTCTCTGCACAGAGACATACACAAAGGTTACACATTGAGGGATAGAGTGCCTCTTGGGTGTCAGAATTTCTCCAGAGATCAGGAGAAAAATTATCTCATGTGTCTTTCTGCAGTTTCTCAGTTATTCTGCTAGTCATTCTTTGTAAAGAAATTTCTGTTGAAGATTAATATATAAACCCTCATATGTTAAACCAATTTTCCCACATTGGGTATTTCAGGGGACAATTGTCCAAAAATAACTGTGTTGATGTGATTGGTTCTTGTGCTTGTATTATGTTGTTCTTTTCTTTATATGTATAAATGTGATAGCTGCAGTAGAATTTATTTCGAAATTTACTGAAGGGTTTTCATAAATAAATTATTGTGAAAATAAGTAGGAGAAATAAATCAGTAACTGCATTAGAATTTCAGAGTTGAAGTTTTCACATGGTACTAGAGCTAAGATCAGGGAACGGGATTGGAGATTCTGCAATGGAATGAAGTCTAGATTCAAATGGAATAGCAACTCGGAAGGGTTCACATAGTTCTCCAGAGGAAAGGGAAAGCATAGAAGAAAGGATGGATAACGACATCTTTGTATTGGCTTCCAGATTGGAAGAAGAATTCACTTGCGTATCAAGATCTGCTTCCTCAAAGGTTTGGTATATTGATAGTGGAGCTTTTTCACATATGATGGGAATACGAGAATGTTTCTTGAGCTATCAAGAAGAACAAATTAACTTCAAGATCACTGTTGTAGTACAATATCTCAGCAAAAAGTCGGAAGAAGCTGTTCTTCCTTACATCTTCATGCGAACATCTCTTGACCAGCCTGTTTCTGCCAAGATCTTTCTTCATGGAATTCAGGACTGTCAAACAAGGAGAATCCTCCCACACCTGGTTGTTTCAATCACACAAGCCAGATTGGTAACGTCTTGACAAACTTGGCTTTGATGGATACTCGAGTTTTTGTAGTCCATATGTATTCAGATGCTGGCCTTAAATTTTTTTTCAGAAGTCAAGGACATTGGTATGTTGAGCACAGACTAGGTCTGGATAGCCACAGATTGGATATCTTCTGTTTTAGATTTTGGGCTACTTGAAGATGGCAGGATGAACTCACTTCAAGGTTTAATCAGCCTACGTTCACATACTCCAAATTCATGACAGCAGCGTGTATTTGCACAAAGGTGGAAAAAATTACAAATAGACAATATGGTCGATGCCTCCTCGAATGCATTTGGACTATATGCTTATGACAGTATACTGATGATTGCTCACTCTCTCAATTCCTACTTCAATCAAGGAGGAAATTTCTCTTTTGCAGAAATATCTTTTCTATCAAATGGGAGTGGAGGCAAATCAGAACTAGCAGAATTGAAGGTCTTTGAAGGAGGAGCACAGTTACAAAAGATAATATTACAAACTAATTTCAATGGTATTGCAGGTCTTGTACTCTTGGACAAAAAGGGGAACTTGATGAGCTCTGCATTTGAGTTTATCAATATAGCTGGTAAAGACCTCCGCAACATTAGTTTTTGGTCAAAACGATCTGGTTTATCAGTTACTCCTCCAGAAAATACAACTGCCATCAGTAATAATGAATCCCATAGAAATCTCACAGCTCACAGACTGAAATCTTGCTAAATCATAAGTTTCTGGTATGTCTGACTTGCAGGCTGTTGGATATACTCTTGGTGTTATAAGGCAGCCACGAGGATTGATCCTGGGACCTCCCTTAGATTAGTCTAAAGAGTTACCGATTCACCATGGTAAAAAAAAAAATAATGAATCCCATAGAAATCTCACAGACTCTGATATTATATGGCCTGGTCAAAGCAAAAAGTGCCACAGGGTTGGGTTCGTGGAAGCCAACTTGTGATTGTGGTGCCAAGAAAAACAGGGTTCAAGGAATTTGTGACAACAGTGAAAGGCAGCAACGCGGTAAAAAGATATTGTATTGATGTGTTTGTGGCTGCAGTGAAATTTCTTCCTTATACTGTTCGTTGCACATTTAGACCTTATGGAACAGTGATTTCCTCTCCCAATTCCAACGATCTCGTGGAGCAGGTCGCTATACAGTGGTTGGAGACGTTTTTATTGTGAAAAATCGGTCGAAAATTGTGGAATTCACACAGCTTTATATAGAAACAGGCCTGGTTGTTATGGTTCGTGCAAAAGAGATAGAGTCGAATGCGTGGGCTTTCTTGTGTTCATTTTCAGCAGGAATGGATATCAATCGGGTACTTATTTACTCGAAATAGACAATGTCAAGAATAAAACAACTAACGCTCCATGAATCAGTGATTGATCAAGCCCTTTTCAATTTATTCTCAATTCGGATGCACCTTGGGCTTTTTGATGGTGATCCTAAACAACAGGAATATGGTCATCTTGGACCAGACCATGTCTGTACTAATGAACACTGGCAACTAGCATTAGAAGGCTCTAGACAGGGAATTGTGCTTCTCAAGAACATTGGCAATACTTTACCACTGTTGAAAAATAAAATCAGCTCTATAGCTGTTATAGGACCTAATGCAAATGCTACGGAAGAAATGCTTGGCGATTATATAGGCATCCCTTGCAATCCTGTTACTCCATTTCTAGCCCTTCAGAATTACATTGGCAATATATCGTTCTCCGTGTAAAAATGTGGCCTGCTCTTCCAATTCCAGATTCAGTGAAGCAGTAGATATTGCAGCTAAAGCAGATGCTGTAGTTATTGTTGTAAGGATGGATCTCACACAACAAAGGGACAATATCGAAGTTCTCAAGGTAGTGGCCATATGCAGTTCCCGCAAGAAGGCTTCTTCCAATCGTGGCCTTATTCGTGCTACCTTTGAAATAGCCAAGGAGTCGATTCCGGGCATGGAGATAGAGCTGATAGACATCAGCAATCTCCCCTTTCTGGACACTGATCTTGAAATGGATGGTCGTTCTCCAGATGTTGTGGAGAGCTTCAGAAAAAGATTCCTTGATGCCGACTGTATACTCTTTTCTTCTCCAGAGTACAACTATTCTGTCGCTGGTTATTTCCTTGAAGAGCGCTAAAGATTGAGCATCTCGATCTTCCAATGTGATGTCGGGCAAACCTGCAGCTGTAATGAGTGCAGCATCAACAATTTGGATTTTCCAGTTCGATCCAACGGTTTTCGGGGGTATAAAGTAAACGAAGCTTATGGGAGACAGTACCCCCCGTAAATGGTTTAATCAAAACCACTTTTTACAAGATCGACGGCCATGATGTATTACGGCCCCTCCGGTCCATTTCTTAGAAACAACTATCATTACCCCCCGTAGGTGGTTTTAGGTTTTCCAAAACCACGGGTGATTTTGTTGGCATGTATGGGTGTGTGGGACCCAAAATTACCATTGGTTGCCTCTTGTTGGCGTTGGAGTAAAGTTTTATTTTTAGTTTTATATTATATATTTTATATATAATATTAAAAAAAGCTTTTTGTAATTGTAATTAATGCCAGAATTTTCAAGAATCAGTTTTAAAACTGATCATAACAGTTAGTTAGAGGAAACATCAGAGATAAAAGCAGAAGAAGGGAGAGGGAAAATGGTTCCGGTTTTCAGATCTCCAGACAGTGATCTTTGTATGGATTTTTTGAATGATTGATAAATGAAAAGCAAACTTCTAGTATTTGTTGCTATTGATTCGTCCTCTAGTTTACATAATGTTTTTTCAGTCCTTGAATAAAATGAAGTATCGAAGCAACAGGAGTTAAAACCCTTAATAGGCGCTCCTTCATTTTAACTGTTCTTTTCTTTATTTCTTCTAGAGCTTGAGATGATAGATTCTGTACAGTAGCATATTGTTTTGTTCTTTTTCCTTTCATTCTTCTTCTGAACATTTCATTCTATATCAGCAGATAATAACGTTGTAGGATGTTTACAGCATTTGATTTTGAACATTCACTGATTGAGCTCCGGAGGTGGATAAACGGGGATCATATTTCTGTGACATATTTATTTTAATGTCTTAAGCACGGATTCCTTTCACAGTCAAGGAATTGTTTTCTTAAGGTACAACATTAATTGGCGCCTTTGCCGGGGATCGAAGAAGCGAAGTTCATTTCCCTGGGTTTTCTTTCTACTTCCTCTAGTTGTTCAGTGAGGAGGAAGTTTTTGGCTGTGTTTACTTTGTACAAAATTCTCATTTTCACAAAGCCAAACGCGAGGTCACATACCTTGCAGCAGATGGTTTCATAATCCTTTCTTTTTGATGGTGAACAAGATTCAGATTTGAAGATTGGTTGTTTATTATTCACCTGGCGACTCCACAAATGAAAGTTTCATTAGATGAAGAATCTTCCTGGCAAGAAGATGAGAAAATATCATGGAAGAAACATGTATCAGAATTTTTGTTTTTTAAAGGAGGTTCTATTTTTTACTGTCAGTTTAGTAATTCATTTTCCCATTTATATTAAAAGGATTGTTTCCTGCTTTGTTTTCTCAGAGGATTACAAAGCCCAAAATGTAAATTCATTATTGGAAAAAGATGATTTTTCTTCTGCTTGCATTATAAATCTTGACACGGGTGTATCTCCTAAACAAGAAAGGAGGGATGATTGTTGTATTACAATCCCATAAGATAATCAGTTACATTCTGGGCATAAAGGTGATGATTCATCATCTTTGGATGATAAGGTTTTGCCTCATAAGAAATTCACTGTTTTTCAGTTCAAAAACAGAGAAATCTTTAAACCCCTAAAGCTGCCCGCTATTCTCCATCAATACCCTTCAAAAGGATTCAAGTCCTTGCCTAGTTTCTCTGGAAAGGAGAAAGACATTTCAGCTGAATCACATACCTTGGAATTTGAATACTTTCTAGACAAATTCCAAATTATTCATGGAGATGTAGCTTTAAGGATGTTTTGCCATTCTTTAAAACATGATGCTCAGCAATGGTTCCAGTGCTTGGAAGCAGGTTCAATCAACTCCTGGCAAGATCTTCAAGATGTATTCCTTACATATTGGGGCGAGAGTAAGTCATATGAAGAGCACCTTTTGGAATTACATTCTATCCGAAGGCAAAGTAATGAATCGATTTCTGAGTTTAATAGGAGGTTTCAAAAAATTTATTTCAGCATGCCAGAAGAAATTAGACCTCCAGAAGTAGCAACTATGGTCTATTATTTGAAAGCTCTTTCTATCGCCTTAGCTTTTTATCTCAGGGAGAGAAAGCCTAGCACTCTGAAGCTGATGTTTCTCCATGCGCAAGAAATCGAGAATAATGCATGGGCTTCTAGAAATTTTTCCTGCAATACAGAAAGTCCAAGTTTTGTCAAAAATAAAAGGGCTTGTGAAGGAAACATTGGAATTTCTTTACAAGAGAATGTAAGTTCAGAGCTGAATACAGTTTTTCAAAAAGTGTCAAAAGGTTCCTGTATTGACAAAGAACAAGAATCCAAGTCTTTTGAAGATTCTAGTCAAAACTTAGTTGCAACAACTGAACTGCATTATGAAAGCATGGAAGATCAGTGCAATAATTTTATGAGTAGTGAAGAAAATAGTGCAGTTTCTCAGACCTGTTTGCAAGAGGAAGGTTTTAGTCATCAATTGATGTTAAGTAAAGAACATCAGCATTATGGAGAGCAAAACTTGGATGCATATTTTCAGCCTGAATGCTTGCCTACAGAAAGTGGCAGTCAGCTTCGTAACACACAGTACCTAGTTGAAGGGTCAAACAATGAAAGAAGCTGCCATGTTCAAAGACCTCTGCAAAACGCTCAAGAAAAGAAGATAACCAAAATTTTGTCTCATGATTTTTATGATCCAGTTGCTGAATATATGGCAAATTTCTTCGGTCAGCAACAAGCTTCAATGCCAGGGTATGTACAAAATTTTGTAGATGAAAATTTTTCATGCTACATTCCTCTTTTGATTTTTAAATCTCAGCAGTATGAAGGTATTAAATCTAACAAGCAGATGCTGGATTGGTTCCATTGGAAGGTTGATTTCACTTGATTAAGTTCAACCATGTTTATATATATAGGAGTTGTACATAAATAAGCTTAGGAGTTGACATTTCCAGTTGCAGTATTTCTAGTTTAAGATTTTTAATTCAAAATAAAGATCCAAGAAGAAGGAGTGTTTAGAGAAGTTTTGAAATTTTCAGAGATTTTGGATTGAGAGAAAATTCAATCTGACTTGACTCCATGCCAAATAAAGGCTACTAATCTACAAGTTCTCAGCACTTTGTTACCAAAATACTGTCCCCAACTGGAGCCAGATGTTGTAGCACAATTGTACTCAGCAAAAAGTCGGAAGAAGTTGTTCTTCCTTACATCTTCATGCGAACATCTCTTGACCGGCCTATTTCTGCCAAGATCTTTCTTCATGGAATTCAGGACTGTCAAACAAAGAGAATCCTCCCACACCTGGTTGTTTCAATCACCCAAGCCAGATTGGTAACGTGTTGACAAACTTGGCTTTGATGGATACTCGAGTTTTTGTAGTCCATATGTATTCAGATGCTGGCCTTAAACTTTTTTTCAGAAGTCAAGGACATTGGTATGTTGAGCACAGGCTAGGTCTCGATAGCCACAGATTGGCTATCTTCTATTTTAGATTCTGGGCTACTTGAAGATGGCAGGATGAACTCACTTCAAGGTTTAATCAGCCTACGTTCACATACTCCAAATTCATGACAACAACGTGTATTTGCACAAAGGTGGAAAAAATTACAAACAGACAATATGGTCGATGCCTCCTTGAATGCATTTGGACTATATGCTTATGACAGTATACTGATGATTGCTCACTCTCTCAATTCCTACTTCAATCAAGGAGGAAATTTCTCTTTTGCAGAAATATCTTCTCTATCAAATGGGAGTGGAGGCAAATCAGAACTAGCAGAATTGAAGGTCTTTGAAGGAGGAGCACAGTTACAAAAGATAATATTACAAACTAATTTCAATGGTATTGCAGGTCTTGTACTCTTGGACAAAAAGGGGAACTTTATGAGCTCTGCATTTGAGTTTATCAATATAGCTGGTAAAGACCTCCGCATCATTAGTTTTTGGTCAAAACGAACTGGTTTATCAGTTACTCCTCCAGAAAATACAACTGCCATCAGTAATAATGAATCCCATAGAAATCTCACAGACTCTGATATTATATGGCCTGGTCAAAGCAAAAAGTGCCACGGGGTTGGGTTCGTGGAAGCCAACTTGTGATTGTGGTGCCAAGAAAAACAGGGTTCAAGGAATTTGTGACAATAGTGAAAGGCAACAACGCGGTAAAAAGATATTGTATTGATGTGTTTGTGGCTGCAGTGAAATTTCTTCCTTATACTGTTCGTTGCACATTTAGACCTTATGGAACAGTGATTTCCTCTCCCAATTCCAACGATCTCGTGGAGTAGGTCGCTATACAGTGGTTGGAGACGTTTTTATTGTGAAAAATCGGTCGAAAATTGTGGAATTCACACAGCTTTATATAGAAACAGGCTTGGTTGTTATGGTTCGTGCAAAAGAGATAGAGTCGAATGCGTGGGCTTTCTTATGTTCATTTTCAGCAGGGACGGATATCAACTGTGGTACGTATTTACTTCGAAAGACAATGTCAGCAATTAAACAACGAACGCTCCATGAATCAGTGATTAATCAAGCCCTTTCAGTTTACTCTCAATTCAGATGCGCCTTGGGCTTTTTGATGATGATCCTAAACAACAAGAATATGGTCATCTTGGACTAGACCGTGTCTGTGCTAATGAACACTGGCAACTAGCATTCGAAGGCTCCAGACAGGAAATTGTGCCTCTCAAGAACATTGGCAATATTTTACCACCGTTGAAAAATAAAATCAGCTCTATCGCTGTTATAGGACCTAATGCAAATGCTACGGAAGAAATGCTTGGCGATTATATAGGCATCCCTTGCAATCCTGTTACTCCATTTCTAGCCCTTCCGAATTACATTGGCAATATATCATTCTCCGTGTAAAAATGTGGCCTGCTCTTCCAATTCCAGATTCAGTGAAGCAGTAGATATTGCAGCTAAAGCAGATGCTGTAGTTATTGTTGTAAGGATGGATCTCACACAACAAAGGGACAATATCGAAGTTCTCAAGGTAGTGGCCATATGCAGTGTCCGCAAGAAGGCTTCTTACAATCGTGGCCTTATTCGTGCTACCTTTGAAATAGCCAAGGAGTCGATTCCGGGCATGGAGATAGAGCTGATAGACATCAGCAATCTCCCCTTTCTGGACACTGATCTTTAAATGGATGGTCGTTTTCCAGATGTTGTGGAGAGCTTCAGAAAAAGATTCCTTGATGCCGACTGTATACTCTTTTCTTCTCCAGAGTACAACTATTCTGTCGCTGGTTATTTCCTTGAAGAGCGCTAAAGATTGAGCATCTCGATCTTCCAATGTGATGTCGGGCAAACCTGCAGCTGTAATGAGTGCAGCATCAAAAATTTGGATTTTCCAGTTCGATCCAACGGTTTGCAGGGGTATAAAGTAAACGAAGCTTATGGGAGACAGTACCCCCCGTAAATGGTTTAATCAAAACCACTTTTTACAAGATCGACGGCCATGATGTATTACGGCCCCTCCGGTCCATTTCTTAGAAATAGCTATCATTACCCCTCGTAGGTGGTTTTAGGTTTTCCAAAACCATGGGTGATTTTGTTGGCACGTATGGGTGTGTGGGACCCAAAATTACCATTGGTTTCCTCTTGCTGGCGTTGGAGTAAAGTTTTATTTTTAGTTTTATATTATATATTTTATATATAATATTAAAACAAGCTTTTTGTAATTGTAATTAATGCCAGAATTTTCAAGAATCAGTTTTAAAACTGATCATAACAGTTAGTTAGAGGAAACATCAGAGATAAAAGCAGAAGAAGGGAGAGGGAAAATGGTTCCGGTTTTCAGATCTCTAGACAGTGATCTTTGTATGGATTTTTCGAATGATTGATAAATGAAAAGCAAACTTCTAGTATTTGTTGCTATTGATTCGTCCTCTAGTTTACATAATGTTTTTTCAGTCCTTGAATAAAATGAAGTATCGAAGCAGCATGAGTTAAAACCCTTAATAGGCACTCCTTCATTTTAACTGTTCTTTTCTTTATTTCTTCTAGAGCTTGAGATGATAGATTCTGTACAGCAGCATATTGTTTTGGGCTTTTTCCTTCCATTCTTCTTCTGAACATTTCATTCTATATCAGCAGATAATAGCGTTGTAGGATGTTTACAGCATTTGATTTTGAACATTCACTGATTGAGCTCCGGAGGTGGATAAACGGGGATCATATTTCTGTGACATATTTATTTTAATGTCTTAAGCACGGATTCCTTTCACAGTCAAGGAATTTTTTTCTTAAGGTACAACATTAATTGGCGCCGTTGCCGGGGATCGAAGAAGCGAAGTTCATTTCCCTGGGTTTTCTTTCTACTTCCTCTGGTTGTTCAGTGAGGAGGAAGTTTTTGGCTGTGTTTACTTTGTACAGAATTCTCATTTTCACAAAGCCAAACGCGAGGTCACATATCTTGCAGCAGATAGTTTATTAATCCTTTCTTTTCGATGGTGAACAAGATTCAGATTTGAAGATTGGTTGTTTCTTATTCACCTGGCGACTCCACGGATGAAAGTTTCATTAGATGAAGAATTTTCCTGACAAGAATATGAGGAAGTATCATGGAAGAAACATGTATCAGAATTTCCGTTTTTTAAAGGAGGTTCTATTTTTATTTATCAGTTTAGTAATTCATTTTCCCATTTATATTAAAAGGATTGTTTCCTGCTTTGTTTTCTCAGAAGATTACAAAGCCTAGAATGTAAATTCATTTTTGGAAAAAGATGATTTTGCCTCTGCTTGTATTATAAATCTTGACACGGTTGTATCTCCTAAACATGAAAGGAGGGATGATTGTTGTATTACAATCCCAGAAGATAATCAGTTACAGTCTGGGCATAAAGGTGATGATTCATCATCTTTGGATGATAAGCTTTTGCCTCATAAGAAATTCACTGTTTTTCAGTTCAAAAACAGAGAAATATTTAAATCCCTGAAGTTGCCCGCTATTCTTCATCAATATCCTTCAAAAGGATTCAAGTCCTTGCCGAGTTTCTCCGGGAAGGAGAGGGGCATTTCAGCGCAATCACATATCTTGGAATTTGAATATTTTTTGGACGAATTTCAAATTACTTATGAAGACGTAGCTTTAAGGATGTTTTGTCATTCTTTAAAACAGGATGCTCAGCAATGGTTCCAGTGTTTGGAAGCAGGTTCAATCAATTCCTGGCAAGGTCTTCAAGATGTATTCCTTACATATTGGGGCGAGAGTAAGTCATATGAAGAGCACCTTTTGAAATTACATTCTATCCGAAGGCAAAGTAATGAATCGATTTCTCAGTTTAATAGGAGGTTTCAAAAAATTTATTTCAGCATGCCAGAAGAAATTAGACCTCCAGAAGCAGCAGCTATGGTATATTATTTGAAAGCTCTTTCTATCGCCTTAGCTTTTTATCTCAGGGAGAGAAAGCCTAGCACTCTGAAGCTGATGTTTTTCCATGTGCAAGAAATCGAGAATAATGCATGGGCTTCTAGAAAATTTTCCCGCAATACAGAAAGTTCAAGTTTTGTCAAAAATAAAAGGGCTTGTGAAGGAAACATTGGAATTTCTTTACAAGAGAATGTAAGTTCAGAGCTGAATACAGTTTTTCAAAAAGTGTCAAAAGGTTCTTGTATTGACAAAGACCAAGAACCCAAGTCTTTTGAAGATTTTAGTCAAAAATTAGTTGCAACAGCTGAACTGCATTATGAAAGCATGGAAGATCAGTGCAATAATTTTATGAGTAGTGAGGAAAATAGTGCAGTTTCTCAGACCTGTTTGCAAGAGGAAGGTTTTAGTCATCAATTGATATTAAGTAAAGAACATCAGCATTATGGAGAGAAAAACTTGGATGCGTATTTTCAGCCTGAATGCTTGCCTACAGGAAGTGGCAGTCAGCTTCCTAACACACAGTACCTAATTAAAGGGTCAAACAATGAAAGAAGCTGCCATGTTCAAAGACCTCTGCTAAATGCTCAAGAAAAGAAGATAACCAAAATTTTGTTTCATGATTTTTATGATCCAGTTGCTAAATATATGGCAAATTTCTTCGGTCAGCAACAAGCTTCAATGCCAGGGTATGTACAAAATTCTGTAGATGAAAATTTTTCATGGTACATTCCTCTTTTGATTTTTAAATCTCAGCAGTATGAAGGTATTAAATCTAACAAGAAGATGCTGGATTGGTTCCATTGGAAGGTTGACTTCACTTGATTAAGTTCAACCAGGCTTATATATATAGGAGTTGTACATAAATAAGCTCAGGAGTTGAGCATTTCCAGTTGCAGTAGTTCTAAGTTTCAAATTTTCAGTTCAAAATAAAGATCCTAGAAGAAGGAGGGTTCAGAGAAGTTTTGAAATTTTCAGAGATTTGTGAACTGGGAGACAATTCAGTCTAATTTGACTCCATGCCCAATAAAGGCTACTGATCTACAGGTTCTCAGCACTTTGCTGCCAAAGTACTGTCCGCAATTGGAGCCAGATGTTGTAGTACAATATCTCAGCAAAAAGTCGGAAGAAGCTGTTCTTCCTTACATCTTCATGCGAACATCTCTTGACCGGCCTGTTTCTGCCAAGATCTTTCTTCATGGAATTCAGGACTGTCAAACAAGGAGAATCCTCCCACACCTGGTTATTTCAATCACCCAAGCCAGATTGGCAATGTGTTGACAAACTTGGCTTTGATGGATACTCAAGTTTTTGTAGTCCATATGTATTCAGATGCTGGCCTTAAATTTTTTTTCAGAAGTCAAGGACATTGGTATGTTGAGCACAGGCTAGGTATGGATAGCCACAGATTGGCTATCTTCTATTTTAGATTCTGGGCTACTTGAAGATGGCAGGATGAACTCACTTCAAGGTTTAATTAGCCTACGTTCACATACTCCAAATTCATGACAGCAGCGTGTATTTGCACAAAGGTGGAAAAAATTACAAACAGACAATATGGTCGATGCCTCCTTGAATGCATTTGGACTATATGCTTATGACAGTATACTAATGATTGCTCACTCTCTCAATTCCTACTTCAATCAAGGAGGAAATTTCTCTTTTGCAAAAATATCTTCTCTATCAAATGGGAGTGGAGGCAAATCAGAACTAGCAGAATTGAAGGTCTTTGAAGGAGGAGCACAGTTACAAAAGATAATATTACAAACTAATTTCAATGGTATTGCAAGTCTTGTACTCTTGGACAAAAAGGGGAACTTGATGAGCTCTGCATTTGAGTTTATCAATATAGCTGGTAAAGACCTCCGCAGCATTAGTTTTTGGTCAAAACGAACTGGTTTATCAGTTACTCCTCCAGAAAATACAACTGCCATCAGTAATAATGAATCCCATAGAAATCTCACAGACTCTGATATTATATGGCCTGGTCAAAGCAAAAAGTGCCACGGGGTTGGGTTCGTGGAAGCCAACTTGTGATTGTGGTGCCAAGAAAAACAGGGTTCAAGGAATTTGTGACAATAGTGAAAGGCAACAACGCGGTAAAAAGATATTGTATTGATGTGTTTGTGGCTGCAGTGAAATTTCTTCCTTATACTGTTCGTTGCACATTTAGACCTTATGGAACAGTGATTTCCTCTCCCAATTCCAACGATCTCGTGGAGTAGGTCGCTATACAGTGGTTGGAGACGTTTTTATTGTGAAAAATCGGTCGAAAATTGTGGAATTCACACAGCTTTATATAAACGAGCCTGGTTGTTATGGTTAGATTACAAAGAGATAGAGGTCGAATCTTGTGGGCTTTCTTGTGTTCATTTTCGAGCGGGGAACACAATGATCGTGAGCACTTATTTAATTCGAAAAGACAATGTCGAAGCAATTAAACAACGAACACTCCATGAATCAGTGATTAATCAAGCCCTTTCAGTTTACTCTCAATTCAGATGCGCCTTGGGCTTTTTGATGATGATCCTAAACAACAAGAATATGGTCATCTTGGACTAGACCGTGTCTGTGCTAATGAACACTGGCAACTAGCATTCGAAGGCTCCAGATAGGAAATTGTGCCTCTCAAGAACATTGGCAATATTTTACCGCCGTTGAAAAATAAAATTAGCTCTATCGCTGTTATAGGACCTAATGCAAATGCTACATAAGAAATGCTTGGCGATTATATAGGCATCCCTTGCAATCCTGTTACTCCATTTCTAGCCCTTCCGAATTACATTGGCAATATATCGTTCTCCGTGTAAAAATGTGGCCTGCTCTTCCAATTCCAGATTCAGTGAAGCAGTAGATATTGCAGCTAAAGAAGATGTTGTAGTTATTGTTGTAAGGATGGATCTCACACAACAAAGGGACAATATCGAAGTTCTCAAGGTAGTGGCCATATGGAGTTCCCGCAAGAAGGCTTCTTACAATCGTGGCCTTATTCGTGCTACCTTTGAAATAGCCAAGGAGTCGATTCCGGGCATGGAGATAGAGCTGATAGACATCAGCAATCTCCCCTTTCTGGACACTGATCTTGAAATGGATGGTCATTTTCCAGATGTTGTGGAGAGCTTCAGAAAAAGATTCCTTGATGCCGACTGTATACTCTTTTCTTCTACAGAGTACAACTATTCTGTCGCTGGTTATTTCCTTGAAGAGCGCTAAAGACTGAGCATCTCGATCTTCCAATGTGATGTCGGGCAAACCTGCAGCTGTAATGAGTGCAACATCAACAATTTGGATTTTCCAGTTCGATCCAACGGTTTGCGGGGGTATAAAGTAAACGAAGCTTATGGGAGATAGTACCCCCCCGTAAATGGTTTAATCAAAACCACTTTTTACAAGATCGACGGCCATGATGTATTACGGCCCCTCCTGTCCATTTCTTAGAAACAACTATCATTACCCCCCGTAGGTGGTTTTAGGTTTTCCAAAACCACGGGTGATTTTGTTGGCACGTATGGGTGTGTGGGACCTAAAATTACCATTGGTTGCCTCTTGCTGGCGTTGGAGTAAAGTTTTATTTTTAGTTTTATATTATATATTTTATATATAATATTAAAACAAGCTTTTTGTAATTGTAATTAATGCCAGAATTTTCAAGAATCAATTTTAAAACTGATCATAACAGTTAGTTAGAGGAAACAGCAGAGATAAAAGCAGAAGAAGGGAGAGGGAAAATGGTTCCGGTTTTCAGATCTCCAGACAGTGATCTTTGTATGGATTTTTCGAATGATTGATAAATGAAAAGCAAACTTCTAGTATTTTTTGCTATTGATTCGTCCTCTAGTTTACATAATGTTTTTTCAGTCCTTGAATAAAATGAAGTATCGAAGCAGCAGGAGTTAAAACCCTTAATAGGCGCTCCTTCATTTTAATTGTTCTTTTCTTTATTTCTTCTAGAGCTTGAGATGATATATTCTGTACAGCAGCATATTGTTTTGTGCTTTTTCCTTTCATTCTTCTTCTGAACATTTCATTCTATATCAGCAGATAATAGCGTTGTAGGATGTTTACAGCATTTGATTTTGAACATTCACTGATTGAGCTCCGGAGGTGGATAAACGGGGATCATATTTCTGTGACATATTTATTTTAATGTCTTAAACACGGATTCCTTTCACAGTCAAGGAATTGTTTTCTTAAGGTACAACAATCACCATGGGAAACAAGGTGAAATGTACCCTATTAGAAGAGGTACCATAGTTTTTCAAACTAAAGTTGGGAATAAGCTTCGGGCTACCAGTGTGCTACATGTGCCTGGGTTGGGGATGAACTTACTCTTTGTGTCTCAGCTATAGAACAAGGGATGTGACGTATAATTCATTAGAAAACGAGTATATTTCAAACACCTATGTTGGAAGAAGAAGGCACAAATTGGATTAAGGAGCAACAAGTTGTATAAGTTGCAGCTCGAATTTCCAATGACACTAATAGGAAGCAGTAGTGAGAAGGATTTGAATGAGATATGGCACATAAGGATGAGGCACTTACACCATGGGGCTCTAAGAATTCTCAAAGAGACCATCACAGGAGTTCCAGAACTGAGCACCAAGCGAGATGATGTATGTAGAGGATGCGTACTAGGTAAGTATGCCAAGGCAACTGATATTCCAAAGGAGCATATGATTGATTTCTTCATAGGTAATTTGAAGGATAATATCCAACATGAGGTTCTACTTTTGGAACTTGATTCATTGGAGAAGGAATTCAGGGTGGAAATAAAATTTAAAGCAAAATTGTGGCAAAAAGGAAGTCTACCACTCACAACTATAAATATGGAAGTGTTGTTGCTCCTGACCTTCCACAACCTACAAGGTTGACACCACAACAATTGGAGGAAAAGAGAGAAAAAGGGATTTGTTACAGTTGTGATAGAAAATACACTAAATGTCATAAGTGTGTTGAGAAGAGATTATTATACATAGATTGTGAAGAGGAGGAAGAAAAGAACAAGAAACATCAAAAGAGAAGGATATGCACCACGAACCAACCCCTAAGAAAGTAGAAATGAATCCGACTAGATCTTGCAATGCATTGGCATGAATTACCACTCCTCAAATGATCAAGACAAAAGGATATATCAAGAAGAAAAGGGTAATAATGTTGATTGATTCATGTAGTACTCATAATTTTATTCATTGTAAGATAGCCAAGGAATTGAATTTCTTCCTATATCCAACACCAAAGTGTCAAGTGATGGTTGAAAATGCAGGAACTATAAATTGCTTTGGAAAGTGCCATAATACCAAGCTAACCATGGGGAAATATGTATTGAATAGTCCAAAGATTTCCATTCCAATGGGTGGCGTTGATGTTATAATAAGAGTCTAATGGTTACAGCCTTTGGGGACGATAAATTTTAATTTTCAAGAACTTTTATTGAATTTTTTTTGGGAATAAAAGGAAGTTGAATTAAGGGGTATCACAGGGAAAACAATAAAGACAATAAACTCTAATGGCATTTTTATCACTCAGTAATTTCTCTAGGTTCAAGAGAGAACTCACCACGGTAACCACAAACCTACTTCAAACTCTAGGATCTAACCTTCCGAGGGTTTAGAGAGGGCTCTCTCTTTAAGGTTTAACTTTGTTTTGATTTATAATATTAGGCTATTAATGAAAGTACAATTTGGTTTTGGTTTAAAGGGTTTGGTGGGAAAAATCACTTGGAGATAAGATAGAGAGAAATCTACTTGTCCATTGGGCTATGGGGTCTAAATCAAGCTAGCAGCACTCAAAATCAAGGCCAAAAAGGTACAAATATATTCAAGGCAAGATAGATAACTCTCAAAGATTTGGGAAAGTGGTTTTTTTTGAGGTGGTATGATCGGGATAAAGGGAACTTAAGGATCCTTTGATCTGGAAGATGGAAGTGGAAGGTAGAGGTCAAACGGGAGAAGGAGCAATTAAGGGTTCCTTGCACCGGAAATTAGAAGAAAACATTAAAATGCCAACTAGTTAAAGACATGGAGAACTTGACTAATCCTGTAGTAATACTCCTAGTTACACATTTAGACAAAACAAACATAAAATGAATGCATGAAACTTAGAAAAGGAAACAGTGACAAGTAGGAAGTACTTCACTCATCAACTTATCACATGGATCCTAAATTATGATGCCAGTCAGCTTGTCCAGCCTGCTACTTTGAATTCAAACACACAAGAGCCTCCAATGTCCAACAAAATGTCTATAGTAATTCTAGCAATTTTATTCCACCAAAATACTTCAAAGAGTGAAGTATTTATACAAATTCAAAACTAGAATATCTTGAAAAAATATCAAGATTGGTTTACAAATATATCCAACTATTTTACATAAATAGAACTTAAGTAAAGGACACTCAAAACTAATGCATCTATTTGGCACTATTTTTGTGGATAGGCGATGAAAAATAGGAGAATTCTAATTTGATCTCAACTCTTAGTTGATGATGAGGCATCTAAGTCACTAATTGTCTCCTTTCTTTGTGCATTCTACTCCAGCAATTCTGCAAACTTGGAGTCCAATGATACCTTTGTATTTCTCAATCTGAAATAGATATGTAAAAAGTGAAAGAGGTTATTGTAGATAAATATGTTGATGAGACAAAACCTCTCTCAGTTCCCTAAATTTCTTCTCCAGCTGTTCACAATAGGCTCTGCAAAAAGATGTGTAAAACAGAGTTTTGCAAAGTCTGAAAAATAGGCTTTAAATATGCGCATGTATCTCTCATTCTATAATACCTTTGCAAAAAGTGAGATAGGTTTTTGTAAATGGGTCTCTTAGGAACGCAAACCTCCTTCCGTTTTGTACGATGTATTTCTGATTGGCCACAATCGCCTTTAAAAACTGATGACTTAACATGAATTTTCTGAAAAAAGTGCTTTCAAATATTGTTTAATATTTCCAAATCCATAATGGCTGTTAGAAAAGTGAGAGAGTTTTTTTTAGTTGGAAACCTTAAGAACATAAACCTTCTTCAGGTTTTCAAAATTCATCTTGTATTGATCACAATAGTTTATGCAAAATAATGACTTAAACATGAAATTTCTGCAAAAATGTCCCTTCTTGCTCTGTTTTCATGTTTTAACCTTACTGTTATTTTAACTGTTTTTACATTCAGTTTGGATAAAATTCATTGTTGTTGAAAGTTTTTTCATCTTTATTTACCATTTACTGCCTTCATGTTTTACTTTTATTGCTTTACCTTGACTGCTCTATAACTTTGTTTTAACCTTCACTCTGACTTTCATCTGATACACTTTAACTTTGATGCTCTTTGACTATTTTATTTTCAATGTCACTGTGAATTCTTACTTTCATTTGAACTTTAACCTTTACTATGAGTTTTTCCTTTTACCCTGACTATTATGAATGCCCTGTTTTAATCTTTACACTAAAATGCTCTTTTATCTTTCACAAGATGACTGTTCTTTAACTCTGATGCCTGGAATCTTTAAGGAAAATCCTTTGAATCCATTTCCTTGTGAATTCTTGGAGTAAAACTGATCTTTAACTAGTATTTAGATTGTTTTTTTCAAATTCTCATTTTTCTAATGACCTGCAAAAATCAAACAATTCATTAATGAAATCTAGGTCTGTAAGGAGGGATTATGGCTTTGATGAATTGGGAAAACCTGTGGGATGAATTTTGTCTCTGGAGGTTTAACTCTGTTGGCACTAGTAATTGAGTGTAACAGTTCGGGATTCTGAGCATTGGTAAAGATTTTGAATCTTTCAAAGGGTTTCTACAGCAAATTCGTTCTTTGAAGGCAAATATAGGTCTTTCTGTGGGAAAACATGGTTTATGATAATGGCTCGAGGTTTTGTTCTTTGAGTCTGGAGGGAAAATATAGTAAGATAGTGCAAAAAATGGATTAAGGGTGTGATTTCGGAGTTTATTAGGCGTTTTTAGGTCTAAAGGAGTCTGCAATAAATGGCGGTCAACTCGGGCGAAATGGTTTTCAGGCTTCATAGGCGAAAACCAGTGGTGGTTATCGTGCGACTTTTGGGTAGTAAGTGGTATTGAGCTCAACCCACATGATATAATAGAAAGAAGACACGTGGAGGAGAGAGGAATGGGTGAAGCCACCCATTTCGCGTGGCTTTGGCATTCGGGTGAACGTGCATCTATTCCACGTGATATCAAGTATCAGTCGTAGGATTAGGGAGATCAATGCAAAGGGTTAAGATCTGTTGGGAAGGTGCTCGAGATTTGGAGTGGGTCCAGGGTTTATTAACGTGGCGGGACGGGTTTTCAAACTTTATAAACATATATTTACAAAGTTAAAACTTTATGTTATATGTTGGCAGAGGGGTAAAGTCATATGTTTTAATTTAAAACATTTATCAAATGTCTCAACCACAGGCGCAGGTATATATTATATAGTATATAAAACCTTTTAACAAGTGTTTTTTTTTTTTTTTTTAACTAGAACGGATAATTTTATTGAAAGATATGGGTTGGCCAGAGCCAAAACAAACATTTCAGATCACTGCTTCATGCATATCACTGTTTTTACATGAACTCCTTGTCCTATTAGGGAATGTTTGCCGTGTTCACTTCTCCTGCATTTAAGCTGATCATGCTCATTTCAAGAGTGCATCCAATGTTTGCTAACCTGTCTGCTTCTGTGTTTAAGTCTCTGAGGATGTGGAAGATTTGAGATGAGGGGAAGTCCTTCAGGAATCTGTTCACTCTTGCAAGCTGCTTATTTAACACTGGGTCCTTTAGCCCTTTCTTGTTTATTAGAGATTTTATCAGCAACTCTGAGTCTCCGAACACTAAAATTTCACTTGGATTCTCTTTCCTAGCCAGCTGGCAAGCTTTTAAAAGACTGAGAACTTCAGCCTGATTGTTGGTTTTTGTCCCTAGTCCCCAACTGAAGGTCTCTTTTTCCCCATTCGGAAAGTAAATAACCCCTCCTGCTCCTGACCTGCCTGGGTTGCCTTTTGAGGCTCCGTCAAAAAATATGGTGCATTTTCCTTGTGATTTCCACCACTTCTGAAAGCTGTCCAGCGTATCTCTTATCTGCCATTTTTCTTTGTGTTTTGGGCGAGTGCATGCTGAAGGTGTTGGCTTGGGGGAGAAGCCATCAAGCCAAAACCTTTCTTCCTTTCGAAGGGAGCTGTCATCTTTGGCATTTGAGTGTCTCAGAGTTTCCAAAAGGAGTTTCTTGGCCTTATCTGCTATGATATCTGCAGTGGTTTCTTTTTGATTAAAGACCATTTCATTCCGGGCCAACCACAACTTCCAGCATATGTATTTTGGGGCTGCGATCCATACCTTGTGCCAAAGAGATTTGTCTGCAATGCTGCAGGGGTATCGAGCTTTCCATGACTTGAACATGTCTCTGATCGAACAGTGTGTAGGGGTTCTCACATTCAGGCCAGTCAAGAAGATAGACCAGGCCTTCTGAGCAATCTCACACTCAATAAACAAATGATCAGAGGTCTCTAGTGCATTTTTGCAAAGAACACATCGATGGGGGCCGGCTATATTTCTTCTGTTCAGGTTTTCTCCAGTAAGTATTTTGTTGTGGAACAAAGTCCAAGTAAAGAAATTAATCTTGGGAATGCTGAAATTTTCCCAAATCTGTTTCCACACTGCTTCGGGATGTAGAGAATCCTTCTTACCTTGCAGCTGCAGGTATCCTTGTCTGGCTGTATATACCCCGGTCTTTCCCCAACCCCAGGAATCTTCCTCGTCCTTGTGCACTGGTGTGAAGTCTGAGATAGCAGCTGTAAAGACTTTTAACTGATTGTTTAAGTGCGCTGGTGTGACAGGCAGAGACCAACTCTGCCAGTTGCCTTTTTGATCCCATTCAACGATGTCCTCAATTCTTCGAATTCCTCTTGAGCTTAACCAAGCTCTTAAATCTACGATTTCAGAATTTGCTGATAGAGGAGGATGGCCCATAATCTGATCTCTCCACAGTAGAGTGTTTTTCCCATTCCCTGGGATTTTGTAAAGATGCGTTCTGAAGAAACCAACAGCTTTGCTGCAGAGCTTCCATGCCTGCGTTCCCCTGGGAGTAGTCACTGGGTTAAAGTTGGCTATCGATTGATTGTTGAGGTACTTACGATTAAAGATCTGGCTGACGGGGTGTGAGGGATCGATAAGAAGCTGCCACAACAACTTACATCCCAAGGCTAAATTGGAATGCTGGGGGTCCCTGATTTGAAGGCCGCCTTCATTCAATGGGCGCTTCACTGTGTTCCAGTTAACAAGATGAAACCGATTGCTATTGCCGCGCCCTCCATTCCACAAAAAATTACGCATCAGACTGGAAATGCGATCTGCTATTTGACTTGGTGCCATCAACAGGGAGGCTTGGAACGTAGGCATTGCAGATAGAACAGAGCGTATTAGAGTGAGTTTGCCGCCTGTTGAAAGCCAGGTTCCACCCCACGCAGTTATCTTTTTCTTGAGCTTGAAGATCACCTCTTCCCATAAATGATTTCGATTGGATCCCTTGGTTAATGGAAGGCCAAGATACTTTATCTTATCCCAGTCAGCATAGCCATTGAACCCCAACTCTCTGGCGATCCTTTCAATTGTGTTTTGTTCTGTGTTCCAGCCATAAACAGCGCTTTTTCTCTCACTGATTAACGCTCCAGATATTTTGCAGAACTTTTGTAGGATGATCTTGAAGGTGTTAGCAATTCTTAAGGAAGCTCCCCCAAGCAGAAGTGAGTCATCTGCAAAGAAAGCGTGGTTCACTGGAGCAATGCCTTGCACAATTCTGATCCCAGGAATTGAGCCTGTTTGTTTCTCCTGAGTCAGCTTCCTGCTCAGTGAATCCGCCATCAGAATGTATAGGAAGGGCGAGAGGGGGCAACCCTGCCTCAATCCCCTAGTGGCCAAGAAAAAGTCTGCTGGTCTTCCATTAACCATTGGGGCTATCCAGATGTTCTCAGTGCAAGCTTTGATAAGGTTAATAAATTCATGACTAAAACCAAATGCAGCAAGAACCTTGAACAGAAAGGAACGATTCACTCTGTCAAAAGCATTACACATGTCCAGTTTTATGATTATACCTTGTTCTTTCCGGACATAGCTGGAATGCAGTGCTTCTTGAACTTGGATGACGTTGTCTAAAATCTGTCTGCCAGCCACAAATCCCCCCTGAGCCGGAGAGATGAGTTTATGAAGGAGGGGCTTAATTCTGTTAGCCATTAGCTTGGCCACGATCTTGTAAGATGAGTTGCATAAAGAGATCGACCTATACCTGTCAAAGGAGCCAGGATTAGTCTCCTTGGGGATTAAAGCGAGAAAGGTGGAGTTAATTCCGCCTCCAACCTTAGCCTTCCTCAAGAATCCCCTTATCATTCTGAAGAGGTCCAATTTGATTATCTCCCAACAGATTCTGTAGAAATGCACTGAGAACCCGTCAGGTCCTGGAGCTTTGTCTGGTTCCATGGACCAGACAATGGAGGTTATCTCTTCTTCTGTGGCTGGCCTTGTCAGGGCTTCATTATCTTCCTTACTGACTAGGTTTGGGATGTTGGAAAGAAACTCTAATGCGTCCTCCTCATTCTCATTACTTTCTGCACTAAGAAGATTTTAGAAATGATTTACTGCTGCTTCTTTGATTTGAGTGTGACCTTTATACACCTAGCCATTGGAGGAGGTAATTTCTGCAATGTGGTTTCGAGAGAGGCGAGCCCTACATTGTCTATGGAAATAAGTGGTGTTCCTGTCCCCGGATTTAAGCCATAAACTCCGAGATTTTAAACGCCAGTATTCTTCTTCATTTCTGAAGGAGCTGTAGGTATTCCTTTGGGCTGCTTTCTCCATGTCTAAATCAGTGGGAGAAGGATTTTTCTCCTCCAAATCGAGTTGAAGACCTTCCAGCAGAAGAACAGCCTCCTTCCTCTGACTAGTGGGGGTTTTCATGGAGTTTTTTATCCAATCCTTAAGGGTTTTTTTGGTTTTTTTCAATTTTTGTTCCCAAACAAAACTTGGGGATCCAGAAACCTCTATCCCCCATGCAGTTTGGACTGTGTCAAAGAAGCCTTCTTTTCCAGCCCAAAGAGGACTGAAACGAAAAGGGAGAGGGCCAAGGTCTTCTTCTTCTTTCAAGCATAAGAGGATTGGCTTATGATCCGACGTGAGTTTTGGGAGGATCTTGGTGAAAACAATCCTATTGTCCAACATTAACGAACTGCTGATAAGAAATCTGTCCAGCCTGGCAGAGATATGGTTTTCCCCTGCTCTGTTATTGGTCCAGGTGTATTTTCCTTTTACTGGTTTGTGATCTATTAAGTCCCACTGCAGAATCAGATTTTCCACCATGTTGAGAAAGGGATCCCTTGAGTAAATCCCTCCTCTTTTTTCTTTGGGGTCTAGAATTATATTCAAGTCACCTCCTATTACAATGTTTGAGGGATTGATATGCTCTATGTATTCCAGGAGTGATCTCCAGCACTGTCTCTTTTCATCATAATGGACGGGAACATACATGTTGAACAGAGCTAAAGAGGTATTGCTTGCAATATGGAGTAGTTCTGTATATATCCAGTGTTGGGTCTCCGAGTGCTTTTCTAAAGAGAAGGAGTTTTTTGACCAAAAGGTTCCTATACCACCGGCCGATCCTCTTGCACTCACAGCCTTTCCAGCATCATATTTCCACTTCATTGAGCTAGTGTTTAGAAGGGTTTCCCCTTCTATTTTGGTCTCTTGGAGCATAAGTATATCCACGGATTCCAGCTTCAGGAGATCTTTGATAGCATCTGCCTTACTGGGATTTCCCAAGCCCCTGCAATTCCAAGAGACCATCTGCATCATTTACCGCTTGAAGGGGTGGGGCCTCCTCCCTTGGGCGCCCTTGGTCTTGTATTTCTCCCTAGAGTCATTTCAATGGTGGATTGACTGCCTAGGGTTTTTTGCCTTTCTGATTCCTCTTCCCTGGTTTCCTTATTTGTTCTTCTTCCCACTTTTTTAGATGGTCTTTCAAAGGTTTCTTCATCTGATGACCCCATGTTGTCTAAACTCTTCTTTTTTTGTTTAATAATGTCAGCATATGAAGGAGAAGGAGTATTGCTAGGTACCTGATTTGGAGTGTTACCTGGCACTTCATTGTCTGCAGTATTCAGCTGTGGTGCATCTTCCTGTTCAGCCTCTGGAGGATCTGTCAGAAGAGCAAGAGATTCGAATGGATTTTTATCTCCTGCACTGCTGTTAGCTTCCCTGCTTTCGTTGTTTTGGTTACTTGCGCCTTCCTGACCTGTTTTGGTCCCTGTCTCTTTTGCATTTCTTTTGTTGTTTTGTCTATTGCTTGCTGTTCTCTTTTCTTGCTTCCACTGTTCGCCATTCTCTTTCTCTGCTATTTCCTCATTCTTTTTTTTACAGTATCTGGCAAAATGCCCGTATTCATGGCAGTGTCGACATTTAAAGGGCAGTTGCTCGTAATCGATTTCTTGAATGTGCGTCCAGTCTGCCACTGAGAGATTGATGGCTTCGGGGAGTCCAACCTCCAAATCGACTTCCACACAGATACGAGCGCAGGAGTACTGGTCCTTCCTCGGGGCCTGATCAATATACCTGCCTAGGGCATTGCCGATGGATTGCAATGATCTCTGGCTCCAGCAATGAAGAGGGAGGTGCGGGAGACGAACCCAAACAGGAACAGCAGTGGGCACATCTTGTGCAGGGTCGAAATCTGGAGACCATTTGTTCAGATAAAGCCCTTGGGGGCCCATGAAATAAGGCCCGTTTCTGAAGATCAGGCTTCGGTCTTCCACACTGTCGAACACGAAAACGAAGAACCCCTTTCCTACAAAATGACTTTTTACTCCTTCCTTGACCAGTGGCGACCAGTTTCGCTTGACCCAATCTTCTACTGCTTTTGGAGAAGGCCATAGCCCGGTGAACTGGCCGATGAGACCTCTCTCAGCCAGGTTTATTGCTGTTCTGCAGGCATCGTCCACCGGGAGCGACACCGTAGGGATTTTGTCCAGTTTTTTAACAAACTTGAGCTGAGAGGTCGAGGGTGGCCTCTTGTTAGCAGCTGCAACAAGGGATCGGAATGCCTCAAGGTCAGAAGGCGGGAGGGATTCTCCATCTAATGTCATGGTCGGAGATGTGAGGGTCAAAGCTGGATCTCCATCCGCTGAAGCAGACCATACGCCAAAGAGCAGGAAGCAGGGGCGGATTCTCTCACAGGGAATGCTCAGATCGGGAGGCTGCTCCAAGGGCAGAGCAAGCGGCAGGGCCGAGCTCCAGAGACGCAGAGCAAGCGCGCGCGAAAAAAAATCTTTTTAACAAGTGTTTTAATACCATAGGGGGGTGGGATATTTTTATATTTTTGATATTGTTTAAACCTATGGGATAGGGCGGGGATTTATTTCATCATGTGGGATAATATCAACATTGGTTTAAACTTAAATAGAAGGGTTTTGGGGTTATTTAAATACAATGGATTTAATAATATACGGGAAGGGTATATTTTAGGGAATTAATAATAAGTTAGAAGTTAATATGATAGTAAAGGTGAAATGTAGGGGATGAATGAAAATACATATTTTTTCACTAAGTAAAGTAAAAATGAAAGACAAATAAAGCATTGTTTGTCCCTTTTATATTTTTCACACTTTAGCTTAGGATAAAATGCATTTTATGGGGTTTGAGTGTTTTGAAAGGAAAATGAAATTAGTTACTTAGGGATTTACTTTTACTAAGTAAAAATGGGTTCTTACTTAGAAAAAGGGATTATGATGAATAGGGATTTTGTAATTTCTCCAGGTTCAAGAGAGAACTCACCGAGGTAACCACAAACCTACTTCAAACTCTAGGATCTAGCCTTCCTAAGGTTCAAAGAGGGCTCTCTCTTTAAGGTTTAGCTTTGTTTTGATTTATAATATTAGGCTAGTTATGAAAGTACAATTTGGTTTTGGTTTAAAGGGTTTGGTGGGAAAAAATCTCTTGGAGATAATATAGAGAGAAATCTACTTGTCCATTGGGCTATGGGGTCTAAATCAAGCTAGCAGCGCTAGAAATCAAGGCAAAAAAGGTACACATATATTCAAGGCAAGATAGATAACCCTCAGAGATTTGGGAAAGTGGTTTTTTGTGAGGTGGTATGATTGGGATAAAGGACACTTAAGGATCCTTTGATCTGGAAAATGGAAGTAGAAGGCAGAGGTCAAACGGGAGAAGGAGCAATTAAGGGTTCCGTGCACCGGAAATCAGAAGAAAACATTAAAATGGAAACTAGTTAAAGACAGGGAGCACTTGAATAATCCTGTAGTAATACTCCTAACTACACATTCAGACAGAACAAACATAAAATGAATGCATGAAACTTAGAAAAGGAAACAGTGACAAGTAGGAAGTACTTCACTCATCATCTTATCATAGGGATCCGGAATTATGATGCGAGTCAGCTTGTCCAGTCTGCTACTTTGAATTCAAACACACAAGAGCCTCCAATGTCCAAAAAAATGTCTATAGTAATTATAGCAATTTTATTCCACCAAAATACTTCAAAGAGTGAAGTATTTATACAAATTCTAAACTAGAGTATCTTGAACAAATATTAAGATTGGTATACAAATATCTCCAATTGTTTTACATAAATAGAACTTAAGTAAAGGAAACTCAAAAGTAATGCATCTATTTGGCACTATTTTTTATGGATAGGTGATGACAAAGAGGATAATTCGAATTTGATCTCAACTCTTAGTTGATGATGAGGCATCCAAGTCACTAACTGTCTCCTTTCTTTGTGCATTCTGCTCCAGCAATTCTGCAAACTTGGGGTCCAATGATACTTTGTATTTATAAATTCGAAATAGATATGTAAAAATTGAAAGAGATTATTGTAGCTAAATATGTTTATGAGATAAAACTCTCTCAGTTCCCTAAATTTCTTCTCCAGATGTTCATAATAGGCTCTTCAAAAAGATGTGTAAAACAGAGTTTTGCAGAGTCTGAAAAATAGGCTTTAACGATGCGCATGTATCTTTCATTCTGTAATACTTGTTAAAAACATGAGATAGGATTTTGTAAATGGGTCTCTTAGGAACACAAACCTCCTTCAGTGTTGTACGATGTATTTCTGATTGGCCACAATCTCCTCTGCAAATTGATGACTTAACAGGAATTTTCTGAAAAAAGTGCTTTCAAATATTGTTTAATATTTCCAAATCCATAATGGCTGTTAGAAAAGTGAGAGAGGTTTTTGTAGTTGGACACCTTAATAACATAAACCTCATTCAGGTTTTAAAAATTCATCTTGTATTGGTCACAATATTTTCTGCAAAAAAATTACTTAAACATGAAATTTATGCAAAAATGTCCCTTCTTGCTCTGTTTTCATCTTTTAACTTTACTGTTCTTTTAACTATTTTTACTTTCACTTTGGATAAAATTCATTGTTGTTGAAATTTTTTTCATCTTTATTTACCATTTACTGCCTTCATGTTTTACTTTTACTACTTTACCTTGACTGCTCTATAACTTTGTTTTAACCTTCACTCTGACTTTCATTTGATACACTTTAACTTTGATGTGCTTTGACTGTTTTATTTTCACTGCCACTGTGAATTATTACTTTAATTTGAAATTTAACCTTTAATGTGAGTTTTTCCTTTTACCCTAACTATTATGAATGCCCTGTTTTAATCTTTACATTAAAATGCTCTTTTATCTTTCACAGGATGACTATTCTTTAACTCTGATGCCTGGAATCTTTAAGGAAAATCCTTTGAATCCATTTCCTTATGAATTCTTGGAATAAAACTGATCTTTAACTAGTATTTATATTGTTTTATCCAAATTCTCCTTTTTCTATTGACCTGCAAAAATCAAACAATTCATTAATGAAATCTAGGTCTGCAAGGAGGGATTATGGCTTTGATGAATTGGGAAAACTTGTGGGATGAATTTTGACTCTGGAGGTTTAACTCTGTTGGTACTGAGTAATTGAGTGTAACAATTCAGGATTCTGAGCATTGGTAAAGAGTTTGAATCTTTCAAAGGGTTTCTACAACAAATCCGTTCTTTGAAGGCAAATATAGGTCTTTCTGTGGGAAAACATGGTTTATGATAATGGCTTGAGGTTTTGTTCTTTGAGTTTGGAGGGAAAATACAGTAAGATAGTGCAAAAAAGGGATTAAGGGTGCGATTTCAGAGTTTATTAGGCGTTTTTAGGTCTAAAGGAGTCTGCAATAAATGGCGGTCAACTCGGGCGAAATGGCTTTCAGGCTTCATAGGCGAAAACCAGTAGTGGTTATTGCGCGACTTTTGGGTAGTAAGTGGTATTGAGCTCAACCCACATGATATAATAGAAATAAGACACATGGAGGAGAGAGGAATGGGTGAAGCCACCCATTTCGCGTGGCTTTGGCATTTGGGTGATCGTGCATCTATTCCACGCGATATCAAGTATCACCCATCAGATTAGGGAGATCAATGCGAAGGGTTAAGATCTGTTGGGAAGGTGCTCGGGATTTGGAGTGGGTCCAGGGTTTATTAACGTGGCAGGATGGGTTTTCAAACTTTATAAACATATATTTACAAAGTTAAAACTTTATGTTATATGTTGGCGGAGGGGTAAAGTCATATGTTTTAATTTAAAACATTTAACAAATGTCTCAACCATGGGCGCGGGTATATATTATATAGTATATAAAACCTTTTAACAAGTGTTTTAATACCATAGGGGGGGCGGGATATTTTTTAAACCTATGGGATAGGGCGGGAATTTATTTCATCACGTGGGATAATATTAACGTACGTTTAAACTTAAATAGAAGGGTTTTGGGGTTATTTAAATACAATGGATTTAATAATATACGGGAAGGGTATAGTTTAGGGAATTAATAATAAGTTAGAAGTTAATATGATAGTAAAGGCGAAATGTAGGGGATGAATTAAAATACATATTTTGTCACTAATTAAAGTAAAAATGAAAGGAAAATAAAGCATTGTTTGTCCCTTTTATATTTTTCACACTTTAGCTTAGGATAAAATGCATTTTATGGGTTTGAGAGTTTTGAAGGGAAAATGAAATTAGTTACTTAGGGATTTACTTTTACTAAGTAAAAATGGGTTCTTACTTAGAAAAATGGATTATGATTAATGGATGAAGGGTAAATGTTGATGAATGGGGATTTTGTGTAAGAATTCAATATTTTTCACCAATCAGTCATCAAGCCTTGGTATGGTCCCAACAAAATTTAGAGAAATGCTCTGAGCCTCTTTGACTGATAGTTTAGAATACTGAGTAATTGTAGGGGAGGGAAATTAGTGTTTTTTTTTCCTGATGATGCTTTATTACATGCTTGCTCAACTGCTTTCTACCTACCCATCTTTATTTCTAACATTTTTTCTTCATTTTTGTAGGTGCATTTAGGCTTGCAACCTTAAACATTTTTCTTTCAAAACATAAAACTATCTAAATCTACCTTATTTCATCCGAGGGCTCAGATTAAACATTTGAGCTCCTCATTATTCTTTACTTACCTACTGATTTGTCAAGTTTAAACAGTTTAACAAATCTTTATTCACTATCTAAAACATGAAATTGAAAACATGACAAGTTAAGATTAAACAATTTAACTTATCATGGATTATGACATTTATTGACACTCTGCCCATAATCATTTATTTTGCAGAAAAGTAAAAAGTAGTGGCATTTGGACTTGCTCACTTTCAGGTTTTATTTTCATTTTTTTTCTTTTTAGGGTCTATATTTTTCAAGTCCTTTGATATTTCTTTTAGGACTTTTTTCCATATTTTTGGCTTTTTTTAATTTTTTCATTTTTTCAAAATATGGAAAAACAACTTGCAGAAAGCAAGGTATGCACATATTTACAAGACTATCAAAGTTAATTCAAAATTATGAATCCTATATTTATAGGACCCTAACAGGCATGAAAAAACTTCCTAAGAAAGAACAACATGATGTAATTGCATAATTATGAACACTACAGGTTCAAACATCAAAATCATTTATTTCTCCAGATCTCTAAATTGTCTTAGAAAATCATTCCAAGGTATTTGAGACTCCCAAAGGCCTCCCACCTATTAGTGATCATGATCACACTATTCATTTGATTCCAGGAAGTGTTCCTCCAAATATTAGACCTTACATATATCCCTATGCCTAAAAGAGTGAAATTGAACGTATGGTTGCAAAAATGCTAGAGGCTGGTATAATTCAACCTAGTGAAAGTTCTTTCTTTGCTCCAGTAGTATTGACGCATAAGAAATATGGTTCATCGCGTATGTGTCCAGATTATAGGGAGCTAAACAAGTTCACTATTCAAAATATAAATTTCTCATTCATGTCACTGATGAATAGTTGGATGAATTACATGGATAAATTTACTACACCAAGCTGGATCTTCGTTTAGGATATCATCAAATTATAATGAAGGCTGAAGACATTCCAAAAACAATACTCAAAACTCATGAGGGTAATTATGAATTTTTGGTCATGACTTTTGGCCTTACTAATGCACCTTCAACATTTCAAGGTTTGATGAATTCCATTTTCAAACCCGTAAGTAGAAAATATGTGTTAGTATTTTTTGATGATATACTGATATACAACAAGTCTTGGAAGGATCATGTTCAACATGTTGATAGGGTGCTCAAACTATTGGAGGAGAAAAAAATATATGCAAAAACCTCCAAATGTTTCTTTGGAGTATAGGAGGTGGAATATTTGGGTCATATTGTATCTCAAGAGGGTGTTAAGGTAGACCCGAACAAAATTAAATTCATTAAGGAATGGAAAATCCCCATAACCATAGATAATATTCAAGGATTTCTTGGGTTAACAAGGTATTATCGCAAGTTTGTTAAGAATTATGGGAGAATAACAACACCTCTAATAACATTACTGAATAAATATGCATTTTTTTGGACTTCAGAAGCAACTAAGGCCTTTGAACATATTAAAGAGGAGATGTGCCAAGCACTGATCTTAGCTACACCTAACTCCATACAAACCTTTATTGTGGAATGTGATGCCTCAATAAATGGAATTGGTATTGTTTTAATGCAATAAGGAAAACCCATTGCTACCAAAGTCGTCCAATCAAAGGAAAGTATTTACACAAGACTATTTATGAGAAGGAAATGTTGGAAATACTATTTACACTAAAGCACTGGAGACCTTACCTAATGGGAAGACACTTCAAGGTAAAAAAAGATCATGATAGTCTTAAATAATTTTTGGAACAAAGATTATCTTCATAAGAGCAACAAAACTGGGTCACAAAGATGTTGGATTATGAATTTGAAATCATCTACAAAAAATGGAAGAAAAATGTTGTTGCATATGCACTCTCCATAAAGGATGAGGATGTGGAAGCACTGCTTTGTGCCATTTCTATTATCTAACCTGATTGGATAATCGAAGAAAGGGGTGAATGGAAGAATGACGAAGAGGTGCAGACACTCATTTAATAGTTGCAGCAAGATCCCAATACATCTGATACATTTAGCTGGAAAAATGATTGATTATGTGTTGTGGAGGTAAATCCCCTCTGTGGACAGAGGCGATCCCTACTAGCCCAGACTGGGTCTAGCAACAATCGTCACACGCTATAGTGCATGTTCCTAATTGCAAATAAACCAACTAGCGATGAAGGCTTACCTGGAATCCAACGCTGTCGCTTGTAGAGAAAGTAGCGCTCCCGTTCCTTAGCTCCGGCAGATCACAATCCTCACGATCTCCGTGATCGGACACCTGCACACGCAAGAAAAAACAAACGTGAGCGAAATTCAGTATATGCAAACTGTATATGTCACTAGAAGACATAACCATCATCATAATCAACACAAGAGGGAATCATAACTACAGAGTTCTATCATTAATCAATCAAAGAAGAATACAACCATAGCCTGAGGCCTAAGTAAACTACTATGTGGTCGCCATGAACATGTCTCAAAAGTGGTTTTAGGAAAACCTCTGATATCTCTACAATAATTCTTGCTTGGATTTGGCCTTAAGGGAATGAATCAAGGTTCTTGCAGCATAAGGCTCTGATGGCTCTTGGGAACTTGGAGACTAGCTTGCAAATGAGATGAGCAAGCTTTTATAGATGGAGGAAGGGGAGTTGGGATCCCTATAATCATGGGATTGGCCCTATCCTCAAGGAAGCTTCCATGAGAGGTGGCAAACCACTTCCTCTACATGGAGATCTGGAGCCAAACCTCCCAACTCAAATTAGATGCCAGTTTATGGATTGGTTAGGACAAAACTTCCGCCATTTATTTTAAAAAAAAACTCCTTAAAATGGCTGGCGCGAGTGCGACTCTGATACAGAGCACCAATTGGCGCACCCTCTTTGAAGGATTTCCCCCATTGGCGTGGGTACTGAACTGGCCTCCCGCGCCAATGCAAAAAAGGGGTGTTTTAAGGGTTTTTCACAAGGAGTTGTCTTCAGGGCAATGAAAGCTCATGTTCAAAGGGATGATATGAAAGTGGTTTCAAGTCATGTCACTGCTCACAGGTCACGGAATGAGCCCTCCAATTGTGCGGGATGGGGAATAGCAGGGACGGTGACAAATTGTTGTGTAACATTATGGTACAAAGATCACTTATATATTTTTAAGAATTACCAGCTCAAGCAAAAGATTCTTTTGGAATTGCACACCTCCCCCTTAGGAGGGCACTCAGGATTTTTAAAAACTTACCACAAGGTCAAGAAGGATTTTTTTTGGGGTGGCCTTAAATATGATTGTTGAGAGTTTTAATTAGCGTTTAAGCCTGTTAATATTTAATTGTCAATACAGGAGTCATAAACAAAAGTTGTACTACATTTTTGGCTCATCTTAATGGTCAGAGTATATAAGTTTCCTTAATAATGGTCGTTTAAAGAAAAAATGAAATCTTAACGAAATTCCCTAAATATATAAACGAAATTGAATTGATGTCACACGTCTTATAAAACCAAATCTATGTCACTGCTTTGGAAATTGAACTAATTCTAAATTACCCTATGATATTCTAATGACTCAAATTAAATCACACTGACAATTCTATTTTAATAACTTGAATTAAATCACACCAGAAATGCTTGAATTAAATCAATCACTGTAATGGAAATTATAACACAATTTTTGTAATTGGAATTGTACTACTTACTAGATCCTCTAACTAAATTGTCGTAAATGAAATTACTATAATTGAAATTAAAACAAAACCATGCTATTTAACTAAATCAATGAAAATGAATTATTAACAAAATCACTGCAAATGAAATAACTGTAAATGAAATCACTGCAAATGCATACTTCTAATCACACTATTCTATCCTATGAATATAAACAAGAAAAACATTCACAAAACAATATTAAAACCTTAATTAAAATGCAATTATAAGCTCACAACTAAACTGCAATCAAACTCAATCTAGAAGGCAAATTATAACATTTCAGGCTCACAATATAACACGAGCTCTTCAATTTGAATTCAAGCAAATTGAATTCCAATAATCGATGATTCGCTAGTTAAATGCGTTCACATATATTCAAAGAAAAATTACCATGTATGCATTCAAATATATTTCATTGCTACACCTGGATCGAAGGATATTGTTTGATGGTAGTCAAAGTAATCAAATGGATTTGATTGCAGTTAATGAACTCACTCACAATCAAATGGTAGCCACAACTCATAAAATGCAGATCTAGAACTCTTGTAAACATGCTGGAGTCACACAAGATCTCTCGTACACTGCATAAGAGTTTCACACAGTAGGATGAAAGACAAATCAGATAGATTTCACACAGTAGGATGAAAGACAAATCAGATAGATTTCACACAGCAAAATGAAGAATCGAATTGTCACACAACACTTTAGTATTTAATTAAATTAAATGAATTAAACTATGGAAATCACAAATCTAACTGAATAAGAATGAATCAAACTACAAAAATTAATCAAAGATGAACATGGAAGCTTTCTCCCAGATGATGGTGGGCCCTTGCCACACCTGGGGAAACTTAAACAACTTTCAGAAGAGGAAGCTCTAAACCATTCGCATAAAAAAATCACAATAAATGGAACTCAAAGTGTTCTGGGTCAAATCATAACCATGATATTAAATTAAACAAAGTCTCTAATTACAACACTAAACAACAACTTGAAGGATTCACTAATCTTGTTGTTCCATTCCTACTCCATCCTTTCTCTCCACTCTCACTTGCAGAACTATGGATTTTTATACAGAGCTGTTGATGAAAAACCAAGCATCATAACAACAATCTAACACATGTTATCTTTAATTCTTCTGGAGGGCCTTCCAGAATAGGTCATAGTTGGGTTCATCCTTATCATGGCAAGGATGGAGGAACTGTTTCTTTGTTTGGCACAAAAAAATTCATCAAATCGTGTTCCTCCATGTGGCTGTGGCCGAAAATAGAAAAATCTGAATTTTGACCCCGATTCTGTACTTAAATTTTCACTGGAATATTCCCTTATCCATAATTCCTTCATGAAGACGAATTTTTCCAAATCGTTTCTGGGTTACCTGAATGAGGGTGCTCTGAAAAAAACTAGTGTGTTGAAATTTCAATATTCTTTACCATTTGATCATAAAATTCATATTTTCACCTACAACAATCTCATTTTGTACTCAACTCTACAATAACTAGTTAAACTGTATTGTGAAGAATTTCAACGATGGAACTTTTCGGAAAATGAACTTAGTAAAAGCGTCATTAGTAAATCATGAAAAAATCATCTTTAATCATATAAAATCTAAGAAAAATAATGATAACCAATCATAGAGTGTAAACTATATATTTTGCGGCAGGTTATGGAATTAGGGTACGGAACGAGTTAAAAACATAGCATTTTAGGGTATGAGTGGTGATATTGAAAGATGAAAACATGGTCATTTTTAAGGCCCAACATCCCTCCATGCCTGAGGATTTATGGATTTTATGGCATCATGGCTTTTGGCAGGGTTGGTTATTGTGGAGCAAAACTGCGTGAAGATTTGAGGGTGTTGGTTCTTATGGAGCAACACCATTCACATTTGACTAACACAGATTTAATTTTGAGAGTGATACAAATTGAGAATAAGCAATAGATATGGTAGGAGGCGATGATGAATGAAATGATAGGTGATAATGGAAATGGTGGATTAGATGAGGTGATGATGGAGATAGTGGATTAGATGAGGTGGTTGCATACGTTTCTCTTGCGATGCCAATGCTTATGGATGGTTCCTTTATGAAGGGAATCAATGACTTCATCCTTTATTGATTACATTCAATTGACAATATTTGCGAATGTAGGAGGGGAAGGCATTTTTTTGCTTATATGAACCAATATATTTTCCTTTCATGACTGTGACCTTATTAGAGTAGCACACATTCTATTATGGATGAGGAATTCGAAAATGTGGGGTATATTGAAAATGGAATATGTGGTGGTTAATCATCAAATATTTCTTCAATTTCTAATGATGTGGTGGCTAATGGATGTACTTGCTGTTGTAGGATGAAGTGGAAGATTAACCAGAATACAACTGAAAGTTGGAGTTGGAATGACTAATAATCTGAAGATGGAATGGTTGGAGCTAATGTGTATATTGATATGGATCCGCTGGAGAAGGCTGAACTGAAGATAGTAAAGAAGGCTGAAAAATGAAGGTCCCCTTCTCCCCCATGCCTGAGGAGTTTTATTTCCCCAAACAAAGAAGGAAGGTGACTGCTGCAAATGATGATCAAGCTGCTATATGGCAACCTTAATTGAAATAAGATGACTTCCACAAGAAAAAGGAAATGATGGTACAAAGAACCAAACTGCTGCAAACTTGTGTTGAGATCTCAAAATACATGGTCTTCATACGCTACAATCCATTGTGCAATCTTGCATATGTGAATGAGTGGTGTTGATGTCGAACATAAGCAATAATCATTGGATTACCGACCATTGAGGAGGGTCATTAACCAATGCGAGATATCCCACCTTTAATGTTAATGGGAATCAAGGCACTAGGTACATTCTACTAGCCATGAATGGATTTGTTGAAGTCGAATGGACTGTAGAATTATTTTTCCAATAAAAATTAATGAATTTCCTTGTAAAATGACAAGGATGCCTGCCATTAAGGCATACATGCTCCTAGGTACCTTATCTAACTCTAACCTCAACCCCATATAATTTGTTGATGTCGATGGGACAAGGTCTATCGACAAGTGGGCTTTAAGGAATCCCACATCAACCGATATGAGTGTATACATAATCATCTGAATATTACATGATTGGAAAGAACTAATACAGGATTACAAAACTTTATTGAGAAATTTTCCCGCCAGTTACCTGCTTTTCAAGCAAAGCCTCTGTTGAGATGTGTCAGACAAGATGGTTTTCACAAAAGGACTTATTTTTCTCCTTACTATTTTTCCTTTATTTATTACAATACAAACTTTCCTATTCCACTGAAGAAAGCGAGACAAAATTTATCAAGTGAAGGAGTACTTCCAATGAAGCCATGTGCAGATTAGATACAAATATATATTCATGCTTAGATTTAACATATAAACTTGGAATTGTGCATGAGCATGAAAAACAAACAAATATAAATGATAAGACAACAAGAGTTTTAGAAGAGGAGAATTTTTCCTCGCTTGAGTCATTGTTCGGAACCAATGTTCGATGTAATCATGGTAGTCTTGGTCCATTTCTTGATTTGGCCCCTGCTGCACATCCTCTTCTTCCATGCTATGCCGATTGTCTTCCTTAGGGTGAGTAGTCTCTTGATCACATTCCGGGTCTATTGATAGACATGTCAAGAACTCCTCGATATCAGGTTCCAATGGATGTTCTCCACTGATTATAGTGTATGATTCATTCGTCTCCTTAGATGATTGGTAAGGGAAATCAAAAGAGACTTCCAAATCTTCTTGTGGTGGTGGAGAAATGGACAAGTTCTTGACTATTGTCAACAAGCTGTCTTCCTGAGAGGTAGAGATCAATATCCCAACAACTGCTAGGGCTTGAGAGAGGTCCTTCATACTTTTTATCATCTTCAAGTCCATCTGGTTGATTGATAGTCCTTGTCTCCACACACAGATTAGTCACTCGGGTTCTTACAACACCCCAAAAAATGATATAATGTTAAAGATTGGAATCTGAAAATAAATTAATTTATTAAGCTAATGGCTGAAATAAAGCTCACCACACTTGCATAAAATGAAGGGAACCATGTCTTGGGGAAAATGCTAGATCAGAGTACTATTTAATCTATTGGAAGCAAAACAATTTAGAAATTAAATGTCTCACAAAATGTTTCGGATTGTTCTAAGGCCTATGCCACTTGTGAGGCTTAGCTATGATTCCTGTAGATGTGCCTAGTCTGTGATATTTACACACTTTGCAAATTACATGAAATGCGGAAATGAAATCACTTACACAATGTTTCAGAATTTTCTAAGGCCTGCTTCTACTTCTATGCATAAAGGAAAGGAAATAAAAGTTCAAAGATATGAAAAAGTGATTAGACTTTGGAGAAACCCCACCATAGTGGATGTGTGGCTATTCACTCACGTCTTACTCTACTCTCTCTGCCCTTTGAATGCCCTGCAATACCCTTGAAATTCTGTAATAAAAATCTTACCTGAACCAAAATAAAACTCGCCGGCAACGACGCCAAAATGTTGAGAGTTTTAATTATAAATTAAACATCTTAATATTTAATTATCAATCAGGGAGTCGTAAACACGAGTTGTACTGCGTTTTTGGCTCAGCTTAATGGTCAGAGTACATAATTTTCCGTAGTAATTGTCGTTTAAAGAAAAAATGAAATCTTAATGAAATTCCCTAAATTTATAAATGGAATTGAATTGATGTCACACTGCTTATAAAACCAAATCTATGCTATTGTTCAGGAAATTGAACTAATTCTAAATTACCCTATGATATTCTAATGACTCAAATTAAATCACACTAGCAATTCTATTTTAATAACTTGAATTAAATCACACCAGAAATTCTCGAATTAAATCAATCAATGTAATGGAAATTATAACGCAATATTTGTAATTGGAATTATACTACTTACTAGATCCTCTAACTAAATTTTCGTAAATGAAATTACTATAATAGAAATTAAAACAAAACCATGCTATTTAACTAAATCAATGAAAATGAATTAATAACAAAATCACTGCAAATGAAATAACTGTAAATGAAATCACTGCAAATTTCGGCTTCTAATCACACTATTCTATCCTATGAATATAAACAAGAAAAAAATTCACACAAAAGTATTAAAAACTTAATTAAAATGCAATTATAAGCTCACAATTAAACTGCAATCAAACTAAATCTAGAAGGAAAATTATAACATTTCAGGCTCACAATATAGCACGAGCTCTCTAATTCGAATTCAAACAAATCAAATTCAAATAATCAATGATTCACCAGTTAAATGTGTTCACATATATTCAAAGACAGATTACCATGCATGCGTTCAAATATATTTCATTTCTACACTTGGATCGAAGGATATGGTTCGATGGCAGTCAAAGCAATCAAATGGATTTGATGGCAGTTAATGAACTTGTTGGCAATCAAATGGTAGAAACAACTCATAAAATGCAGAGGAATAACACTTGTAAACATCCAGAGTCTTACAAGCTCTCTCGCACGCTCCATAAGAGTTTCACATAGTAGGATGAAAGATGAATCATATAGCTTTCACATAGCAAAATGAAGAATCAAATTGTCACACAACAATCAAGCATTTGATTAAATGAAAATGAATTAAACTACAACAATCACAAACCTAACTGAATAAGAATGAATCAAACTAGAACAATTAATCTAATATGAAAAAGGAATCTTTCTCCTAGATGATGGTGGACCCTTGCCACACCCGGGGAAGCTTAAACAACTTTTAGAAGAGGAAGCTCTAAACCATTCGCATCAGAAACTCACATTAAATGGAACTCGAAGTGTTCTGGGTCAAATCATAGCCATGATGCTAAATTAAACAAAGTCTCTGATTACAAAACTAAACATCAACTTGAAGGATTCACTACTCTTGTTGTTTCATTCCTACTCCATCCTTGCTCTCCCCTCTCACTTGCAGAACTTTGGCTTTTTATATAGAGCCATTGATGAAAAACCAAGCATCATAACAACAATGTAAGACATTCTATATTTAATTCTTCTGGAGGGCCTTCGAATGGGTCACGATTGGGTTCATCTTGATCATGGCAAGGATGGAGGAACTGTTTCTCTATTTGGCATAAACAAATTCATCAAATTGTGGTCCTCCATGTGGATGTGGCCGAAAATAGACAAAGATGAATTTTGACCCTGATTTTGTACTTAAATTTGCGTTGGAATATTCCCCTATCCATAACTCCTTTATGAAGACGAAGTTTGCAAAACTGTTTTTGGTTACTTGAATGAGAGTGCTCTGAACAAAACCCACATGTCGGAATTTCAAGATTCTTTACCATTTGATCACAAAATTCATGTTTTCACCTACAAAAATTTTATTCTGTAATCAACTCTGCACTAAGTAGTTAAACAACTGATCTGAAAGGACTGTATTCGTTTTGTTGTGCTAAGTTTATTTTCAGTTTATAAACATGTGCATACTTGTCTCTTTAGTTTTCTTAAGGATTGAGGATTTTAACCATGAATTGTAGATGATTTTATGTGAATTAGAAGCATAAAAAATCTTAAATAAAACTGAACAATAGTGTAAAACAAAGAAATAAGTCACCACATATAATTTACATAGTAGGCATGATGAAGTAGTTTACCCCTCCTGGGCTACATTTGCTGGTCCAACTCCCAATGGCATGTCCATCTTTCATTATGCTCAAAATTTTGTAAATACATTTAGTTACAGGCCTCTAATGGTTGTTTTCTCTACACCAATGGCTCCATAATGCTCCAATTAGTAAAAAATGACTCTTCATTCACTTAGAATGGGCGAAAATTGAGTCTCCTTCTCTTTTTCCTAGTTACACCTAGAAAAAATCAACTAAAAGTGGAGGACTCCACTTATCTGGAGTTAAAATAGTGATTTCCACCTTTTTCGCCATGCTGCCAAACCTCTGCCTAAAATACCACAACATTAACTGTGCAATTGGGGTGGCCACATGCCAACCCCAATCCCGCGGTTACCGTGATGGATGGCGGAACTCATGGCTTAAACTGTGGGTTGAAGTGGATTAAATCGGGGTTAACGGAGAACGTTGTATAAACTGTGCGGAGTTAATGTTTAACGTTATGCCATGTGACAAGGGTTGAAACCATTGGCGGAGACTATCAGAGGTTACGTTTTATGTCGGAGTTACGTTGCAATGTGACCATATACCGTGGAACCGTTGGTGGGTTGGTACCACCGGCAGTTCCCAACCACCACATTCAAATCTATGAAACCATAACATTAACCTGATGCCTATACAGGTTAATAAACAACGTGCAGAGCGGGTGGTTAAGTCATGCGCATGGTGGGCAGGAGGTTTCGTGGTTGATTCCTACGGACTCCCAAAAATTTTACAATGCAGTTCAGGGGCCACGTGGCGACCTCAGGGCTAGCCACATGGTAGCCTCTAATTAGCTCTCCCCACCGTACCTTGAAACAAAAAATGGACACTTGTCCTCCATTGATTGGCTAGGAGCAAAGGAATATTCTTTGGAATATTCATTTTTGTTGACTATACATCCACCCTGCTGACTGTGCATCCAAGTCAAACCTATCGCAAAATTTACTTGTTTGGCATTTCGATCAGAACGTGATATCTCCCTCATACGACATCAATTTTTTGAACCGTTCTTGGCGCTGGAATCAGGAAGACAAGATATACACAACCATTTTGGTTTCTACCCAATCCTGTAATTTTGAATTTTGAGCAAAATTTATGAACTGCTAATCACTCCTCCCCATTGGGAAGCTTTTGGACCCCAAAAGACTTGATTACCTATTCAATAGATGAGGGTACATCTCCCTCACCTTTCCAACCTCCATCCTTTTTTCCTTTCTTGGTTTAGTGCCTTTGAGCCCAACTCGAAGGTAGTCAACACTTCCCCTCTTGGATGTTCTTTTCCTCCTGTCAAGAATTGTATCTTCTTTGAGCTCATCCAGAAATTCCGGTGAGAAATATTCAATAGAAGGTAGCTAAACATCACTTCCTTGATCATCGATCAAAGGTGGCTCATACAAACTTAAATTTTCAACATTAACAACTGAATACATTTGCATATATGAAGGCAAGTCAAGTTGAAATGCATTATTACCAACTTGCTTTATGATCTTGAATGGACCATAGCGAATGGGTTTGCTATTTTTACCTTCCCCTTGCATCATTTCTTTGCTAATGTGCAACCATACCTCATCTCCCTCTTGAAACTTGTGATCAACTCTATGTTTGTCATGCCTCTCTTTGTATTTGATTTGACTTTTCTCAAGCTGTTCTTGAATTTGCTGATGTATAATCTGAATTTTCTCAATGAAATTTCGAGCCTTGTCAATATCACTATGGCCATCTATTGAAACATCCTTCCCAAATATGAAGTATAATGGCGATTTTGGAAAATACCCAAAGCATACTTCAAAAGGTGATGTTTGAGTTGAAGAGTGCTTTGCCCAGTTGTAAGTGTGCTGAATGTAATGCAGTTTCTCATCCCACAACTTAGGATGTTTGCTGCAATATCCTCTCAATAGATGCACAATGGTTTTGTTCACCACCTCGGTTTTTCCATATGTTTGCGGATGAAAAGAAATACTCTTTTTCAACTTTGTGTCCATCATACTCCATACATTTGACCAAAAATTCCCAATGAACCTGGAACCCCTATCACTAACGATAGAAGTTGGCAATCCAAAATGAACCCAAACATGTTGAAAATAAAGTTCAGCAGTTTGTTTGGAAGTAATGTTTTTCTTACATGGCATAAGTATACACATTTTACTGAATCTATCCACAACTACATAAAGATAATCATGTTGTTTTCTTGACATAGGTATACCTCCAACAAATTCCATGGAGACACTCTCCCATGGCCTTGATGGTACTGGTAGTGATGTGTACAACCCAAGCTTCCTATTACTAGGCTTACTTGTTGCACACATAGAACAACCTCTTATTAAACGCTACACACTATCTATCATGCGAGACCAATAGAAATACCTCTCTAGATGTGCCACTATTTTTCTTACCCCAAAGTGTCCGGCAATAAGAGATGAATGAGCTTCTCTCATGATACTTAGCCTCTCTCCTTATGGTATACACAACTTGCCCATATGAAACAACAAATTGTTATGCATGTGATAATCTTTTTCTTCAACTTGATTCCCTTCACTCAAACTAGTATACAAATCTTGAAAATCAATGTCATGTGCATATTGTTCTATTTAACTCTCATGTACAACAAAATAATTTTTGAGTAAAGTAGATGCACTAATGATTGGTCTTGAAAGCATATCAAAAAATTTATTGAAAATACCTTTCTTGTACCTTATAACCAGGTGAAACTGTTGAAGAAATCCCATCCATCTAAAATGTCTTGATTGTTGCAATTTTGTTTGTGACTGCAAGTACTGTAATGGTTGGTGATTAGTATGTACAATAGTCTCTTTACCCATCAAGTATTGTTTCCACTTCTTGACACTTTGTACCAACACATATAGTTCTTTGTCATGTGTAGGATAATTTTTCACAGCACGATTGAATGTTTCAGAATGAAAAGTGATAGGCTTACCATGCTGCAAAAGTACTGCGCCCATGGAATAATCACTAGCATCAGTTTGTATCTCGAATGGCTGTCTCAAATTTGGTAATGCAAGGACTAGAGCTGAACTAATATTTTCTTTTAAAGCTTTGAAAGTTTGCTGTTGTTTTCCTCCCCATTGGAAGCCTTTTTGTACACTTGTCACTGCATGCATAGGAGCTGCGATGGAAGAAAATTTAGCAATAAACTCTCCAATAATGAGCTCCACCTAAGAAATGTCTTACCTCAGTTACTGTTTTGGGTGTGGGAAAATTCACAATGGCTTCCACTTTAGAAGGATCAATTCTCAACTCTCCTCCTCCTACAATATGTTCCAAATAGACCAAATAATTCTTTCCAAACTCACACTTTGACATCTTAAGAAACAATTTCTCTTTCTTCAAAATATCAAGCACTCTATTCACATGCAAGACATGTTCTTCTCTTGTTTTGCTGAAAATCAATATGTCATCTAAGTACACAATCACAAATTCATCAAGGAATGGATGCAAAACACTATCCATAACACGCATGAAATTTTTCGGTGCATTACACAAACCAAATGGCATAACCAACCACTCAAAGAGTCCTTGTTTGGTTTTGAATGTAGTTTTCCATATATCACTTTCTACAATTCTTACTTGATGATATCCACTTTGTAAATATAACTTAGTGAAAAAATTTGCTTCTTTCAATTGATCAAGAAAATATTCTATTCTTGGGAGTGGGTAACGATTCTTTACCATAATCTAGTTCAAAGCTCGAAAATCAACACACATTTGCCAAGTCCCATCTTTCTTTGGAATCAAGACTATGGGTGAACCGCATGGAAAGGTGATTGGACTTATGATTCCTTTGTCCAACATCTCTTTGATTTGCCTCTTTATTTCAGCATTCTCCATTATCTACATGTGATACATACCGATGTTTGGAAGAGGACAATCTTGCTGCAACTGAATCTCATGCTGAATCTCTCTTTTTGGAGGCAATCTTGTTGGCTCCTGAAACATCTCATGATGTGAATTAACTACATCATATAAATCTGATTTCAACTTAGGATCACATCCCTCAAATGATTCATGATTAACATTAGCTTTAGGCTTAATCATAATAAGAACAAAATTCTTACTTGAATTTACCAGCCTCTTTACCTGTCCAACATTTACCACAACAATTTTTGTCTTCTTGTGATGTGCTCTAACAATGAACTCCTTGCCATCTTTGAATAAATGATATTTGTTCTCATGACGATGGAATATCGCTTTCTGATCATACAAGTAAGGACTCCCCAACACAATACTTTTTATGTCAAGCGGAACCACATCTAATTCAACTATCTCAACAAAATGTGCAGTGATTGCAAACTGCAATATGCATTTCTTTGAAACATGTAAATTTGCATCCTTACAAATCCAACCCAATGGATATGGTTTTGGATGTGGTATGGTCTCAAGGTTAAGTTTCTTGACCATGTATTTAGAGATTAAGTTTTCTTGTGACCCACTGTCAAATAATGTGTCAATCTTGGTATGCTTGGATATGATCCTCACATGAAACAATTCAATTCTTTCTTCTTCATTTGGACTATTTATGTGACAGTTTGATGTACTAGTACTGGGTTTATATTAAATTTATTTCCCCTTCATGTTCTTCAATCCCATGGATGTAATCTTAGATTCATCACCTAAATCATCTCCTAAATCATGTTGAGTTGTAGCTGCAGTTTTATGTTTCCCTTTGTTATTGGGTTGCTTGGGCCTCATTTCAGGATGTAATTTCCAACAATGAGTTTCATCATGGCCTTATTTTGAAAAATGTTTACAAACCACTTTTTCTCCCTCTTTCTTAACATATGAATTCTTTTTTCTTTTACCTTTTGAGGTCTTCTCTTTCTTTTTACCCTTAAAAGGTTTCTTTCTACCCTCTTCAGAAATGTTCTTCCCTCTAGCTTCTAGATGTGTGGCCTCAACACATACTTCATCTAGACTGGTGGGGTTAAACATGAGAATAGTATGTTTTAGGTAGCTATGTAAGCCTCCTATGTACATGAGCAAAGTATGTTGGCTTTGCAAATCTACCCCTAATAAGAGAGCTCTTCTCCTAAATTCTTGGGTGTATTATTGCATATTTTGTCCCTTCAATTGCCTAAAGTTTTGTCAGTTCATTGTGGCTTTCTGCATATGAGCTAATGGATAAAACTGTTTATAGAAGTAATGACATCTGACCATGATAAAATAATCTTACCATGTTTTTTGATCTCCTCCTTTGTCTTGGTTTCCCACCAAACAAGTGCTGCACCTCAACATTCTCGATGAAGCTAATTGGATTTTGGTATCATCATCTTGAAGGTTCTGGATTCTCAAACAGGCCTCCAATTGCTTAATCCAATTATCAAGATTTTCTACATTAACTTCACCATTAAGCATTGGTAATTCAAACTTAACATCAAGTTGAAAAAAAAATACTTTTACCAGTGTTCTTTGGCTTGTGTGGCTGATGTACTGAAGTAGAAGTAGAGGATGACGATGATGAGGGTGAGGATGATGGCTCTCCACTGCCTCCATTTCCTCCATTTCCCTTCTGTTACTTATATTCATCATTGTGACCTCCTGAAGATCCCTGTCTTTCCTTGTGAAATTTGGATCCTTCTCCTTCTAGTCTCTTATTCCTTTATTGATAAAGGATTCTAACCATCTCAGTCATATCAAGAAATGCTTTCCTGAACACTCTTTCTTCCTCTTTGGGATCAACTTCTTCATGGATTTCTCCTTCTCTATGAGACATGCTTAATGTAGCTTCTGCTTCCTTAGGAGGTGAACTAGGTGGTGGATATTATGGAAATCTTGCTCTCCTTTTCTTTGGCTCTTCTTGAGACCGTTCTGCTCCCACTAATTTTCCTTCTCCTCTTTTGAGCTTGAGCCTAGTAAGCATCTAAAAACTTACAGACAGTTAAACAATTATTTGCACTAAATAACACCAGAGAATAAATTCTAGCTCTGATACCGATATGATCTGAAAGGACTGTATTAGTTTTTCTGTGCTAAGTGTCTTTTTAGTTTATAAACATGTGCATACTTGTCTCTTTAGTTTGCTTAAGGATTGAGGATTTTAACCATGAATTGTAGATGATTTTATGTGAATTAGAAGCATAAAAGAAGCTTAAATAACACTAAACAACAGTGTAAAATAGATAAATAAGTCACCACATATAATTTACACAGCAGGCATGAAGAAGCAGTTCACCCCTCCTGGGATACATCTGCTGGTCCAACTCCCAATGGCATGTCCATCTTTCATTATGCTCAAAATTTTGCAAATACATGTAGTTACAGGCCTCTAATGGTTTTTTTCTCTGCACCAATGGCTCCAAAATGCTCCAATTAGTAAAAAATGACTCTTCATTCACCTACAATGGGCGAAAATTGAGTCTCCTACTCTTTTTCCCAGTTACACCTAGAAAAACTCTGCTAAAAGTGGAGGACTCCACTTATCTGGAGTTAAAATAGTGATTTCCGCCTTTTTGGACGTGCTGCCAAACCTCCGCCTAAAATAAAGCAACATTAACTGTGTGGTTGGGGTGGCCACATGCCAACCCCAATCTCGCGGTTACCGTGATGGATGGCGGAACTCATGGCTTAAACTGTGGGTTGAAGTGGATTGAACCGGGGTTAATGGAGACCGTTGTATAAACCGCACAGAGTTAATGTTTAACGTTATGCCATGTGACAAGGGTTGAAACCGTTGGTGGATACTATTCGGAGGTTACATTTTATGTCGGAGTTACGTTGCAATGTGACCATATAGCGTGGAACTGCTGGCGGGTTGGGACCCCCGGCGGTTCCTAACCCCCACATTCAAATCTACGAAACCATAAAAATAACTTGATGCCTATACATGTTAAGAAACAATGTGCAGAGTGGGTGGTTAAGTTGTGCACATGGTGGGCAGGAGGTTCTGCGGTCGATTCCTGCGGACTCCCAAAAATTTTATAGTGTAGTTCAGGGGTCATGTGGCGGCCTCAAGGCAGCCTCTGTTTGGCTCTCCTCATCGTACCTTCAAACCTAAAATGGACACTTTTCCTCCATTGATTGGACCGAAGAAAAATAATATCCTTCATAATATTCCTTTTTGCTGACTGTGCATCCTAGTCAAACCTGTCGCAAAATTTACCTGTTTGGAATTTCGATCAGAATGCGATATCTCCCTCATAAGACATCGGTTTTTCGAACCGTTCATGGGGCAGAAATAAAGAAGACGAGATATACTCAACCATCCTAGTTTCAACCCAATCCTGTAACTTTGAATTTTGAGAAAAAATTATGAACTCCTGATCAACAATCTTGTGAAGAATTTCGACGATGGAACTTTTTGGAAAATCAACTTAGCGAAACCATCATTAGTAAATGTTACACCAAATTTTGGTCATCTAACCTTTTACTATTAGATGGACCAAAGTACACCATGTAAGACCAATTTTACCTTAGTAAAATTTCTTTCACTATGAAAAATAACTTAGTAATCCATAATTTATTAAGTTGTTTATGGTATAAATAGGAAACCCCATGAGGAATAATTGAATAAATCCTTATTTGTTTGATTTTCCTCAAGGGATAATTTATTAAACAACAATTTAATTAATATTCATGGTCATATTTAACCCAAAACAGGAAAATTAATGAGATAAATCACTATTTATCTTATTATTTTCTAGGAATAATTATTTAAAACATTATTTAAATAATATTCCTTGTTAAATTTGACTAAATCATTTATAAATAATTGAATAAATCACTATTTATTTAATCATTACTCAACCAAATTCTTAAAATAATAAATAATTTATTTATTATTACAAAAAAAGGGATTTGACCAAATTCAATTTTTTTTTCCCTCCAACAAAAATAATAAAATATTCCATAAAAGTTGGATCTAGATTTGGTTAATAATATTTTAATTATGCACCTATATCTAGACTAACTCAATATTTTGTTGTAAATAGAAGCATTTTTCCATTCATTCACAACATTTTTTTGCCTAAAGAGCACTCTGGATCTATACTTTTGGTCTGACTTTGATCCTCCATCATTGTCATATTTTTCTATCTTTTAGCTTGTGAGCTCCCCTTGAGTTCCATTTTTGTTTGGGCTTTCTACACCATCAAGAGAGAGAGATATTAGATCTGAAGTGCAGAGGACATACAGGAACCCATCCCATTGAGGGGGAATGGTAACATCTTTCTATGTTCCCTTCCTAGGTGTCATAAATACAAAATTCTTTAAAAATATTCTTGTCTTGACTATTGGATGCATGGAGCAACTCTTACTTTTACTTTTTATTTAATATCTTTGATTGCATAGGTCTGGATTTCTATAACATTTATTTTGATCATTAACTACAGATCTAAGGAAATTGACAGCCATCTTTGATGTTAGGGTTGTTTGTTATGCACAACTAAAGTGAGATTTTTTCGTATGTTTGTGATTAGAATTCACACTAACAACTGGCGACTCCACAAGGGGTTATGATTACGACCGCTGTCATTTTTCAGATCCCTGCATGACCAACTGCTTCAACCCCTAGGGTTTTTCTTCAGCTTCTTATTTTGCATTTCTTGATATTGTTTTTAACCTTTAAAACCCTAAAACAATAAAAATTCTAACTTCCGTGTGTTTTTGGGCCTATTGCGCAGGTGAAAGGTATCATCCACAGCTGAGACGACACTTTTTTCTGAAAATTGCTCCCGAGACGGCCGAAAGTGTAGGTTGCACTTTTTGGGCCAAAGTCTGCGACCTCAACCTTCAGGACGCGGAAAACAACCTGAAACCTGCGACCTCTGTTGAAAACAGTTCAAAAACTGCGACCTGAAATTTTTGCAGGAATTTTTCTGTGATTTTTATGGGTTTTTCTGGGCTACTGTTCAGGGTTGTCTAACCTCCTTCTCCACCCGTCTTGGACCTGTACTTGCTCTGTTTTCCTCATCGAAGTAGGAACCAAGATCCTTAGGGCTTCTGTACGCTTCCACCTTTTTAGGAGGAGTTTAACTGAAGCAAGTCGTCTGAGATTTCGGTGTGTTCAGCCAATTTTCAGATCTGAACCTGTACTTTCAGATCCATTTCAGATTGGTTATTCATGCATCCAAAACACCTCTTTTCAATTTTTTTTGGTCCTCCTTTAGGTTCCACTCTGTTTCCCTTTAGGTTGTAGCCTTTCGCCACCTTTTTTGCAGCACTTTTCCCTCTGGTTGTTTGCTATTTTATGCACCTATTTCCAATAGATCTGACCTTTAGGTCCCTGTCCCTCTCGACTTTAGATCCATTGTCCATTTTGTGTGTTTTGACTAGATTTCGCCCACCCATAGACTAGTTGTTGGGAAGCCCTCCTCCTTGGGTTTAAATTGATGCATCTTTAGCTATTTATTTTCTGTCATATTCAGTTTACTTTATTGTCATTTTAATATTTATTTACAGCTATACAACATCTTTTTTCTTTTTTCTCTACACACGTATGGGCTTCATTAAAAATAACACACTTATCACATCCATGCACACCCTAAGTGAAGAGCACCTAGTTTACACCCCCAGGCCAAGACTATAACATTGTAATCAATTGATCCTGCACCTCCCTGCCCTTGTTTCGACATTGTCATCATTTTATCTTGCACCTTTTTGCCCTTGTTGGTCTCTCTTCCTTCTGTGATCCGTGTATGTTTTCCATCACTGTGCCCCCAAGATGTTTATCTCGGATAATCCTAGGTCTTCATCCTCAATTTCCGGTAGGAAGACTTACTCCTTCGTGTAGGGTTCGAGTTCTTCCTCCACTGAGTCCCCATTCTGACTCTGCTGCTAGTTCATCGGGTTCCCCTTCTGGTTCTATTCCCGGCTCTCCTACTGTCACCTTCACCATATCTGGTTTAGGACCTAACGCTGGTGTTAGCCATGACCCTAATGCTGGGAATACTACTAGTGGGGCCCCAACAGGAACTATTCCAACTTCTCCCTTGCTCCCTTATATGGCAGGCCTTATTCTTCCCGATTTATACCAGTTAATTAATGACCCCATACACCATGATCTTGGTTGGCCTACTATGCCAACCAAGTTCCCTTTAGACATCCCCAAGTTTGAAGGTATTGCTAGAGAGGATCCTACCAACCATGTCTGTTCTTTCCACATGTGGTGTTCATCTAACTCCATCACCGAATCCATCCGTCTTCGGTTGTTCCAGTGTACGCTTACTGGAGAAGCTTCCAAGTGGTATGTCGACCAGGCCTCCGCCTCTCATACTACTTTTGCAACTCTTGCCCAAGATTTTCTGTCTTACTTCCAACTTCCCCTTCGCTATGACACCGGTACCAAACTCTTGACCTCTTTCCGTCAATCATCTACGACCCACCTATCTGATCATGTCCAAGAATGTTGGAGAAGACAGAGCCTATGTCGAGCCCCTACTTTTGAAGACAATGTCTACATGGAATGGTTTCTCAGATCCCTTTTGCCTGCCATTGGAAAATATGTCGCCTCTCACTTCCCTCTGACTGAGGAAGATGCCCTCTAGATTGCGTTGAAATATGATCTGATCTACGCACAGTCTGGTTATGTTTATATTGTCTTACTTGATCTCCCTAGACCCAGTGGTGCCAACGCACTGGGGGCATCCCATGTCACCGACGGTATTGTTGGAGCCTTTTCTCATCCGTACACTCATACTCCCATGGGTTATGGTCTCCCTCATTTTGGGGGGGGGGGGGGGGGGGGGGCGCAACTAGCTCCTCCAACACTTTCCCCCCTCCCGGTAGCATGTATCCAGGATACCGCATGCTTCCTCCCTTTTCCCAACCTGTTTATCCCAATGTTACCCAACCTCATTATTATCCATATCCATAGCCTGGTGCTCCAGCTCCTTCAACATTAGCACCTCATCATCCCTTTCCTTCTCAACGCTTGCAAATTCAGCCACCGCTCCCTCAGGGTCAGGTGTATGCGCAACATGGTGCGACTAATCCTCCTAATTCCAAAAAGAATAGGAAAGGCAACCAAAACCAATCTACCCCAGGTAATCCAGGAAAAAATCCCTAAGGGAATGCACCTAACACTGCAACCCAACAACAGGGCACTCAGCCCAAGCAATATATGCCTGTTCACATGAAAAAACCTTGTTCTTGTTGCGGTGTCTATGGGCACTACACCCACAATTGTCCTCTTTTACCTCAGATGTGTCAAATGTGGGAAGCTAAAGCAACATACCGAGGACATAAAGCCTCCCCTTCGGTTCCTCCTAATGCTGCCCCTATCCAACTGGATGTGTTTACCAATCCTTTCCCCCAGCAAGGATTCGTGGCTACCCAACCCCCTGAAAGTCAGGTGGCCAATCAACCTCCTCCATATGGTACCTCTGATTACCAGATTCTCATGATGAACTCTGACCAACCCAATACCGTTGACCTCAACCTTCAGACTCGGTCCCGTCAGTACACCAAGACCCCCGCTACGTCTGCCCTCGAGCCCCCTTCTTCAGGTCCCACAGATCCTCTTTCGACACCCAATGGTCCTTTACTAGTTCATACCAAGATCCCTAAGGGACCATTACACCAAAACGCTGCTTCTGTTAAACCTGCCCATTTATATAGTATAGTAGATGACTTGGCGCAATCCTCTGCTGCCATGTTAACGGTGGAAGTCCTCCAGTCGTGCACTTCACAATGAAAAGCTATACTAACTGCCATGGGTGTTGTGGATCCTTTAGATGATTGTTTGATTGTCTTCGATGTTGACCGATCACAACATCCCCCCCTTCCTGCCTCCGTCGCCTTCCAAATCCCTGTCAAGATCCGGAATGCCAACGTCTCCCGTTGTATCATTGACTAGGGGGTATCCACCTGTGTGATGTCCGCTTCGGTTTGGAAGCAACCGGATCTCTTGAGTTGGCCCCTTCCACTATCACCCTTCGAGTGTGGGATGGCCACTCTTCCCAGCCCCTTGGCATGTTCTGAAATTTTCCTATTACTCTTGTGGGCAAGATTGTTTGTGTTGATGTAGAATTAATTGATGCCCCCTTAGACTACAACATTTTATTAGGTCGTAGCTACACTTATGGGATGTCTGCTGTCCCATCTGTGGTCAACCGTAAGATGTGCTTTCCTCACAAAATAAATATTATCACCATCGACCAGTTGACATATTACAAACCGAAGTCTCAGACCTCCCTTCAGTCCATCATCTCTTCGGTGGCCAATAAACAAATAGTTGAACCTTTGACTAGTGTATCACCTGGAGTCTATAAATATTCCTATTTTCTTGGTTCATTCCATGGTTTCCCTCCTCCTATCTCTAACCCCAGCTCGTTGAATGTTTGCATGATGCAATCATCTCAGTCCGGCCTCAAATGCGCCAGTTCGACTAGTCAACAGCCCCACCCTCCACAACCTGCTCCTAGCACCTCGAATCAGCCTTCAGGACCCCCTCCTTAAGGCCCCTCATCCGTAGCTGGTGTCCATGAGCCTATCTACCCTCCTAGAATGGTTCCCCCCGACCTTAACCATCTCAGAGTTGTCCCACCTAGCCATTACCCCTTCGATCAGATATTGTTTCTTCCTCCCCCTCCTGGAGTATTTTAGGTACTTTTTATGGCTACCTTGTATCTTCCTAACATGACCCTGGGGATCCTAGTTTGGTACATTGATCCCCCAACTTCTATCGCACCTGGTCATCCCAAAAATTATACTACTTTGACCCCGGTCCAACCCGTCGCCATGACCCCTCCCTTTGCTTTTGTACCTCAGCCACGTCAACATGAATCTACTCCTGTTGTGAAAGCTTCGGGTTAGGGGGGAAAATCCCACAAGAAGGCACCTAAAGACAAGGCTTCTGAGACAACCCTTGCTCCTCCTCGGCCTCCAAAGCGTACCCCCCTCGTGTGATTTGTGTGATGTTTTCGGTCATGCCACCCATAATTGTCCTGAATTTCCTCGTATCAAGCCCATGGTTAATGTCATGTTTCCTGAGTCTAAGGTCCCTGAAGCCTCGCTTTCTTCCTTGACTACAGCCAAGAACCCCAAGACTGTTCACACCAACCACCCTTATGCTTTGTGTGATCTCCATGGCCATTAATGCATCGTTTTCCCTGCCTCAAGCATTACCGCTCCTCTTTGGAAGTAGTTCAGGAGTACGAGACTGAACAAAACCAGTCCACCTCTCCCATACTTGCACAATATACTTCAGGCCAACCCGAGGATACCTATGCTCCCATTGACATTCCCCCTCCTGATTTCTATATGACGGAGTCTTCGGCCACTATCCTCTACCTATCATCATCTCTGAGATCCACAGTGGAAGATCCCTCTGGGACTTCCCCTTCTGTTTCGCTTGACCTCCCTTCAGAGATCACCCTTGGCTCAATATGAGTGGATGCCTTATCTGCTTGTTCTTCCATCACCCCCCATGGCGATGCGCATGTGAACCTTTCTTCTCATGATGATGAGTTAGGTAGCTTTGCCACGTCATGTGGTTACCCTTCACCCCATCTTCTACTGTGATGACGACATCATGGAAGCCTTTTCCACCCCTGACTTCATATTTCCCACCCATAAGAGGAATGGTACCATCCATGTCTATGGTGACTTTTGCAACCTGAGCACAAGCTACCCCAAAGGCAGCTCCCACACACCACCTACCTTTTAGTGTGGAGGTGGTAGAAATCCTACCAAGAGCACTCCCTCCAACAGTGTTTGTTTGATTTCTACCTTGCGTTTGGATTTCCAGCATTTTTCATCATCCTCTCATTTGTTGTCTTGTGGCACCTTTCAGATGGATCCCTCGTCCACATCATATATTGTTTATGTCGATGGTGCAAGTCACTACTCCTGGAATCTAGCCTCGGCAGCCTGGGCCATTTTTACCCCCTTGCATTCGCTTGTTCTCTCTAACGGTGTATGCATTGGTAATGCCACTAATAACTAGGCCGAATATGATGCAGTGCGAGGTTTATTCACCAATGCCCTTTCCTGTTGCATCCTTCACCTTCATGTTCATTTAGATTCCTTGCTTCTTGTCATGCAATTGAATGGTGTCTATCGTGTGCATAATCTTGTCCTTTTTAGAAGATATTTACGAGTGAAGCTTTTGATGCATGAATTTGAAATCATTACATTCAATCATGTAACTAGAGCACAAAATCACTATGTAGATAACATTGCAAGCAATATTCTAGATTGGAATTTATCACACGTATTTCACACAAGACAATAACAATAAACCATAAAACGATGCATATCCATTATGTGTGTCGTTCAAAATGTTTTAGAGTCCATCAACTATGATACATACGACATGCCATAGCATGTTAAAAAAATCAAAACTGGGGGCACCACATGCCCCTCCATCTAATCACTATCTAGAGGATCCCAGGCCAATGGCTCAGCGCCGGAAGCTCGTAGATCGTGCATCCCCTTTCCGGCCATCGCCATGCACCACATGACCCCTCGCCACTTCGAGGGTAGACCAATACATGGCTTTATGTATTGGTCATCAAGATCTTGCCATCCGCGCTCTGAAACACCAATCAACAACCTCTCACATGTACGATGGATGTCCTCTAGGAGGGAAACCACATCCTCATTCTGTGGACCCCTCGACCTACCAGGTGCTGCAACTCCTGATACTGCAGGCCACCCCATATACCTGACCAGTTTCACCAGTGATGTATCTGCATACCAAAAGTGAATGAATCAGTACCATATACAATATTCTAAAACTTTAAAATGCACATAAACAATTAGCAACTTGTCACTTACCATCGGTCCCCCATGCTCGACTTGGCGGCAGTGGCAAGTTCGGGTCCCCATGATAAATCATCCCACTATAGGGATAGTCATCTATATACAGTGGCATCTGATCCCAATGAGCGAAAAAATCGGGTCAGAACACCCGTCCGACTGCCCCACCTCCCCCTCTGCATAGTAGTTGCCCCCAGCAGCACATCGTGGGCTCTCTCGGGCCCCCATATTGGATCTATATGCGAGGTCGAAGTGTTGGGATCTTCTCAAAGAAGAGCAAGCACAACACTATGCCATATGCACAATCATGGTTCACCTACTGCTTGCATAGTGACAACTGTCGTTTCAACGATGAAAACATAATTTGGGCCAACCCATAGTAGGTCCCACTCAACACACTCTCAACAAGAATCATTTGACCCCCAGTGATGTGGTGGAGCGCCTGGTTGCCCAGGATTTGCAGCACCGTTGCAGCCACAACACGGGTCTCTATTCACTCTGGGTCCTCGATCAATATCCGTGTCCCCTTCACATGGAGACCCAGTAGACAATGGAGCTCTATAAACTCCATAATTTTCTTCCCTCGCGCTAACACTGGCTACGTATTTCCCACCATCCCAAGTGGCGGGAGACCAGTCAGAAAATATATATCCTGGACAGTCAACTCGATCCAGTGCCCCTGCCCTATAAATATCTCATGATCCGTATCCCAATAGCTAACAATCCGGGCCAACAAGGGCTCTCCAGCCCTCATCAAAGGATTCTCCACAAACTTCAGGACCCTAAACCTGACCAATGCAGTGCGGACACCATGATCCTCTCGGATCTCCGACTGTAATGTGTCCAGGTCTCTCTCTCTCTAGTTGATCCTCAACTCTTCCATATCTGCACAAAACCACCATATTTGTTAGTGTATAGAAAGGAAAGACTGCATTACAACCATAAAAACCCAGTTCTCAGCCAAAAACATCACCACAATCCCTCTCTCTGACAGATTGCAATTTTTAGGCCATTCCTGGGACAGGTCACAATTTTCTGCCCAAAACTTGCTGCCGAGGTCGCAGATATTGCCCCAAAAAGTGTGACCCAGCCGTGAAGAAGAGTAGGGATCTGCTCTTGAGCTCTGGGTGCCTAAATTGAACTTTCAATCCATTGAAATGAAAGAGTAGGGTTAGGCTTCTTACTTGCAACTGAGGGATCTCGATTCAAATGGTCGATTTTTCTTCTACGATCACTCCAAGATTTAGGGCCTTTTCTCCTCTTTACATTCACCACAACTACACTTGCAAATGAATCAAATTGGAGGGAAAATGCCTTATTAAAAGAGAAACCCCATATTTTTCTTTCGCTAGCTGCGACGAAACCGTAGCTCGGTTTGAAAAACCGTCAACACCGTTGGAAAGCTCTCACTGAGCTCTCAGATTCAGGTATCCTTTAGTTTTTTGTGATTTGATACTTCACCCAGACACATTTTTTCCAAGAAGAGTCACTTCACCACTCCTCAAAATCAAATTTCTTCACTTGCAACACTTGTACTTGGGGCATCACTTTGCCTTCATACTTGTCCATGCTTGTGTTGATTTTTGTCGTGAGTAACCATCTTGTACTCATGTTTTTATGGTCCCCACTGGGCCTGTTCTGTGTGGCAGCATCATCGAGTCGCCCTTGTTAGAGCATCCGAATTGAGTCATCATCGCATCCATGGAGTCTATCCCGAATTCCTTTGTATCCCACTATAGTCCTTCATCCTTCATTGCTTTGTTCCTCTCTCGTGTCACACATTTTGGCCTCCAATCATATTGTCCCCTATCCCCTCTAGTTTCAAGTCAGTAGCTGCTAGGTCATCCATGCCCTTTATGTTCCAACAAGGGAAGTCGTTAGCTCGCTACTCAGTACCCCCATTCCACCATCATCCCTAATGTCATTCTATCAGTCGCTCTACTATTTTCTCTCATGCCTTAGTTGAGGATCCCTTATTGCCTCACCTATGGAAGACCTCCTTATGTCGACATTAACTTATTCATTCCAAAAGACAGGTCTAGAGGGTGGTGTACATTGGTTCCAACTTCCACTCTTGTTCGGTGCCTCAGATCAGGCAAAGGGAATTTTTATTGCCCTTTGACTTATTGTTTCTCATCTCTAGCTCCTTATGGCATGATCGAGATTTGTATACTTGATGGTTCAGTGATGCAGCATATTGTATCGGTGATTCTCGGGTGTGTGTGAGATGTTTCAGACCTCATGAGGGGGTGGCCCTTCAGGTAGCCCCCCACATACCTGGATGAATTCTCTACTACAGCCTTGGATGCAGATCCATATCTTTGATGGTTCTAGCCTCAGCCACTTGCAGCGCCTCTTTAGTTTGCATGTATCATTCAGATTTTCTGAGCCCTTTCATATTTTACAGGGCCTCTTTGGTTGTACTTATATCTCATGTACTCAGATATTATTGTATAAGTCCTAACTGTTGTCCCAGACACAGTATGTATGTGGGATCCATTATCATGTTTTTCTCTGGCCCATGTTTATGCCAGCATGTACTATATAGTTTAGTTCCTTGTTTACTGGACGCATTATTCTTTGTACTTTGTGATCTCGGCGGGCATAGGTATGCTTGCCCCACCTCATGTAGAATAGGTACTCAATCATAAAAGAGACTTGTTGCACTTGTAAGTCTTGCCTCCTTAGGGGCTTGTCCTCTAGCGTTTTAGTCTACCTTATATTTCTCTCTCTCTCTCTGACTCCCCCTTTGGTGTCTAGTGATTGAGTTCTTACAACGTACTTAGGTCATACGATTAACTCCTAATGCTCACATGTTGGGGGGAAATCTGTTACACCAATTTTTGGTCATCTAACATGTTACTATTAGATGGATCAAAGTACACCATGTAAGACCAATTTTACCCTAGTAAAATTATTTTCACTATGAAAAATAACTTAGTAATCCATATTTTATTAAGTTGTTTATGGTCTAAACAAGAAACCCCATGAGGAATAATTGAATAAATCCTTATTTGTTTGATTTTCCTCAAGGGATAATTAATTAAACAACAATTTAATTAATATTATTGGTCATATTTAATTCAAAATAGGAAAATTAATTAGATAAATCACTATTTATCTTATTATTTTCTGGGAATAATTATTTAAAACATCATTTAAATAATATTCCTTGTTAAATTTGACTAAATCATTTACAAATAATTGAATAAATCACTATTTATTTAATTATTACTCAACCACATTCTTAAAATAAAAAATAAATCATTTATTTATTTATTATTTACAAATAAAGGGATTTGACCAAATTCAATTTTTTTTTTCCTCCAACAAAAATAATAAAATATTCCATAAAAGTTGCATCTAGATTTGGTTAATAATATTTTAACTATGCACCAATATCTAGACTAACTCAATATTTTGTTATAAATAGAAGGGTTTTTCCATTCATTCACTACCTTTTTTTGCCTAAATATCGCTCAGGATCTATACTTTTGGTTTGACTTTGATCCTCCATCATTGTCATATTTTTCTTCTTTTTGCTTGTGAGCTCCCCTTGATTTCCATTTTTGTCTGGGTTTTCTACACCATCAAGAGAGAGAGATCTTAGATCTAAAGCTCTAAGGACATACAAGAACCCATCCCATTGAGGGGGAATGGCAACATCTTTTTATGTTCCCTTCCCAGGGGTCATAAATACAAAATTCTTTAAAAATATTACTGTCTTGTCTATTGGATGCATGGAGAAACTCTTACTTTTACTTGCCGTTTAATATCTTTAACTGCATAAATCTAGATTTCTATAGAATTTATTTTGATCACTAATTGCGGATCTAAGGAAATTGACAACCATCTTTGATGTTAGGGTTGTTTGTTATACACAGCTAAAGTGAGTTTTTTTCATACGTTTGAGATTAGAATTCACACATTATGAGAATTTTGAGGTCTAAAATGGGTCTCCTAAGGAAAATGTACAATTAAAATTCACTTTATGAGAACCAATCACATGTTAGGGGATGACATCATCCCCAATGGTTGAAGTGGCATTGCTGGAGTTAAAAGTACTTACTTGTTACATTATCAATAGTGGATAAAAACTCATGGTTAACCATGGTAGTGCTCTAACTGATTTTAAAGTCATAAAGTACTAATAATAAATGTTATTTGACACTTTTTGAATAAAATATTATTATTGTCATTTCATATATTTTGAAAGAAATAATGCATATCTTTATATAATCTTCATGTCTTTACATGTTTTTCAATAAATATTATATTTATATATTTCAATATATATATTTTTAAATTATATATTCATCTCATTTTATTTAATATTATAATTTCAAATTAATTATAAGTTAATATATATAAATATATATATTATATATATGAAATCAAAATAAATAAAAATCCAACCTTATAATTTTATGACAAATCAAATCTATGAATATTATTATTATAATATTAATAACAATACAAACATATTAAAATTAAAGAAAAAACTTATATTAGTTTTGTATGATGAAAAAATGTACATTAGTTTTGTATGTTAAAAAAAGGTATATTAGGTTCAACATAGTGTGGAGCGAAAAAAGTCTAAAATTTCAATATATATAAATCTTATATTATACTTATAAATATAAATTAAATCTATTTCAATATTTTTTTTTCTTTAATTTTAAATACAACTAAAGTAATTTCATTATGATTACATTGATATTACATTATGATTACATTAAATCAAATCAATTCAATATATAATATAAAAAAATACATAAAAATATATTACCTTTATTATATTATATTATTTTTATATAATTACATGTTATTATATAATTTAAATAATATAATTTTTAATTAATAATATAGTATACAATTAAGAATTTATGAATTTATATTTATAATATATTATATATTTTAAGTTATTTAAGTACAAAGGAAAAATGCATTAGTTGTTCAATGATAATGAAATTTTATTGAAAAACTCATTCTTATTTGTAATCACATAAATACAATTTTTTTATTAATTTTATTTTGGTACATCTTTTCAATTGAATTTAACCATGGCTATATGGATTGTGGTGCAAAGAGTAAAATGCAAATTCATAAATATTATTTTATTGGTTTAGCTATTATTTTATTATTTCCTTAGGAGATCCATTTTAGACCTCAAAATTCCCCTAATGAATAATAAATCATGACAAAATCATCTTTAATCATAGAAAATCTAAGAAAAATAATGATAACCAATCATAGAGTGTAAAATATATATTTGGCGGTAGGTTATGAAATTAGGGTACGTAACGAGTTAAAAACATAGTGTTTTAGGGTATGAATGGTGATATTAAAAGATGAAAACATGTGCATTTTTAAGGCCCAGCAATGATATTCAAAAGTTTGTGGCAGAATATTTGGTTTACCAATAAAATAAAGTTGAGACAATTAAGACCTCGTGTCTGTTACAACCTTTATCCATTCCAAGTCAGCGTTGGGAGGAGGTATCAATGGATTTTATCACAAGTTTACCCAAGTTTGAAGGAAAGAGTGTCATCATGGTGGTACTTGATAAACTTACCAAGTATGCACACTTTTGTGCATTATTTCATCCTTTTAAAGCCAGTACAATTTCTACTGCATTTATGGAAACAATTCAAAATGTACATGGAAACCCAAATATTGTTGTAAGTGACAAAGATCCCATTTTCAATGGAAATCTTTGGACGAAATTATTTTCTTGTCTTGGTACTCAATTAGCTCATAGCTCATCTTATCATCCTCAATCTGACGAGAAAACTGATATAGTGAACAAATGTTTGGAAGAGTATCTTTGTTTCTTTGTATCTAATAAAAAAACAAAATGGGTCAAGTGGTTACCTCTAGCTGAATGGTGGTATAACACTTACCACTATATTGTAGCAAAAATTGTAGAAATTATACAGTATGCATATATATCTTGGATTCGCCCGATCTAACAATTTGCTAAATTTAAATACTGAATCACTTCTACAAATCTTTTTGGAATTAAAAAAACAAAATCTCCAATTACATAAGCATGAAGAAATATTAATCACACACAACACAAATAATTTCCCGGGGAAAGCTTACAACTAAAAACCCCACTATCTTTTATTGCATATTATATCATGGATCATGAAACAATTACATACAAAACTCTTCTCACAAGAGCTCTCAGTACATCAGCTAATTGTCTCACACTGTCATACAAAAATTGGCAAATCCCTTAGCCAATTTACTGCCTCCAGACAACCTGCCTTCTCTACGCAATACCTGCTGAATGCAATCCCTGAATTGATGCAATCCTACTTGCCTTGACTGCGCAAGTATCATGGGCACATCCAATGTGTGTTTACTTTCATGCGTGCAAGAGGATAATGTCATAACTGATAGTCAACTTCCCTTTCACCTAGAACTCAACTAGGTCTCCACTAGATCTAACATGCATGCAGCTAATATTAGTAAATCTTTAGTTGCATGTGAGATCACTGATTATGAATTAATTAATATTTACTTCACTTGATCTCTCACTAGCATATATTCAGTCACAACTGGCACAAGTGAGTTAAACTATTTACAACTTGCACCAACTCATGCACCACTGCACTTCCAACTCTGTTACAACTAGAATTACTCTGCATGTCCCACCAACCAACTTCTAACTCGAAATTCACTTAGCAAACTGATTTTCCACTTTAGTTAACTATTTTCAAGTTCACACTGAGAATAGATTACAGTTTAATGTCCATCTAAATTAAGGGATAATAAAAATAGACATGCACCTAAAAATATCATGTGGGCCCCACCCTAGTGTAGGTGCTTAATTTTCACTAGGATCATGGGTGCCAAAATATTCTTATTGAATCTCAACAAAAATGACCCCATTTATGGCACTTTATGGATATCATCCACCATCCATCACATCATCTTTAAGAGAAAATTCTAAATTTCAAGCATTTGAAGATCACATCGATCATCAAAAATAAGTTCTCCAATTCTTAAAGGATAACCTCAATCTGGTGTAGAATTGAATGAAACAACATGCATATCAACATCACAGTGAAAGAAGTTTTGATGTAAGAAATTGGGGTTTTTTATGGTTACAACCTGTAGGAATTTACAGGGTCAGTTCCTTAGATCAAACACCAAAGGTCACCGCTCACAAACAGATCAAAAATCAATACACCAGTATATCACGTGGTTAAAACCCTCGAAGAGGGAAACAGTCCACGGGCTGAGCCAATGCAACCACTTCAGGAAATTTATTAATATAAAAATAAGTTACATATGTTTCTCTCATAAACGGTTACCGGACAAATGACCCTCCATGCTCTTTATATAGAGATCATGGACCAATCGGGTGTTAAGCCACAAATCAAGTGTCGTTAATACCGAGGAGAGAGTGAATCGTTGGATCACTACAAATCATGACCGTCAGATTATAAGTTACAAAAGTACATAGTAAAGAAACACACTTTACCTAACTCTACACTAGACCAAGTTATACTTAACTATTTCCTATGTGTCGGAATATCCTAACTTCCCCCCTTAAGAACAACTTGGGATAAGATTGAAGGATTTACAAAGGTGACACAAAGGGAGCCTATTTCCTATGTGTTGAAATATCCTAACATCCCCCCTTAAGAACAACTTGGGATAGGATTGAAGGATTTACAAAGGTGACACAATAGGAGAAGGAAGGAGGCATTAGAGCCTATCCCCGCTTAATGATAACTTTCCTGAACTCCAAGCATGGATCGAAGTTTGGTAAACTTCGCTTCTGTGAGTGCCTTTGTAAAAATATCGACTACTTGATCATTGGTTGGATAATACTACATTTCAAGAACATGATCATGAATGAGCTTTCTGATGAAGTGTATGTGGAGCTCAATGTGTTTCATATGCTAATGCTGAACCAGATCTTTACATAGCTAAATGACACTCTGATTATCACACCAAAGTGTAGTTGGATGTTGCTGATGAAGACCAAATTCAGACAGGATATGACGAAGCCACATGGCTTCCTTGTTGGCTTCAACTGCACCACAATACTCTGTTTTTGCTGAAGAAAGAGAGATGGCACTTTGTTTCTTACAAGACCATGTAATAGGTCCTGAACCAAGAGTGAATACATAAACTACAGTAGACTTTCGATCATCAGGGTCACCAACCCAATCTGAATCAGTGAAATCAATTAAAAATGGAGAGGCTCCTGTACTGTAATGAATCCCGAACTGAATTGTACCTCGAATATATTGAAGTATTCTTTTATCTTCTTTCTAGTGACTTTCATGAGGTTGGTGCATAAACCGAGCAACAAGACCAACGAAAAAGGAAAGGTCAGGATGGGGATGGGTTAGATACCGAAGTTTACCAACAGGTTGACGGTAAAAGGTAGCATCAACTTCAGGGGCGGTACAAGTGACTGAAAGCTTGAATCCATACTGAAAGGGAGAAGGGGATGGCTTGCAATCTTCCATGTGAAAGTGGCGTAGAAGATCACATGCATACTTGGACTAAGAAAGGGTAATAACTTCTTTGGATTGCAAGACTTGAAGACCAAGGAAATAATGCAAGTGTCCTAAGTCTATCATTTCAAACTTATTTTTGAGGCTAGACTTCACATGGTTTATATTTTTGGGGATCAATACAAGTAAGGTTAAGATCATCAACATAAAGAACAAGGATGGCGAAGGACTTACCCACTTTCTTAGTGTAGACAATGTTGTCAGAATGACACCTAAAAAAGCCATTATCTAATAGAAATCTATCCATTTTGGCATACCAAGCCCGAGGACCTTGTTTGAGACCATAGAGAGACTTCCTAAGGTGAAAAACAAGGCTAGAGTCGTTTTGGATAAAGCCAGGGGGTTATTCCACATAGATTTCTTCATGCAAATATCCATGTAATAAAGCGGATTTAACATCCATCTGATGGACTTCCCATTTAAAGGAGGCAACAAGGGAAAGAACAAGGTGGATAGAATTCATTTTGGCAACAGGGGAGAAGGTTTTAGTATATTCAATGCCTTCAACTTGTGAAAATCCTTTAGAAATAAGACGAGCTTTATGCCTATCCACTTTTCCATCGGGGCTAAACTTTGTTTTGTAAACCCATCTGCATCTTACAAGTTTTCTTTCTTTTGGAAGAGGAACAAGATCCCAGGTATCGTTTGCCAATAAGGAATGATATTATTCATTCATAGCTTCATCCCAATCTGGATGACCGAAAGATTCTTCAAAGGTGTCAGGATCAGGATTTTTTAGAACTTCAGCCAATAAGGAAGAGGCTCTTTCGAACTAAGAACATGTACGTCATCGATCTACAGGGTCACTTGCAAGAGAACCTGCTAGACCCCGAGTAGAGCGGAACCATCTTGGAAGCTAAAGGAATATTTTCAAGAGGTGGAGGAGGATTTTCATCCTCGTTGTCATCATCTAAACTAGAAGGAATGCTATATCAAAAATAGAAGAGATAGTGAAAGGTGGCACATATGTCGAATCAGGCTCACAGGCCAAAGGTGGCACACCGTCTGAACTAGGCTCGCAGGTCGATATATTTTCATCAAATTTTACATCTCTTCTAAGGATTATATCTTTTGATTTTGGTTGAAGAAGTCTATATCCTTTTACATCTTCAGAATATCCAACAAAAATTCATTTTGACTCTTAGGTTCTAAGCCTTTATGTTTCGCATCTGGAATATGGGCCCAAGCATCACTTCCAAAAACATGAAAGTGACTTACATCTGGTTTGATTGAGCTCCAAGCTTCTTCTGAAGTTACATTCCTTAAAACCTTAGTAGGAGTGCGATTTACTATGTAATTTGCACAGTTAATTGCTTCCGCCCAAAAATTGAGACTAAGTCCTTTAGATTGAAGCATACAATTAGCCATTTCTTTTAAGGTGCGATTCTTCCTTTCAGCTACACCATTTTGTTGTAGAGTATATGGAACAATATGTTGCAATTGAATTCCATGCTCAGTGCAAAAGTTGATAAATTTGTTGTTAACTTATTCTCCTCCATTTATGATCTTAACTTAATAATTTGATGTCCAGATTATTTCTCAATAAAGGCCTTAAAGGCCAAGAACATGTTAAAAACTTCACTCTTGAGTTTTAAGAAGTATACCCAAGTGCATCTAGAAAAATCATCAATGAAAGTTTAGAAGTACTTGCAACCAGAGAAAGAAACAACAAGAAGTAGACCACATAAATCACTATGCACAAGCTACAAAGGGGTTGAAGCATGCCAAGAGGCACGTTTGTCAAAACTATCCCGATGATGTTTGCCGAGTACACATCCAGAGCAAACACCATCTCGACAAGATACCATAGGAAGAATTGTCACCATATTTTCTTTACATAGAGTTTGAAGATAGCGATAGTTTAAGTGACCAAATCGCTCATGCCAAAGTTTGCTCACTTCATCATTACGAGCAAAAAAAACTGAGGGAATACATGATGACCCAAAGTTGTCAAACTTATACAACCTTGTGGAATCATCAGCAATGCCAGTAGCTAAAATATGTCTAAGATCTTTGAGGTCCTTGATTACAACATCATGAGGTGGGAATTCAACTATTTTCCCTTCACCTGAATGAGTTATTTGATAAATAGATATAAGGTTGCATGATAAGGTAGGGACACATAGTACATCATTAAACTAACCATTATCTAGATGAATGGTTCTAGATCCTACAACACTAAGATATCTATCATCACAAACATAAATATGTTTGGTGTTACAATAATTTAAAGAAGAAAACATGGCTTTATTTTTGGCCATGTGGTAAGAAGCTCTAGAATAAATGAGCCACTCATGAGAATGAGAAGAAGAAGATACATTTAATGCATAACCAGATGCTTGACAACCACAAGCAGAAAGAGCCATTCCTGAAGATGAAGTTGAAGAGGTCTCCAAATTGTTGTGGTGCTTCTTCATTGCTGCTTCCAAGGCTTCCATCTTATTAAAACATTTGGACTCTACATATCCATCACGATTACAAAAGTTGAAATGTTTATCTGTTTTATTCCCTTTGTTTTTAGTTTCCTTATCAGTTTGGTGTGCTGCTTTTTCTGTTTGCGGCTGAAATTTCTTAGGACCCTTGTTTGGCTTAGGAACATACTTTTTAGGATACGAATTCTTGGGATTATTTTGATATGGTTTTTGTTGGGCTTCTAAGGCTTTCTTAGAAGCATTTCTAGAATTGATAAGACCAAGGTGTAAGAGTTTTTCTTGTTCTCTTATCAAATAATCACAAAAGGCATCAAAGAGGGGTTCTTTTAGGCTCTTCCTTGAGAAATGATGGAGTCTATAGTGGAATGGAAGGTGGAAACAAATACAGAGTATGTAGGGCCAAGTTTAGCAAGAATGGAATAGATGAGGCTACCATCTTCCTTTTAGACCTTACAACCTTCTAAAAGAACTCTAAGGGTCTTGAATTTGGACAAAAAATCTTCAATAGTGCAGAAATTATTGGGGTCCAAAGTAAGCAACTCATTTTCAAGCTGGTGGGCCCTGATTTGATTTTGAATGCCAAAAACAGTATTTAGCTTTTTCAGGGCTTCATTAGGGGTGTCAATTTCAAGGATATGAAATCGAAGATCTTAAGCAATGGACATTCCTATCAACCCTCATGCTTGATCTTGTTTATTTTCCCATTTAGCGGCTTTATCTTCATCAGAAGGTTTAGTTTCTTGTCTTGTGGCTATTCTATAAATCCATTTAATTCTAATTAAATCTACCATGTGAGGTAGCCATTGGAAATAATTGGTGCTCTTAAGAATAACCGGGCATGCACTTTCCATTAAAAAAAAAAACTAGAAGTTGAAAAGAGCTGAATCTAAATACTCCAATGGAAAGATCTCAAAAAATTAGGCCGATTAAAAAAAAAATGGCTCGAAAAATGATTTCTGAATGAAGAAGTTATGCCTTGTTGAAAAAACTGAGTTGTAGATGTCGAATAGTTACGGGAATGGTTTGAAATTTGATGATGAAGTTATACTTTTGAAAAAAAAATCCCGCCCCTTTAACAATTTTTTTTTACAAAAATAAGCTTGAGAAAGAAACTTGAACCCAAGACCTCTATTCTCATAAACTAACTTTACACCAAGTGAGCTAGTAAAAATATTTTGTAATTGTTTGAAAGGAGGAAGGGTTTTTTTTTGTTTTTTTGTTTTTAACTCTTCGTTGTGCATGCTTTTTCTTGAAAAAAACACAAAATCCATGCACAAAAAAAAAAAATGCAAGCCTTACATCAAAACGATAGATTTTCGGTTAGCCTTACCGGAAACTATCCTTTTTTCCGCTATTTCTGATTTCCCGAGATTGCACAAAGATGCGAGGAAAGAGCACACGTAGCAAAAAAAATCCCTTCTTCCTGTTTCTGATTTGTCGAAATCGCACACAGCGCAGAGAAAAGAGCATACACAGGGAAGAGGGTATAGATCCAGAAAATAAATAAAAAATATAAATCGAAATAAATAGAGGGAACCTAAATAAGCACAACGATTAACAAGTATAACTGCAAAGAAGATACTTTATACCTCCAGATCTAAACTGACATAACTTGGGCAATCAGAAACTTTTTCACATGAAACGAAAGGGGTTCCTCTCTGTAAAAAACGCTCCAGACACAACATAGCAGTTCTCCTGGCCCGAAAAAGTTCAGAAATAGTAGATCTAGAAAATGACAGTCGCATGCAGTCAAACCAGCTTCGGATTTGGATTAAAAATGGTTGTGGCCCTCAAAATAGCTCTAATACCATGTAGGAATTTACAGGGTAAGTTCCTTAGATCAAACACCAAAGTTCACCGCTCACAAATAGATCACAAATCAATACACTAGTATATCACGTGGTTAAAACCCTCAAAGAGGGAAACAATTCACGGCCTAAGCCAACGTGACCACTTCAGACAATTTATTAATATAAAAGGAAAAGTTACATATGTTTCTCTCATAAACGGTTATCGGAAAAATGACCCTCCATGCTCTTTAAATAGAGATCATGGACCAAATGGGTGTTAAGCCACGGATCAAGTGTCATTAATACCGAGGAGAGAGTGAACCGTTAGATCACTACAAATCGTGACCATCGGATTATAAGTTACAAACGTACATAGTAAAGAAACACACTTTACCTAACTTTACATTAGACCAAGTTATACTTAACTATTTCCCATGTGTCAGAATATCCTAACACAACCATACAAATAAATTTCCCTCAAACAAGCTAATAAGGATAATAAATGATCACCCAAGTACTATGGTCCTTACAAGGTGTTGAAAAATATTGGTACTATGACATACAAATTGGAGTTTCTTGCATCTTCCTGAGTACACTCCATTTTCCATGTTTCATGCTTAAATAAGGTTATTGGTGACAAGCTACCAATTCAAACATTGTTGCCAGAACTTGATGAAGAAGGAAAAATCATATTTAATCCTGAAGCAGTCATGGAAAAAAAGAACTCGACAACTATATAATTGATTAATTTCAGATTATCTCATTAAGTGGAAGAACTTACCAGCTGAAGACTCCACACATGAGGATGCAAATTTTATATGGAAGCATCTAGAACTACTCAAGCGTTGAGGGCAACACTTTTTTGAAGGAGAGGGACATGTTAGGTCCCTATAATACTACTTTATTCCCCTTATTGTTATTGTTAGTGTAGCCCCCTATTGTTATTGTTGTGCCCATGTATCCCCCATGTTGTTATTGTTGTGCCTAATAAAAGCCCACTATTGTTATTGTTGTGTTCTTGCATTATTATTGTTATGTAGGCTCTAATTATATTGTGACCCCTTAGACTCCTATATATACCAAGGAGGTCTTATCATTTGTATCATCAAAGAATAGTTCATTTATGTAATGTAAAGGAGGTTTACCCCTCGAAGAGGGCAATTTTTAAGTCGTTGATTTATCTTTTCTTATATTCTTTGAGCTAGTTGAATAACTCGTAAACTGTTGTGGTTATTCCACTAGAAAATTAATCACAACATATATGATAATATTGTATTAAAATTTTGAAATTCTACATTATTACAGTTTTATTAAATTTATAGATTCGTAGATTTTACTGTAATTAGTGCATGCATGCGAATGGAAATTATGCAGAGAATAGATAACAACCAAATAAAACTCACACACACACATAAGACGTAATATATGCTATGGGAAACCGTTTTGGGATTAAACCCAACTGGAAGGTGAGGCCACTCCACTCCCTTTTTATGTATGGAAATATGGCTGTAGGTACAAAGAAGTATGGCTTGTGGCCTGTGGGCTGCTACAATGAACATATCCTCTATGTGTGCTCTACCTCCTATCCTTCTTTGCTATGTTTTCTTAGCTACGAAACAAATGCACTCAAAAGAATGAAATGCCTCTTCCTCCTGGTGGCTCGGTTATAACACAACCTGATAGCCAAAAAGTGGTTAAGTTTGACTACCTCAACTCTTAACCAAAGTTACAATATATACTCTTCTAGAGTATTTTACATCACAATCACATGGCTATCCCATTTTCCATCTATAATTGGGGCTGACGTAACATCCTCTCGAATCATGGTGGTGAAAACAAGTAGGTCAACTTCTGAGTGACATAACTTTCGCATATGGAATCCGATTGATGTGCTTCTTGCGCCGTTAGAAATATATTTGTGTATAATAACAAGAAAAGGTGATGCACTAAAGTGGAAAATTTTCACCCCCCAGAAAAATCATTTGATGCCTCAAAAACACTCCCAGAAGGTTTCAGACCCCATTTTTCCAAACTAGGTCTTGCTGGTAAAAATGATCCCGTGTGTTGGTTCCTCCACTTTTTCCACTCCGATTGCATCAAGATGGATGAAAAATTATATAATGATCCAATTTGGATAATATTCCACATCCAAAGTACATATTCATTTATCAAAAGAAGTACATTGGTGAATTATTGAACATGTTTGGCATCGTTGAGTGTAACACTTTCTCTTCTCCATTGGAATATAATTTTAAGCTCACATAAAAAATGAGAATAAATTTAAGGATGCAACCAAGTATAGACAAATCAAGGCCTTGGAACTCAAGAAAGTGGACTCATGTATTCCAAGGTGGATTAGTTCAATCTGCTTGAATATTCTGATTTAAAATTTGATGGGGATAAAGAAAATTGAGTGTCAACTTTAGGCTATCTCATGAGTCTTGGATAAGAAACTATCTCTTGGAGGTCACACAAACAAATAGTTTCGAAAGATTCCAAAATATAGGTAGAATATGTGGAATTTGAAAAATAAACAAAGGAAATTGTGTGACTTAGGAAAATGCTTGAATATTTGTAGGAGAAATAAGTGAATTATACTCTATTGGGTGACAATACTTCTACAAGCAAGTTGTCTGAGAATAATAGATTTCGTAATCAAACCAAGCACATCAGTACAACGTACCATATTACTCAATATAATGTATATTCCAAGACTATTTATTTGAGATATTGCTCCACAAATGAGCAAATTGTTGACATCCTCACCAAAACACTTAGAAGAGAAAAAATTGAAAAGTTGAGATTCATGGTAGGGCTCACAAAAACCCCTTAAACTTAAGTGGGGGAATGTTATACATATAATCCTTAAGGTTTGTTATTTTAATATTATTTCACATAATATAGAGGTCGATGAAATGAAGAGTCTTGAGGAAGAACAAGAGTCTTTCATGGAATGTGAAGAAAATGGCCACTTCTTCATGTATATATGGATGTTTGAGTTAATGGAAAATTAATCTAGCATGGAGTTACTGCTCTCAATGTGATTCATTGAATAAAGTGAGCATCATATTAACATGCTTTTGGAACCACCATTACATTTCCAATGGGCTCAAGTGATTCTAGTAAATCTACATGAGTGCAAGGGTCACTAGGGTGAGAGTTATATAAGCATGCTCGAGGACTCCATTATTATGCTCCAAGTGCACTCAAGCAGGTTCCCTAACTCATATGTGTTTAAGCCTCACATAGATCACCATTGTATTAATCTAACTCTAGTGTGTCATCAATACATTCCAAGCACACTTTAGACATTCCCAACATTTTTTGTGCTTTGAGCACATTCAAATGGGTCTCCCAACTCTTAGTGTGATCTGAGCATGTTCAAGCATGCCTCCCAAATCTATAGTGTAAGGTACCGAGGGAGGATAATTAATTTAGTATAGCATGCCTGGGGAGGTATGCAAGAGGAATAAATATTGTAATGTGGTAATAAATCATGGAATAAGGCTAACGTCGGTGAGGAATAAATATACCTACTTGGTGGTTAGTGTAAAATATAATAATGAGTGGTACTTGGCATAGATCTCTAGTAATACCCATGAAAAAATATGTACAAGAGTATCATTGTATTGGATATGTTAAATATTTTACTATAATAAGCATGATTTATGGAGTGCTTCATTCCATAAGGAATACTTTATAGTGTTACCCTAAGAGGTTCTCTCTATATTCTTCGATTGTTTAATGTGTTGTTGTGTTTTAGTTGTTCTCAAGTTAAAGGTTACTTTTATTATTTATCTACCAACATTCACTACAAAAGTTTACATATGTATTGTATTTATAGGATTTTGGAGCCATGTTTGTGTGGCTAGAAACAAGGAAGATTTAAAAGGCTAAATTTTGTCCTTGGGCCAATTTCCAATTTTCTTTTCTCTCTCTCATATATATATATATATATATATATATATATTCTATACGGTCTAAGGACCCCAAAGATCGGTGACCACTATATCCATGAAATATTTGTACCAAACAGATCCATTTGAAGGGATCACTTCTTGTTGGCTCAATCGTAGAGCCTGACCCTAAAAGTGTCGAGTAAATCGAACCCATAACCTCTCAATAACAAATATGTTTTAATGATAATAACTTGACCTATATATATATATATATATAAACTACTTTATTTCAAAAATTGCAAAATATTTTTATGATATACATACAATCTTTATAAATTTGAATATTTAAAAAAAAAATTTATCCAAAATTTAAAATTTGAAAATTTATAAAAATCATAAAATTTTAACTTTACAATAAATGATTTTTAATTCCTAATTAAAAACAAAATAATAATAACTTAAGCCTAATATAAAACTTTCACCCTAATTGTATTTGAAATATAAATGTGCTTTGGGGAGCTATCATTGCTCACAAAGTGATTCTCCCAAATCAACGAGTGTGTTAGGCAAAACTTGCAAAGATTATAGGCAATGCTTAAAAAACTTGCAAAGATCATAGGCAATGCTTAAAAGAGAGTCAACTAAGTTTTAGGAAAAGGATTATCCAAAATTACTATATATTTTTAGGATTAAAACATGGTAAAATTTGACTAAAATTTAGAGAACCACTACAATTTTATTTAAAAGGTATTTTCATTTTTATTTAAAAGGGTATTTTTATGTATGTATAAGTATTGAACTTATATTTTTCTTAATTAAATGATTTTATTTTTTATTTTTTATTTAAAAGGTATTTTTTTTTTAAATGTATGTTTAAGTATTGAATTTGTATTTTTCTTAATTAAAGGGGTGATATAATTTTTAATAAGATTATAATGTTTCATCTTTTAAATATTTTTTTAATATAAAATTAAATTCAATACTTTAGAAAAATCTTAATTATGCCGATAGGCATTCTATTGTGGAGTTGTTGTTGGGGACACTATTGAGATTCGTTGTTGAGCCTCAACATTTGTCTCACGAATTTCAATAGTGTGTCATTTGCCCAATTCTCAGCATCAGTGTGTAGTGAGTGCAATTAGGTCCAGTACAAATATTCTTGGCATAGCCAAACCATTTCTTCTCATCTATCCACGCAACCACTACCCGCGAAGGGGTCCAACCATGGCCTCATCCGAAATTGATTGTTAGTTAATGCTATGCTAATACCAATTTCAGAATTAACATGAAAGTGCTTTGGTTTGCTTATCATACAAGGGTTTATACAAATGTTTATAAGTGAAAATTCATTAAACTTGATGAGATTAAGTGTATTTTATGAACTTAAAAGCATGGAAACTCAATGCTGAACAACAACATAATGAAACACAACAAACAAAAATAAAAGAGACAAATACACAAGTTTTTGATGAAGGAGTTCACCCCTCCTGGGCTACATCTCCTTGATCCAGCTTCATAGTGTGGGCCTTTGTATTAGCTTCAATTGTGAAAAAGTGTTGTTTATAGTCTCTTGTTGCCTCTGCAACCTGCTCCAATGGCTCCAAAACATCAAAATATACCAAGAATAACTATTCCTGAGATAATTTTGGTCTAAAATTTCCAAAGTTATGGAAAAAACAAATTCTCCTACTATTTCTCCACTAAATCTGGAATCTGGCCAACTAACTCCACTAAATGTGGAAGTCCGCTGAATCTGGCAAGTCTGCCAAAGGCACTGCCAAGATAAGTATGCAATTAATTTTGAGATAAGTATGTGTTAAGTGGGGTTAAGCACATTTAAGTCTTCGTAGATCATGTCGCAGTCACTTTCACAGATCGTAGATCGCAACCCTGCTATAAATTATTCTATGTTGCCTGTTGCATCTTGCGATTTTGATACCATGATGCGATATATCGCATCGCAATTCTGCCACTTTCTTAACGCTTTATGTTGCATGCTCCTAAAATCCCCTGATGCAATTGGTAGGACCCACTTTATTGCCACATCAGTTACTGCGCAATTGCATATAGAAAATCATTTGTTTTTTCCTTATGTCCTATGCTCCTAAACTATCGATGCGAGATGGTTGAATGTGTTGATGCTTTGGACTAATGTTTAATAATTTGGGTTAATGAAATATGTCACAGATATATGTTTTATTTCCATTCGACTATGGTTTTGACCATTAGTCCCAACCTTTGTTTTAAATACATATGGGACCAACCTTGACCTTGCAATATCTAATGCATGCACCTTCCAACTAAAGATTATCCACCGATTTTTTTTGGCTCTCGGCTGTGCCATGTTCCCTTCCCCATTGGCCTATAAATTCATGAGGTGCTGACTGGACTGCCCATTCATCAGTCTGTCACTATTCTTGCACAATTTTTATCTGTTTAGGAAAACGAACAACAGACCATAACTCAGTCATACGAACTCGGATTTTGATGAATCGAGTTGTGTTGGAACCTTGATGATGAGCTCTATCCGGTCATTCTGGTCTGAAGCATTTATGAGCACTTTCAATTTTTGGCTAAATACTAAGCTCCTGATCATGGTCGCTTCCCCAGAATATGTTCTCTCCGAAGGGGTTGTCGAATGTTGTAGGATGCAGTCACCCCTTCTCTCTCTTGCATAATTGCGTGCATAATTTTCTAGTTTGTGATCCCATTTAAGAGGACCAAATCCCACTGCATTTCTTTCTTGATTGTGTAGGACCAAAAAGTCATCAATAAATGCGACAATAGCATTCATGTTTGCAACATTCATAGATGACATTCCCATAATCATAATGACAACACAAATGGAAATGGAAAAAATTGCAGTGGCTCTTCAACAATGTGGTTATTCCCATGAGTATTGTGAATCGTCCACGTTTTTGCATATAGTTCCTCTTTTAGATGATTAGAATAATAATGCTAACTTCCTTCTGCTTCTTCACAAATATGTATTTAAGTATTTGTATCTCTCCAAGCACTGTGTATAAGTAGAGATAAAATATGCACTGAATTGAAAAGAAGGAGTTGTAGCTCTCAGGTGAGTACTGCACCTGGAGACTACACTCAAACAGAGAGATCACTCCACATTCATGAATCAGAAATTACATCTTTAAGTATATCACAAGAAATTAGGAAGTTGCAAATAGACTCCTAAATTCTAGGAACAAATCCTAAACTAAGGAGATATGTTACAACTTATGTAACCTTTTCTCCATTAATACACAAATAATATAATTATTTTCAACTCCCCCCCTTAATGGAGAAAGGATTATCCTGAACTCCTAGCATCTTTCTAAACAACTCAAACTTTACACGTGCAAGAGGCTTAGTAAAAATATCAGCCATACTGTCACAAGTTTTACAATATTCAACAATGATTTCTTTTGACTGTAGTTTCTCTCTAACAAAATGGAACTGAGTGTCAATATGTTTGGTGTTTTTATGAAACACTGAATTTTATGCTAGTTTAATGGTGCTCTAGTTGTCGCTTTTGATAAAAGTTGAGTGTTTCTGTTCTTCTGCCGCATCATTGAGAAGCCTTCTCAACCAGATCGCTTCACACGTTGCTGCACACAATGCTTGGTACTCAGCTTCACATGAAGATAGTGCTATAGTGCTTTGCTTTTTGCTGCTCCATGCTATGACCCCGGATCCTATGCTGAATGCGTAACCTGTGATAGACCTTCGATCATCCAGGTTACCTGCCCAGTCTGAATCTAAAAAACCTGCTAGAGTAACATCAGATGAGTTAGTGTATAAAATATCATAATTAACAGTACCACAAAGATACCTCAACACACTTTTTGTTGCAACCCAGTGACTTTCAAGCGGTTTAGACATGAATTGGATCAACACACTAACAGAGTATGCCAAGTTTGGTCTAGTTGTTGTGAGATATATCAAACTCTCAACTAGCTGTCTGTACATAGTGGCATCCACCTCCTTAGTGCCATCGTCACTGCATAACTTCAAAGTCTGCTGCAATGGTGTTGCTGCTAACCTACATTGATCCATGCCAAATTTTTCCAGCAGACTTCTGGCATACTTTCCTTGAGTAAGAAAAGTCTATCCAGTATCTCTCCATACTTCCCATCCCACACAGTAATGAAGACTTCCGAGATCTTTCATTTCAAAAACTTGTGCCATCAGCCGTTTGATTTCTTTGATTAAATTATTTGAATTGCCTGTTATGATCATGTCATGCACATACAAAGAAATCAAAATAATCTGCCCCTGTTTATTGTACTTGGTATACAAATTTGGGTCATTCAAACTCCTATGAAAACCATGCTCTAAAAAGAAAGAATCAATCTTTTCGTACCAAGACCTGGGTGCTTTTTTTAAGCCATATAGTGCCTTTTTCAATCTGCAAACAAGATGTTCCTGCCCCTTCTTTACAAACCCTTCAGGCTGCACTAAGTAAATTTCTTCTTTTAATTCACCATTTAAAAAAGCAGATTTAACATCAAGCTGGTGTAGCTCCCAATTGTGTTTAGTTGCTAGAGAAATAAGCATTTTGATAGTGTTTAACTTTGCTACAGGTGCAAAGGTATCATCAAAATATATAACCTCTTGCTATGAGTACCCCTTTGCAACGAGCCTAGCTTTTAGTTTTTCTATACTTCCGTCTGTATTCATTTTTGGTTTATACAACCATTTACATCCTATGGGTGTTTTAACTTTAGGCAGTTCAACTAAATCCCAAGTGTTATTTCTAAGAATAGATTCAATCTCTTCATTCATTGCAGCCCTCCATGCCTCAGATTGACTAGCTTCTTTGTAATTAGTGGGTTCTACAATGTTCAAAATATTTGACATCAAAGCATAGTCTTTCAATCTGGATGGTTTTTGAGTCTTCCTACCTGATCTCCTTGGTAGGGGACTTACCTAAAAAAAAATTTCTTCAGATTTATTTGGGCTTGCATTATCACCTTCTTCCTGTTCTTCTTTCTGCTCCTGCTCTCGTTCATCCTCGATGCTTTCATCCATCAACAATGAAATGTGCCAATCATCATCACTGTCATCCTTCCCTTCTTGAACCTGTTCATGAAACACTACATCCCTGCTTGCAAATATCTTATGAGACTCAAGATTGATCAACTTATATGCTTTAAATTTAGTGCCATATCCAACAAAGATGGATTTGATAGCTTTAGGGTCTAATTTCTTCCTATCGGCTTTGGGTATATGGGCAAATGCTTTTGACCCAAATACTCTTAGATGATTTACTACTGGTTTAAGTCCATATAATGCTTCAAAAAGGGTTTTGAAGCCAAGACATCTGGTAGGACTTCTGTTCTTTAAATAGACAACAGTATTAATAGCTTATGCTAAAAAAAATTTAAAATAGACCCTTACCTTGTAACATGCTCCTTGCGCACTTCACTAAGGTTCTGTTCTTGCGCTCTGCCACTCCATTCTGCTGTGGTGTGTGTGGCACTGTAAACTACTGAACAATCCCATGAGATTTACAGAATTTCATGAATTCCCCTGACCTGTATTCTCCCCCTTGATTAGAGCGAAGAATTTTTTTGCTTTTTCCAAACTGTTTTTCCACCAAGGTTTTAAATTCTATAAAATACTGGAAAATTTGACTCTTTTTACTCAGAAAATAAACCCATGAATATCTAGTGCAGTCATCAGTAAATAAAAGAAAGTAATATGCTCCACCTAAAGACCTCGTCTACATAGGTCCGCATATGTCAGTATGCACTAGTTCTAGGATATCTCTTTCCTTCCTTCTATCATGCACATGAAACTCTTCTCTATGCATTTTACCTAAAAGACATCCGTCACAATTTAACTGAGTACTGTGAAAGACAGGGAGTCCCTCGACCATACCTTTTCTCTGTAATAACATGAGGTCCTGCAAATTCAAATGACCGAATCTCTGGTGCTAGAGTTTTTCGGCTGTCGATCCTCCTGCAACCATGGCTTGCTGTGGTATACTTTTTTAAATCCAATCTGTATAGGCTTCCTACACGCACGCCTGTTGCAACAATTTATTTCCTGCAATCCTTTATGACACAATGAGTCTTGAAGAATTCGACTTGCATATATTGATCAGTTATTATGGATACAGATATCAGATTTTTCTTAAATCCGGGTACATATAAAACATTTTTAAGACGACGGATATCACCATTTAGTAACTTTACTGGAATATCCCCATAGCCTTTAATCTCATATCCACTATCATCTCCTAAATAAATTTTTGATCCATATGTACTTTCTTCAAGAGTTTCAAAACATTCCTTCTTACCTGTCATGTGAGAGGATGTACCAGAATCGACATACCAGATGTCGTCCTCATTAGATGTTGAAAGGGCACAGTCAGCTGTGAACAATCAAAATTCGTGACTGAGATCTTCATCTTATTCAACAAAGTATCCTCTGTGCTTCGTTGTCGCCAACTTTTTCTTTGCATCATCTGCCTGCTTCTTAAGGCATTCAATCTGTATATGACCCTTCTTTCCACAATACTAACATATTTTTATAGGATTATTTATAGACATACCTCTGTACAGACTCTTATGCGATGTACCTCCTCCTCTTTGCTGCTGTTGCTGTTGTGACTGTGATTTTTACTGTGGCAGCTTCCCTCTGAATGATCGTCGTTTCGCCATCAGATCAAGATCATCACTCTGGGGTTTCAGATTTTGCCGCCGCTCCTCTTCTTGCAACAAGATCCCTGTCAATTCATCAAATGTAGGATATTTTTCCTTGCTGCCAATCCAGTGATGAAAATTTGATATTCATCCCTCATCCCATTCAGCGTGATTGTGACGAGATCGGAATCAGACACATTCTCTCCAATGCCTCCCAATCCGTCTTTCAGATCTTTAACTCGCGCGATGAATGCAGCAGCGGTCTCACTTTCATCCATATTCATTGAAAATAGCTTGCCTTTGAGTGCCATAATCCGATTTGTGTTCTGGGTCTGATATAAACTTTTAATGGTCGTCCAGATCTCCGCGGACGTTTTACACTCTCTGATATGTGGGATAATGTTGTCCTTGACAAACATCTTCAGCAAAAATTTTGCTTTGTTTTCTCTCTTATCCCATTCTTGCTCCTGCGTAGTTGCTCCTGTGATTGCATTCGGTCTTTGCTCATCTCCTGTAACTATCGACCATGCATTTGCACCCTCAAGCAAGGTCTGTATCTTAAACTTCCAATTCGTGAAGTTAGATCCACCGAGTTTGCCAGACTCGTGGAGATATGATTCCATACTATTACTCATTCTGAACTGATCTACAAATAAATGAATCTACCCAACTTATCAGAAAAAAAAAAATCAATACCTGTCAAATCTTGACAACCAATCTGCCACTGCTTTGCTAGTTTTCCTGATCCACTGACTGTATCTTCGATTCAGATCTAGCAATATCTGGCAAATCTGCAAATAATATTGCTCCATTGAGAAAATTTGTTGTCTCCCAATACAGCCACAAAACTGATCCGATCTGCCTCTCCCGGACAGATCCGCAACTTCTCCGATCTGCAAATTTCCGCAAATCTTCCACCGAAGTGAGGCTTTCTGCGGATCTTCCACTGAAGGTGAGGTGGCACCTTCCCAAGTGAAAAATCCGCGCCCAGAAAAAAAATTACGCAAGGCAAAATCCTGGCGCGGGTTTTTCGTGCGCTTCCGTGCCAATCCCGTGATTTGGCGCGTTGGCGCGGGTATGGGCCGAACAGACGCGCCAATTGCGCTTCTCGGCGCGACTGTCATAGAAGAAAGTGCGCCAACCCCCTTCTTCTCAGAGATTCAAAAAATCATCTGAGACTGTGAGCCAGGTGTTACTGCAGTCCACTTGCTCGATCGAGCACAATGCTCTGTGAGCACACAGCTCTCGTGTACACGCGACCACAAAGGCACTTTTGGCCATGAAGGCGATTCAGCCACAAAGGAAAATTGGCCACAAAGGCGATAAAATATCAGGCTCACCCAATCTGAGCTCTGATACCAAGATAAAATATGCACTGAATTGAAAAGAAGGAGTTGTAGCTCTCAGGTGAGTACTGCACCTGGAGACTACACTCAAACGGAGAGATCACTCTACATTCATGAATCAGAAAGTACATCTTTAAGTACATCACAAGAAATTAGGAAGTTGCAAATAGACTCCTAAATTCTAGGAATAAATCCTAAACTAAGGAGATACGTTACAACTTATGTAACCTTTTCTCCATTAATACACAAATAATATAATTATTTTCAACTAGTAGCTCAAGCTGTATCGGTATATATAGCTAGACATGTTATTCATCAACATTATTTTTACTCTAACTGAAGGGAGGACAAAGCTGCAATTTCTATTCCTTTCACGGAGGGAGGACGAAGCTCCAATTTCTATTCCTTTCATCGTAAGGTAACGCTTAAACATTATCATATCAGACCTACGACATTACTTACTTTCACATGTTTTTTTTTTTTTTTTTGTCTTACTCTATCTATTTCAAGATAGCTCTCGAGATTGCTAGGTGCTCGCTTTGTTGATATTGACGATTGATTTGAGCAGAAAAAAGTTGAAATATGAATACCTGCCCTCACTCGTTATCATTCTTCGTCAGAATATTCAACACCGATGGGAAATTAAGTAACTTCAACAATAGAATATATATACATATTTATATTAATAGAAATTGTGGAACCTTATGCAAAGTATTACCAATTACTAAGGCAACATTATTTTCATTATTTATTTACTAGATCATAATTGCAGGTTATGAAAGTATCACCTAAGTTGCATATAATCCTGGCGCAACCAACATTGGCGGTGGTTCTCCAAACAACCTGATTGTAGTGAGTGCAATCAGGTCTAGTACAAATATTCTTGGCATAGTCAAACCATTTTTTCTCGTCTATCCACACAGCCACTACCTGCGAAGGGTCCAACTATGGCCGCTTCCCCATAATATGTTCTCTCCGAAGGGGCTGTCCGAATGTTGTAGGAGCCAGTCGCCCCTTCTTTGTCTTGCATAATTGTGTGCATAATTTGCAAGTTTGCTATCCATTGAAGAGGACCAACTCCCACCACATTCTTGCTTCATTGTGTGGAACCAAAAATCCATCGATAAACGCGACAGTAGTGTTCATGTCTACAACATTCACTGATGGCATTTCCATCATCATAATGAGAACGCAAATGGAAATGGAAATGTTGCAGTTTCTCTTCAACAACGTGGCTATCCCCATGAGTATTGTGAATCGCTGATGGACTTGCTGCATATAGTTTCTAATTCTCCTCTACCTATTAGATGATTCGAATAACAATACCAACTTGCTTCTGCTCCTGCTTCTTCTCGTTATATATGGAAGATTGTCTTTCTGTGTATAACTAGTTCAAGTTGCAGGGGTATATATAGCCGAATATGGACCGAGCTGCCTTTTAGAACGCTTAACAATTAGACATGATGAATGAATCATTATGTGAACATAAATTCCTTTAAGTTGTTTCATTCTTTGTCTCCACATAGTTTTGGTGATATTCACTATTAGTATGTGCAGGTTATCATCCTCCGCCAAGAATAATTAACAACGACATTCATGGCCAGATTACGTGAAGTTCATTTTCATTACTCAACAATGCTTTAAATAGACAAAAACAAACAAATTTTGACATGTTATTCACATTAATATTTTCTAACAGACCAACACGTTACTCACGTGAAATCTATCTAAAATTTTTGTATCCTAAACGCGGGATGATAGGTCTACAAAACGTTTATCAGCGGCGACAACATCATAATCATTATCCGATCCACTGTTTGTTTGTCTTACTGGATCTATCTCTACATGAGTCTAAAAATTCTGTTTATATATATATATATATATATATATATATATATATATATATATATATATATATACCACTCTTTTACTTGTAGGATAAACAGTTGAATTCTCTTTTACAACTCTATGAATAAAGAAAAACATGGTCCACCTAGATCCATAACCCGAACATCGACCTAGATCTCTTTGCAAGACTGATAATGAGGTGTGTCCGGCAAGAATCTTGATATACGGTTTATGAGAGCGGGTTAGTTCGCTGTGATATACATCGACCTAGATCTCTTTGCAGCAACCTCGACCCTTTACCTCGACAGAACCCATAGCCCTCTTAATCGACCTAGACCTAGAACCTCTTACTTCCTCAAACTCGACCTCAACCTCACTTTCCACTACAGAACCTTGGGAATGTACTCGGGCTGGACTGCACGGTTGGGCTGATCGGTTGGACTTCTCAGCCTGGACTGGGGCAGTAGCAATAGGGGGAGGATGCCCCCGGCAGGGCTCGACCAACGGGCCGCCATCAATTAGCTATATTATATATGTCATTATGCATTTCAATTGACTTATTGGGTGGGGGCGTTGCTCAATATTGCAAACCTCCGCCAAGGGTGAGCCTGTCGAACTCTCGACTAAAGGAGAGGGAAAATGGCCAATCTCGTAGGAACGTAGTCGCTTGTCCGCATCGGGCAAGGACCGGTAGGGGCTTGCTCGACAAAAGGCCCGTTAGGGGGAGCTTGTCGAACTCTCGACATAAGGCCGCCATCGATTTCTCTCTCTATTTTCTTCAAATAGAGGGACTCGGCCGAGGAGGTCGAGGAGAGCAAGGGACGGAGTCACTCACTATTCATATGGTGAGGGTGAGCAAGCGAACTCTTGACAAGGGGGCCGCCATCAACGTAGTCGCTTGTCCGCATCGGGCAAGGCCAACTCTTCATTGAACACATCAACTCAGATCATATGAATTTCATGCACCGAGATATGATTTGATCGATTATGAGATCACGTAATTACATATATAATATATGCATTTAAGAATGAAATAATCATAAATGCATAATTACATATATAATATATGCATTTTCTGGTGTAATGAAATCGATCATGAATGCATAATTACATATATAATCTATTGAATTCATGACTGGAAGAAATGGTAGAAGTGAGCGAAATCGATCTCTAATTCATGGCATAATTACATATATAATATATGCATGATCTGCTAAAGCGTAATTACCTATCTCATTCAGGCAGGGAGATCGTCATGAATTCGATCATGACCGTAATGACATATATAATATATGAATATGAAGGCTGCCGGCATTCGAAAGGACGGAGTCGCTCACTCATTCATATGGGTGAGATTTTATGCTCAAAATAGATCATACTCAAAAACAAGAGTTTGATCCTGGCTCAGAACGAACGCTAGCTATATGCTTAACACATGCAAGTCGAACGTGGCTTGCTTCCCCATCCATCCACGTGGGGGCAGAAGGGCAAGATGAATGGCCCCCTCCTAGCGCGTGCTCACTCACTCAAATGATATGCGAGTGGTGCGCTGGGCGTGGGGCACAGCAAGCAAAGTGGCGAACGGGTGCGTAACGCGTGGGAATCTACCGAATAGTTCACTCCAAATCCTGAATAATTCATAAAGCAAGCTAATTCGCGCTGTTCGATGAGCCCACGTAGTATCAGGTAGTTGGTTAGGTAAAGGCTGACCAAGCCAATGATTCTTAGTTGGTCTTTTCGGATGATCAGCCACACTGGGACTGAGACACGGCCTAGACTCCCTCGGGGGGCAGCAGTGGGGAATATTGGACAATGGGCTCACGCTCGATCTAGCAATATCGCGTGGGTGAAGAAGGGCACTGTCACTTGTCAAGCTCTTTCTTCGAGTTTTGATCATGACAGGACTCGAGGAAGAAGCCCCGGCTAACTCCGTGCCAGCAGTCGCGGTAATACGGGGGGGGCAAGTGTTATTCGGAATGACTGGGCGTAAAGGGCACGTAGGCGGTGAAAAGGGTGGAAAGTGAAAGTCGCCAAAACACTGGCGGGGTGCTTTCTTGACCATTTCACTTGAGTGAGATAGGGGAGAGTGGAATTTCGTGTGGAGGGATCAAATCCTAAGATATACGAAGGAACGCCAACCGCGAAGGCAGCTCTCTGGGTCCCCACTGACGCTGGGGTGCGAAAGCATGGGGAGCAAACAGGATCAGATACCCTGGTAGTCCATGCCGTAAGCGATGAGTGTTCGTCCTTGGTCTGCCTGCCTACTAGGTAGGATTAGGATCAGGGGCCCAGCTAACGCGTGAAACACTCCGCCTGGGGAGTACGGTCGCAAGACTGAAACTCAAAGGAATTGACGGGGGCCTGCACAAGCGGTGGAGCATGTGGTTTAATTCGATACAACGCGCAGAACCTTACCAGCCCTTGACATATGAACAAGTGTGCCTGTCCTTAACGGGATGGTGCGAAAATTCATACAGGTGCTGCATGGCTGTCGTCAGCTCGTGTCGTGAGATGTTTGGTTAAGTCTTATAATGAGCGAAACCCTCGTTTTGTGTTGCTGAGACATGCGCTAACGGATCAATGTCATCGCCCCTTCTCAAGGGCGAGGGTGAGTAAGCGAACTATCGGAGGCAATCGTCTCTTTTTGATTGATGACACTCCTATGAAGGCAGGTGCGTGCTGCACTCACAAGAGACTGCCAGTGATATGCTGGAGGAAGGTGGGGATGATGTCAAGTCTGCATGGCCCTTATGGGCTGGGCCACACACGTGCTACAATGGCAATGACAATGGGAAGCAAGGCCGTAAGGCGGAGCGAATCCGGAAAGATTGCCTCAGTTCGGATTGTTCTCTGCAACTCAAGAACATGAAGTTGGAATCGCTAGTAATCGCGGATCAGCATGCCGCGGTGAATATGTACCCGGGCCCTGTACACACTGCCCGTCACACCCTGGGATTGGATTTCGCCCGAAGCATCAGACCAATGATTACCCTATCTATATATGTTCCACTAGTGTGGCCCACTATGGTTGGGGTGGTCTTATTGGCGCATACCACGGTGGGGTCTTCGACTGGGGTGAAGTCGTAACAAGGTAGCCGTAGGGGAACCTGCGACTGGATCGAATCCCAAAAGAAAGGGGTAAGGTCCGGAGGGCTTGCGCTTCTGAGGGCAAGGGAAAAGGCCCAAGCATCGAAGGCATATGGGCTTCATGAAAGTGCTGGGTCTAGGCATAAGGTAAGGGCGTCACCCGTCCCATCCAATCCGGTGCTTATAAGGGAAGGGGAGCCCGACTCACTCAATTCATGGTCTAGGGCCAAAGGTGTTGGGTTGGAAACAAGGTAAGGGAGAATCTTCGTTGCTACAAGAGAAGACATACGGCCTACTAAGATTCATTCAGCGATTGGTATAGGGCGTCTAGCTCTTAAGGTGGGCAGGTAGAAGAAGTAAGGGAGAAGGTCCTAAACCTCCGCCATTGAACATTAAAGTGCCGCGTTATTGGGTGGGGGAGCAAACAGATAAGCATGGTGATTGGATTCGATAAAGCGTAATTACATATATAATATATCGAATTACTCACATAACTCATTGACCATGGTGACAGAGAGTACCAAAAGCTCTCGCATCGAACAACCATGTCGGCTCTCAAAACCGCAACCTCAGGGGACGCATAAGGATAAGGCAAATGGCAGCCAATCCAAAGGTTGGCACGGCGGGAGAATCCCGTGCACTCAAAGGAAGAAGGAGGATCTACTCCTTTCCTGTTGCTCGAGGGAAGCAGTCTGTAAAAGGATAAATAATCCCTCTCGCGGGCAGGACTCTCGCGAATACTTCGGCAAACCCGAGCGGGCTCTGGAGAAAACAGTTGGGGAAGATCGTCATCCTCGGTCAGGTTCAGGGAACCAACCTCCACACACTTACGCAACCACTAATTCAAACATGGTAATACATTTCAAGTGGAGGTCCCCGTCCTCGCTCACATCGCCGCTCCTGTCCACAGCTCTCGAAAGGGGTAAGGTGGGTAGAACCTATTGACTCCTAACTAGTTCTCTGATCATATTTTATCTGGGATCCACACGACTCTGTTAACTTGAACCTTCTTCTTCTTCCTCTTGAGGGGCCTAGCTAACTAATCTCCGTGCCTTTCTCCATGCCTTGCTAAGGTCCGGAGGGACTCAATTGAGGTTACGAAATTGAGGATTACTCATTCTCGTCCTTATTGGGATTCGTAATCCTCTCCCTCGTAGACTCGGTCGAGCCCCCTACCGGGTCCTACTCCTACTCCTACTTCCATGTATATCGTGTCACCCACTTGCATACTTCCCTCCTATGTCCATTCTTAGGCTATCAATCCTTCTTCTATGGGTACGGTGGTAGGCGGGAGAGTCTCCAATCATCCGGTGGTTCTCCTTCCTACTAGTTGGCCTACAGTTCGAAGTCATGCTTTGGGATGGAATTTTCATGGGTTGGACGTTATGGGTGCATGATTCTGATTCTTCCGATTCTGATGATGATTCCGATTCAGATTCAAAGTCCGATTCGGATTCTGATTCTGATTCTGATTCTTCTTCAGATTCTTCTAATTCAGTGCTTTCAGAGTGTAGTCCAGCTCCGGTCCTCTCCTTATGTCGAGAGTTCGTTATCTCACCCTCGGAGGACCCCCGCCGCGACTCGACATCCCGCAACATGAATTCATTAGGTTGACCGTTATAGGCTAGGCGGGATTGCCTCGCCGAACCTTTTGGTCACAGATACTGGCTCTACTCACCCTCATGTGATAGTCTCCCCCGATAAGGATGGGAGAGGACCCTCAGGCCCGGGGATGAGCAACAGACTTCTAAAGATCTATGGCTTGTCCTCCCGGATATTAACGAGGCCTAAGGGGTAACTTATTTTAGAACCAGGTGCACGAACCGAATGGATGGGCGGAGGCGAATCATCAGGAGCTTGGCGCTGTGAGTTTTATATAAGGGGCATAACCATCTCACAGCAGGGGTTCAATTCGGTGTAGTGCGAAAACACTAAGATCTAATAAAGAGGACCCGGTAGGGTGCTCGACCGATAGGGAGAGGTAGAGATATCAGGCAAGCATCAAGAGAGATCGACCAGCACGAAGGTAGGTGGGTTTTGACACTGTGGTTATGCTCGCTTATGACAGTCGCCTAAGCCGTGTCAAGTGCAAAGAGGCTGCCTCCTAACACCTGCCGGAACCTTTTGCAGTTTACGCCCCAAAACGCCACCGTAGAAAGCGGACCCAACACAACGTGAAAAGAGCAGAATTCGTTCTCTGCGCACATTTTGTAATTCGAACAAATCCCCTTTAGGGCTTGATCCCTCTACTCCCATACTTATCCTTTTCCCCAGTTCCGCATCGGGGTGTTTTGTGATCGTCATTAGCCTCTCATTTTGGTCTCGTAGTAATTACTACAAAGTAGTAGTTATAGCGTGGATATTATTTTGTTTCCCATTCTCACTTGAGAAATTGATGTATTATATAAGTGATTACGCCATATCGGCGAGGTACATATCTGTTTCTATCTCTATATTGAGAAGGGCCTATAGCCGAGCTATCAATTAGTAAGGCTTCTAGTCAGAGCCGGGGGTGTATTCTCGCCGCAGGGAGTTTGTTGTATTAAGTTCTTGACATTAATACGCTTCGCCGCAGCTGAAACAAGGGGAGTGAGTGGGCCGAGGTCCGCCAACTAACTGCTAAGCCCACCTACACAAACGGGAAAACCCTGCCCATATATGGGTGAGCAATATAGTTCCTTTTATACCTCCCTCAGACTGGGGACCAGGCCTACCGGACCTATAGGGGGAGAACCGTACCTTTTCTCTCTATAAAACGAAATATTCTTTTGGGGTATTATGGGCGAGAAAACACCAGTGATGTTATATGGCTGAAGGCCCAAGTAGAACGCCACCATAGAAGGCCTTCGGCAATTTATGAGAGATCGATTTCTTTATGAGAGTTGGCATTTAACTCTCTAAGGGCCTTCGGCACTAAAGAGAGAAGAATATAAGCTTACTAGAGAGCCTTACGACAAGGGCTAGAGGCAGCCATTCACTCTCTAAGGACCAAAGACACTGATAAGGCTTGCTTGAAGGCTTGCTTTAATACCATAACCATAACCATTAAGCCATCACCATTAAGGATTTCTTTCTGAGAGCTGGCCTTCGGCACCATACCATAACCATTTCATTTCTTTAGGGTATATGGCCTTCGGCATAATCTCATATAATAATTAGAGAAACTATGGAAAAGGAGAAGGAGATTTAACTCTCTATCCTTAAGCGAGGTCGAGAGAGGCGCATCATATATAAGAAATTGGTTGATTTCATTAGGATGCGTAAGCAGGCTCAACCATAAGGGAGAGGTGATTTCAAGGCTGCCACTACCGTAACATATATAAAGAAATATTGAATTTATCTCGGGAAAGTGACCCAAAAACGACTCTAATTTACCCCAATTTCACGGACAAACAGGCAGGAATATCCCAATTTCGGATTCAACCCACCGCATCATATATAAAGATATATGGAATTTCCCGAGGGAAAGGTACCAAAAAACGACTATCCATTTCCATAATTGCCATTCCAAATTACCTCCATTTCCATTCATCAATGATGGTGAATATTCCAATTTCATATCTCTTTTGGTCGCCACCGCATCATATATAAAGATATTGGTTATTTCATTAGAGAATTTACCTTAACATTAAAGCGTAATTACATATATAATATATCGAATTACTCACATAACTCATTGACCACGGTGACAGAGAGTACCAAAAGCTCTCGCATCGAACAACCATGTCGGCTCTCAAAACCGCAACCTCAGGGAACGCATAAGGATCAGATGAATGGCGCACAATCTAAAGGTTGGCACGGCGGGAGAATCCCGTGCATGTAAAGGAGAGGATATACTCCTTTCCTGCTGCTCGAGGGAAGCAGCCTGTAAAAGGATAAATCATCTCTCTCGAGGGCAGGACTCTCGCGATTACTTCGGCAAACCCGAGCAGGCTCTGGAGAAAACAATTGGGGAAGATCGTCATCCTCGGTCAGGTTCGGGGAACCAACCTCCACACACTTACCACCACATAGTAAAACATGGTTACACATTTCAAGTGGCGGTCCTCGGCCTCGCTCACATCGCCGCTCCTGTCCACAGCTCTCGAAAGGGGTAAGGTGGGTAGAACTTATTGACTCCTAACTAGTTCTCTGATCCTATTCTCGATGAGATCGGCACGAATCTGTTAGCTTGATCCTTCTTCTGGTCTGGAGGGGGTGCTTCTTCCCCTGGGAGCAACTTCTTCCCGGTCCTAGCTGGCGGGCAGGCTAACTAATTGTCTTTCTCCACTCCCCAACTTGCGGATTACTCGTCCTCGTACTTCTTGTCGTTCTTGTACTTATTGGGTGAGCAATCTTCCTTCTATGTATCTTGTTTCACCCGCTTGCATACTTTCCTCCATTTCTCCTTCTAAGGCTATCCATTCTGCTTCTTCTATGGGTAAGCCGATAGGCGGGACCTCTTTCCATAATCCGGTGGTGGTCTTTCCTACTAGTTGGCCTATAGTTCGAAGTCTTGCTTTGGGATGGAATAGAAATGTGTTGGACGTGATGTGATGGGTGCACGAGTCTGATTCTTCCGATTCTGATTTTGATTCTGAGTCCGATTCAGATTCTGAGTTCGTGTGATTCAGATTCTGAGTAAGATTCAGATTCTTCTTCAGATTCTTCTAATTCAGTGCTTTCAGAGTCTAGTCCGGCTCCGGTCCTCTGAGGACCTACGCCGCGGCTCGACATCCCGCAACATGACTTCATCACAGGCTGATCGGTATAGGCTAGGCGGGATTGCCTCGCCGAACCTTTTGGTTACTAGCCACAGCCACAGCCACAGATACTGGCTCTACTCACTCTCATGTGACAGTCTCCCCCGATAAGGATGGGAGAGGCTCCTTAGGCCCGGGGATGAGCAACAGACTTCTAAATATCTATGGCTTGTACTCCCGGATATTAACGAGGCCTAAGGTGTACTTAATTTTAAACCGGGTGCACGAACCAAATGGAAGGGCAGAGGTGAATCATTTGGGTACAGGCTGTGGGATTGAACGGGAAAGAAAGATACAAACTCCGACGGCAGGGGTTCGGTTTGGTTTCGTGTGAAAACCCTAAGATCTAAGAAAGAGGACCCGGTAGGGTGCTCGACCGATAGGGAGAGGTAGAGATCTCAGGCAAGCAGAAAGAGATATCGACCAGCAAGCAGGTAGGTGGGTTTGAACACTGTGGTTATGCTCGCTGATGATAGTTGCCTAAGCCGTGTCAAGTGCAGGGATGGTCCTTCCTAATAAAATAGTAGTTATAGGAGCTAGCTCTTTCCTCCTACAGGGAGGTTCAACCGGTGCTAATACAGGAACTAATATCTAAGCGGTAGCTCCTCCAAGCTACTTATGTAGGTCAAACATGGATACGCAACTGAATATTCTTAACAATGGCTGGACCTAGAACGGCGGGAGCTTTTCCTGATGAATATGCAAGAAGAGGATTGAACCCTCACCATATGAATAGTGAGTGACTCCGCCGTCCCTTCTTTGGTCGGGAGCCGCCATCGTTCATAACCTCTCCTCGACCTCATAACCTCGACCAAGTCGATGGCGGCCTTATAGTCGAGAGTTCATTACCTCTCTGTTGTCGAGAGTTCGGCAAGCTCACCCTCACCCTTCGGGCCTGTTGTCGAGCAAGTCCCTACCGGTCCTTGCCCGATGCGGACAAGCGACTACATTTCTACGAGATTGGTCGTTTTTATCGAGGCCTGGTAGGGTGAGCTTGCCGAACTCTCGACAAAGGCCGCCATCGATTTCTCGCTCACCTTCCCTAAAAAGGGGAGGGTGAGGTACCGAACTCTCGAGCTTGGGAGAGGGATTTATCGCTCGACCGACAGAGGAGGTCGAGGGCCGCCGTCAGCCCGCTAACCCACCCCCATCCCCAGTGAGGAGAGAAAAAGTGCTCACCCGACCTAAGAAGGGCGAGGAGCAAAGCAGCGGGTAAGATTCTCACTAATATGACCGGAAAGACCCGTTGGATTCTATTCTCAGTTCTTTTCTCCCTAAAGTGCGATAAGGTGGGCATGTTCTGCCTGAGATGAAGCTGCTCTGGTGGAAATACGAAGGCCTCCAATGAGCGGAGAAACTAATACGTATAGCCTAAATCAAGTAGTAATATCAATGAAATCCCTCACCATATGAATAGTGAGTCCCTACCGGGCCTCGTCCTCTTTTTTGCATTTTCTTTCTCTAGCCGGGAGAAATAAGGCCTTCCTGTATTGCTTATTGGGTGGGTCCTTGCCGTATTATATCCTTTCTTCTTTTTTCCTCCCTTTAAAAGAGAGAAGAGCATCGGCGCTCTCTTAGCATTCGTTCGCTAAGTTGTATGGTTTGAGCCCATACTTCTCCGTGTGAAATGAGAAACTATATTCCCATGATTTTCCATTTCAACCCCTCCAATATCAATTACGGCAGCACGGTAACTTTTGTATTTACACGCTCTTATTCCCGATTTACTAGGTATCCGTATGGCCGATTCAAACCGATATTCCCTTTAATACTAAATAAGGTCGAATCCCTTAATTATGAGCATAACATTGAGACAAAGAGGGACATGTACCCTATCTCCGAGGAGGAATTTAAACAAATAATGGAAGCACTTCGTGAATCATCTTTCAGTTTTCTCCCGTTATATAGGATATATATTCCCAAACCTGGTAAGCCGGGCAAACTTTGACCCATTACAATTCCTCATCCACGGGACATCATAGTAATGGAGGCATTGGAAATGATATTGACGGAATTTTTTGAGACCATATTTCTACCTCGACCCTCGACCCTTGACCCTCTACCGCTACCAAACACACAGTCCTACCTCACTTACGTATATGCAACATTAGGTACTATAGCTACTCATAGGACACCTCAAGCCGAATGAAACAATAAGCTCCTGACATAGCCGATCATAGACAGACAGAGGGTCATTGCTAATAGCCAGTTTTCATTGCCGAGAGCCAGGCATTGTAAGCCGGTCAGAGACAGAAGGTCATAGTTTCTCTTAGACAGTCTCATAGTCAGGAGGTCGTTGCCATAGGGTCAACCAATTGCCAGAAAGTCATTTCCGTAGTCGAGTATTTCCGATCATATCCACCAAGTCCAACGAGAAAGTTCACGTCCACCAGTCGATAGAATACATGCTGTTAGTTACGTTGATTCGCTATTTGAGGATTCCCCCTTCATAGCCAACCACCAATCATTGCAAGACAATAGTCATTGCAAGCCGGTCTTGCAGTAGCCATGCATAACTACATTCTTAGCCATATAGAATTGAATTTGCATAGAGCATATAAATGAAATGTTTACAACAGAAAGATATTGAGTTTACCCACCAAGGAGGCACGGATAGAGAACTGATTCTTCTGCTGATGCTGCTGGCCCGAAGGTGTGACCAAGAGAGATTAGTATTCCACCCAGCATACGTGTGATAAGTCCTTACCGCAGATAAGAAAGACTTACCAACAGATTATGAATGTGATATATGGGTGGGAAGGTAAGGGTTGATGAACCGATTCGCAGTTCCATCTTTCCCATCAAATCCGATCCAGGACTAACTGCTCCTGGTCTGTCTGGTAGCATACCCTGGCATGTAGCTCGGGCTATAAAGAGAAATTCATTCAGGCAGGTGGGTAGTATTAACAAGGTAAGGTATAATTCCGCATTCCCTATTCCGAGAATATAATCCCCGATGGCCTCTTCCTCTCCAACATCCAATCCGGGACATCAACTGGTGTTCTAGCATGCCCTTTTCAACATGGTATAGGGTTGTACATAGAATGTATTTTTTTTCGGGAAGGTGGGTGTTATTGGGTGTGAAGGTAAGGGCGGAGCCGCTTGTCTGCATCGGGCAAGGTTTCATGAACCGATTCCCAGTCCCCTCATAACATCCAATCGTATCTGGCACTGCTCCTTCCTGGTTTCAAGGTGACTCCTCCATCGTCCTAGCCTAGGATTCCCTAGGATTCCATCAGTAATAGAAAATAGAACTAAAATATAAAGAAGGTTAAGGGTCTGCTGATCCATGATCCACATGCAATCCTCTGGGGGCTTCTAAGCTAAGGCTCTCAATGGCTGACCCACCAAGTGATTCCTGGTCTCTAGCTCCAGGTATCTAAGTTCTTGCAAGTGAAAGAAAGGTAAGGTAGTGTTTCATAGGATGTGCTCTTGGCTGATAGGTGACTCGATGGTGCTAGGTGTCCGGGCAGTATTCATATAAGGGTAAGGGCCTAATAAACTCTATCAGGATATGGCAGATAGTTCTATTGAGGGTTCTACTGAGTGGTAAAGGCTAATTCCGCATTCCCCCAAGGCAATTTCAACCATAATACATCTCCCGTATCCCCCATCAAATCCGATCCGGCAATAACAATGAAGCTCTTCCCTAGAAAGTGACTAGGGAAAAGGGTAACACTCTATCCATCCAATTGTGGTACCTTGAATTCCGCCGATTCCTTCCTTAAGTAAGTGGTTGGTTGTTGGGTAGCACTCAATGTCTTTAAGTTTCAGTTCGTGAATGAAGACTTCTTATTTTGTTGGGTCGGTTGGTTCATGCAAAGAGGTCAAATGCAGGTTTATTATCTATGTAATAACGCACGAAATAAAAAAGAAAATCCCGTAGCGTTATTACTGGCTGGCTAGGGATCTATCATGCCCATGCCCCGAAGGTTCCTTTCTCTGTCTGTAAGGCTACAATTAGAATGAGGCTATTCATTTGAAAGATCTGCTGGGCTGGCTTCCTGGCTTGCTCTCTTTCGAACGGATTACAGGGCGTTTGCGCTCGTTATATTTTCACTTATTTCCCCCCCACAGGAACCCTAGCAATCCGGATATTGCTAAGATTTAGCCATCTCTAGACATCTCTGGAGTTACATCCCGCCAAGGGTTGCTGGAGACCTGCCAACCTGGGCAAGGGGGGTGTGCTGGCTTTACTTTATACCTACCAATCTGGGGGCCTACTGCTGCAGTTTACCTTTTATGAACCGCAGGCAGATAGATACCACTTTGCTTATGAACGATTAATCCAAAGTGATTGCGAAGACCCAGGCCAGCTTAGCCAAAGAACGAACATGATCTTTTTATTTTCATACGATGCATGCCACAACAGACATATTGCTGGTGGGGACCAAACCCCTATTGCATGGAGGTGGGTCAATTCCCACGCTGCTGGGATTATCGCTTAACCTACGTATTTATATTACAGGAGAGGAGACAAGGGAAGGGGATATAGACTTACTATTTTTACTAGGCGATTGATCCTTCTTGTTTCGACTAGGTTCAATACAGACTTAAGCTACTTCACGACATCCTGCCTTTACTAGGGAAGGGGATATATTCAGACTGTTCCGACTAGGAAAGGAGATATAGACATCCTTAAGCTACTGAACGCCATCCCCCAGACTGTTTTACAAGGTCGAACCTACAAGTCAGACAGTTGTCAGTTGGACCTACTTAAAGACCCATTACTACAGCCCACTTTTACCTAAGTCAGACAGTCCCACCTACTGGAAGAACAATGAGTACAAAACGAAGACCCATTCCTACAGCCCACTTTGACTAAAGGAAGACTGTTTCACGTACGGTCAGACTCAGCATAGAGCTACACACACAGCATTAGCACTTAGTATTAGATATGTTATTACTTCATCTATTTATCGAGCCTCAGTCGTGCTTACAGAGCTTGCTTTGGTGGTCGATATTCCTGCTTACAGAGCTTTGTTTGTCCTGATTAGAGCTTCCAGAGTTGGTCGATAAGCCAGCCACAATCGGACTTATTATTACTTATTTTAGAACCTTTACTCAGTCTTTTATCCAGCCAATACGATTCTTGCTTTAGAGTTTGTCCATATTCGTGTCGTGCTTACAGAGCTTTGTTAGTTGTTTATATTTGTGCTTCCAGAGTTTGTAGCTACATTGCCACTTCTTATTACTTATGTTATTACTTCATCAATTCCTGCTGCTGGGTAAACTACTGGATCACTCGCTTACTCACCAGAATCTACAGAGTCGTATGGATCTAGGTTTCTTTTCCCCTTAATGCCCCTCCTGCGTTCGATCAAGAAGAAAGAGAGGGTGAGTAGAGGTTTGATGAGTAGAGCCCAGTTATAGGCTCAAGTTCAAGCAAGTAGTTGAAGGGTTGGAACATGCATTCACAAGATAGCTAGATACGGCATGGTAGCTTGATACTGCAGGCTAGCTGTTCCAACCAGATACGGGAGGATAGCGGTCGGTTTCCATGGGTGAATACGCCACTGCCATATACGGGTGGGTATCGAGATCCAGGCTAGTAGGTAACCATCACTCACTAATTGGTGCACTTCTTGGCTTGTCAACTCAGAATGGCATCGGTCTCTTCCTAACTACTCAATGGCATGGGAAAGCAAGGAGCTATTAAGAGAAGGGGAATAATCGGTCTCTTCCTAACTACTCAATAGCATGGGAAAGTAAGGAGCTATTAAGAGAAGGGGAATAAATGGAAGATCCATTCAAAATGGCAAGGGATGGTGGTGGGTACGCTTCGCCTCCTTTGGGGTATATTCCCGAACTCAGTGCTGTCAACTGGGGTTGGAAGGATCACTTTGGAGGCTTGCACTCTTCCTTCCTTCTCTACTACACTTGATGGGTTGGATTTCGTGAGGGACTGAGCTTGTAGAGAAGGGAATTTCCAGTGTGTAAATGGTTGTAAGGATGAGGTAACATGGATGAATCTGTATCATTATGCCCCCACGAAAAAGATTAATGAAAGGACCAACTACCTCCCCACGGAAATGAATGAGTGCTTGATCGCTATCGCTTTCCCCCTGTCACCTGTAACCTTTAAACTCTCACCCTTTCACCCTTCTGTCAACTTTCACCCTTTCACTGAACGGTACAGAACATGGTTCCTACGTAATTGTTCAGCTGGTTCCGAAACACATGCTCAGAAGATGAGGTGAAATACGTATAGAAAGAAACACACAGCGTTGATTAGAGAGAGAGGATGTGGAGAAAAGAAAGAAGAAACAGAGCGTTATTCCGTGTGGAGAGAGAAGAAACAGAGGAGCAGGATTCAGGTCGTGTCGTGTGGAGATAATAAACAACAGAGCAGCCAGCACGTTTGGACAGAATCAACGTGGAGAGAATCAAGAAACAGAGCGGGTTTATGTCGTCCAGAGCACCATAGAAGAGAGCTGGATCTTCTGTGTAACACGAGGAGAGAAAGAGAAAGAAGTGAAACTGGCTTACAGATAAAGAATAGAAACACTTACAGCTATACCCAGTACACACAAAAACACAACGTAGAGCTAGAGCACACACAACACACAGCTGAGATAGGTTATATACGTGATAGCATAAACAGAGCAGTTATATTTATTCAGTGATGAATTTAAGCATTTCTTTATTTGATTGATTTCAACCGATACTGCGTCAATATAGGCTCAACCAAGTCCCCCATAGGAAAGCAGTGCCACGTCGAAAGCCATAACCCATTGATTCATCATACGCAGGGGTCTAGGCCGCATAAAGAGCAAGTGGCAGAGGTAGCAATAGTTAGAGATACGGATATCGTTGTAGTTGACCTATACGCAGGAGTTTCTTCATCAGTGGCAAAAGCATAGGTATCTATTAGCACCAGCAGCGGGAAACACAGGAGCAGATAAATCAGCAGCAGGAGTAGTGACATCTTGACCAGTATCCCTAAAAGTATATTCTCTATATAACCAGTATAGTATCCCTGCCCGTCTACGCCCTTCCTGTCATAGCTTCCCTTCGTACAGTTACAGATACGGATCCAGAAGCAAATGATATCAATGTAGCAGAGACAGTAGAAGCATTTGATACAGTTGACCCACCACCTACACTAGTACCAGCAACAGTAGTAGACCCAATAGTAGACGAACCAGATCCAGCAGTAGGACCAGTAGCCCTTAGAAGGCAGCAGGAGCTGGAATGAAAGCACCATCGGCTGAGGTTAGCTTCGTAACTACTGCTTGCACGTGAGCTTCAGGTAACTGGGCCAGGTTTCATAATCATTCCTTATATATGTTGCATCACTTTCAAAAGCCTTCGGGAAAGTCCACTAATAACGCCTGATGAAGTTGGGATGCCTGATTGGATGGATAAAATGTTGCGCTGCGCTACTATCGTAAACGTCGTTCAACATACCATAAACGACACGGAAATGGCCTTTTAAGGGGGTTGATGGGTTGTTAGAAGAGTGCGAGTAAGAACCTAATGAGCAAGGAGATAGGTCGGTCTCATCAGGCTAACCGGATAGGTACATTTCTCCATGGGCCAAGGGTTGGGTACCAACGTGGCGTGGTGGATAAAGCACCGGGATGAAGGAAGATGGATAAGGGACAGTTCTCGTATCGTTCCTTTGGTACGGTCGCAAGACTAATAACGAGGTGTGTCCGGCAAGCATCTTGATATATGGTTTATGAGAACGGGTTAGTTCGCTGTAGCACCATGAGCAAAGGCACAAGTACAAGCATCATAAGCAGGAGCAGGTGCATAAGTAGCATAATAAGCAATAGTAGTAGAAACAGAGCCAGTTGTTTAACCATAGCATCCATAAGCATATCCAGTTTACCCATCATACCCTAATGATCGTTATCAAGCTTATGATAGAAGGATTGCTCCGGTTTGTGCCCGAGTCCTAGCCATCGAAATGGTCTATGTGTGGGGAATAATGAATGGTGTTACAAAAGCAATCCCAAAAGTGATACTAAATGCTGTGAATATAATTAATAGAGTGGTAGATACAATAAGTCCTAAGGGAATTACCTAAGCATCCATAATAACTAAATGACTAGAAGCAATCAAATATCCTTTTATATCATAGTGATCATGGTCTCTCATAATTAGTATGTCAAGGTGACGCCAACCCGACCGGATGGGAGGTTAGCCCACCCTAGTTTTAGGGTTCAAGGGGCAGGGACAAGCAACTATCTAAACATGTAGTTGTTCTCAGCAAGCTCTACAAGGGACTATGCTAATCTCTCTTTATCCGAGCTAAAAAGAATATATCCTCCTCTTTCATCCAAGCTAGATTAGTAATTGCCACGCGTGTGAATCTCTCTCCATGCAAGATATAGATTCTCTTCCTCCCATGCTGCGTAATCTCTTCCATGCGCAATGATGTTATCCGCGTAATAAATATCAATAGTCATAATGGTGGGTTATTGGTTTAGTAGTCATGCTTGGTCTTGAATGACTGAATAGATGCATGAGTTGCTCCTCCTTCCAACCATGATGATTGGCTTATTCTCTGGTGCAGTGAACGTGGATAAATAAGAACTGATGGAGTGAACGTGTATAACGAATTCCTGAAGTCTGGAGCATGAGTCTCCATCCAACCACTCATGGTTTAGTCGTTCCTTCGATTAGTATAGATAAGCATAAGTCATAGTTCCTAGTTCCTTGCATAGTATGGAGCATAGTTGATCGTGAGCATAGTGAAGAAGTCATATTAGTTCTCATAGTTTGGTAGCAGTCCCAAAGTGGTTATTATCATAGTCACAAAGTAAATAGTTCGTAGGAGCTAGTTCTCATAGTTCTTCGTAGCAGTCCCAAAGTGAGAGAAGGTTAGTAGCAGTCCCTAAGTAATCATAGGTAGCTGGTGTTCGGGTGATCGCGGCCATTATCATCGTCCCGCAGTAGGTATCATCATCATCCCGCTGTAGGTGTAGTTGGTAAAAGGTGTCAAATATCAAGGATGGGTTACCTCCCCGTGGTTGGTTGTTGGGGAAATGATTGGTAAGGGAGGGACTAACATGAAAGTCAAGTAGGAATATCCTATGGTCCGGCTGGGATGATATTATATCAACGTGGACTGGGATCCATCCATTCATCTACTGGCGATGCTTGCTGTCTTAATTCATCAATCGTATCTGGAAGCTACTCGTGCCCCCACGAATCTAAATAGTGGTACCCAGGATATGAATTAAGTAAGTGTAATGTAAGCTAGCTAGTGAATGCTGTCTGTTTGGGGCATTCATTACTGGACCACCATTAAGGGCTTTCCTAGATAGTTCCTTCCTCGGGATGGCACTAGATAATGAAAGGACGAACTGTCAATATGAATGCCACTGTAAGGATCCCGGGATGGCATGTCAGTAGTTGCCTAACGGTAAGGAACGGTTTGTCAATACGAATCCATGAGATCCCCTCCGGGCCTATTGATTCCAATACCGACGAGTCACCAGTGCCGCTCTATCTAATACCGCTCTATAGTATAGTTATTTGGATAGTGACGAAACCAGCTGATACCGTAAAGTCACCTCCAAATACCCTGCCTTTCTAATTTGTCTAATCTGTTTCTTAGGCGAGTCTTATTGTGGTTGTATGGCTGTAACATAATTTGTGGGGGATGGCTGGAACATAGTCACCAGTGAGTCACCGCTCTGTCCGGTGGAGCTCAAATGGTGGAGCTCAAAGCAGTTATACGTGCGGGTTGCGACCGAAGGGAGCTGTGATAACGTTCTCTGCCTCATGAACATCCATCAAACCTCTTTAGGCATTCGTCATTTACTCGTGATCTCAGCAATCATTCTCCCTCGCTTAATTTCGTCACGTCTGCCTTTACAAGTAACCAATCAATATACCCGAAGGGCTTATAGATATGTTCTCTGTTGCCTTTCCTTATTACTTGCCTTCTGAACGGTCATCTGTGGGGTGCCAACCAATCAATAAGGCAGTATGTTCTCTGTTGCCTTGCCTTCCTTCTTTATATCCATTCTTTTGCGAGCAATAGCGAGTATACTAAATACCATAGAACTAAATACGATAGTTAGTTGACTAACTTTATATCCATTCTTTTGCGAGCGTATGCGGTTTGTCACGTCAGAATAGATTCATTAGGCATGGTTTAGTTACCCGTAATCTCATCTTATGCCCGTCTACCAGTCTTATGCCCGGGAAAGGTATGCCCGGTGAGGTATCCCAGAAAGTACGGAAAGAAAGGTATGGATATAGAGATAGATATAGAAGGTCATGTGAAAAGGTAAGGTAGTAAGGTATAGCCAGCCAATGTAAGTAAGGCTATAGGTTAGGCTATGGGATAACTAAGGTAAGTCATACTAGTTAGACAGAAATAGAAAGGTTTATAGAAGCAGAAGCTATTGGTAAGACAGATAGAGATATAGGCAGTTGGTCCAGAAGCCTAGGTAGGGGAAGAGTGAAACCGAACAACAGATTAGGGGTAAGTGCCGTGAGGCTACGGGAGAAACCGTACAGATAGGGTGGTTAGAAAGCCCCATAAGAAGACCTAGAGATAACGGCAATATGGAGAAGCATGAGTTTCACCATACAACTAGGTGGGTTAGAGAGGCTATGAGATGCGGGCTGGATATCTGTAGCTAGATATGGTTCAATAGGTGCTGCTGCCTCTTACGCTTCATCTACAGAAACAACTGCTGGTTCCTTTGCTTTTTTCCGCTACTGGGCTGGACCTGGGGGTTTGGGATAAAGAACTTGCTAAAAGTAGGTTCATCCTTGTTGAGTTGAACGGTGCTAAGGAAGTACGACAGTAGCCCCGGAGAGTAAGCTAGTGAAAGGCCAAGCTTGGAAAGGGCCACGGTGCTAGGTCGGTTTAGTTTGTTTAAGGCGGGACGAAAGGTGGTGCTTCCATACTTAGAGGATATCTATTTTCATAGTTTAACGGGACTTGGAATTGTCCTGACTTGCCTATAGGTTTCGGGTATGGGAGCCCCAGCCATTTAGTTGGCAGGAACTTGGCTTGCTCTTAGTGTTCGTGAGAGCAGACACTCCTTTATTATATTGTTGCTTCCCGAAAGGGGTTCACATCCGATTCAGGCCAATAGAACCAAAACCACCCCAAAGGAAAGGCCTACGAGTCTACCCGATGCCCATGGATCACAGATAGCTGTAATTATTCGATAGAGTTGGTTCCCAGTGACAGAAGACTATGCTGCCCTTTCGGCTATAGTAAGGAGAAGATATATCCATCCCCCTTAAAGGCAATCTCAATATTAGCGCTCGACCGTCGGGATAGACCTTTTTCAACAAATATTCAGGAGTTCTCGACCATTAGGGAGAGCCCTTATTTACTTCCCTTACCAGATATAGATGTAAGAGTAAGGTAAGATATCTACCAGAGGAATAGAACTTATTGACTTCCTGGTAGACATGGGCCACTAGACAGAAAGAATAGAGCCTTTCATGGACCTTATGGGCATCTTTTTTCTCAAGGCATCTCAGAAGTACTCCATTGTCATTTTGTCAAAACAGGATGCCGTTGATCAGTTGGTACTCGGTGGACCTGAGTTGTAAAGATCTCTTCTATTTCGAATTTAGATGACTAGGAGCCATGCTGTGTTGCAAATACTATCTCAGTTAATTATACCAAGAGCCTGTGTCTGTCGGAATATATAAGATTTATTGTGCATACATCAATTCTCCTAGCCTTCTTCCCAAGAATCAATCGGATCCGGTGCTTCTGCTGCTAGCTTACACAAACCTTGGCCTCTTACTATATTCACTGGTTTTAACTCCAAATCATATTCCTGAATGGCAGTCATCCAGTTTCCTCTTTGCTCGCCAAGTTCCTTCTGCACAAACAGTGACCTTACAGCTGGGTGAGGTACTATGACTTTGGTGTGGTTCTGCAGTATATAAGGCTTGGATTGTTTGACAGCCTTAAAGACAGTGAACGCTTGTTTGTCCATGGATGGGTAATTTAGTTCAGCTCCCTGTAGACTAGTGCTCATGAATGAAATAGGGTATTCACCTCCCTGCTCATCCTTCTGCGTGAGTACTGCAACAAGAGAATGATTAGATGCAAAAGAACTCCCTCTCTTCGTGTTGACTTGGGGAACATCATACCTCGCATCTGTTGGTTCGATGAATGGGCATGATGTTATTCACTGGTATGGTCCGGTTAGTTCACTTGTGGTGGACTTGGTGGCGGACTGGGCTTGTAGTTCTAGGCTCAAGGTGAAAGGCTCTATCCCCTCCCTGAGGTTTCTTTCTTTCTAGGCCTATGGTGATTCATATAGCCACTGTCCGTAGCGTCTGATCCTCTTGCGATCCTATGGCGTATGATCCTCAAACTGTGAATAAACGTATGTAACGCTTCACCACTCCCATCCAGTCCAGATAGTAACGTGTGTTCCATAGCGTTCAGTGTCTTTCGTGCGGGGATATGGGAAAAACCTATCCTCTGTTGGGTATGGTGTTGAAGGGTTCATTGTCTCATCATCTAGTAAGGCCTTCTCTCACGTATGTGTGGAACTTGGGTAAATAGAAATCATGTATGTGAACGACTTTATTCTCTCTCTTTCGGTGAGAACATGGGAAATTCACGTAGTGCCGGGCATAGATAGAAGCCGTTCACAGAAGCCATTCAAAGAGTCTGTTCACAAGCACAAATAAAGTTGTTCACACACAAAAGCCATTAATTCACTACTCATAGAAGCCATTAATTCACTGCATGCATCTAGCCCCGTGCGATTCATTGCACATGGAAGCCATTCAAAGAATTCATAACAGCACACACAACCGTTGTTAACTGCACATAGCCATGGCTCACTGCACATAGTCCCTTCCCGGGGTATGGGGGAAATTACCTCTCTCGGGTATTGAAGGGTTTTTTCTCCTCTCTTTGTTCTGCTGACGGACTTCCCTCTGTTCTGAACGATGGGGGTGATGAGAAAGCAAGCAACCCGTGAAAAGCTCTTCCTTCATCTCCAGCTAGGGATAGTGCGAAAAGCAAGAGAACTTCGGCAAGCATCACATTGTATCGATCAGCAGGCAAGTGTGACTAACTCATAGTGTGAATCATCCTTCCCCGTATCATGTGTCTATGGGGGTATTGGGGGTGGTTGAACTGAGTACTACTCGCGTGAACTGCAGCATCAGGTGCAACTGGTTGTGATGAATAAGGTTTGAGGCGACCATCCCTAGGTCTTATTGTTGGGCTGTTTCTCAAAGTTGCAAGGGCGAGTAGGGAGAGATAGAGGATCTAAGGCGGTAAGCAAGATTGATACGTGAAGTAAGATCGATAAGACGGGTAGCATTCGATCAAATGATCATCAGTTAGTTGCTCCCCGTCCATTTATCTAAGGGGTGTAAGCATGTCAATAACTGACCCTCCTTATCGAAGTTCTATTATCCTAGCTCCCACACCTCCCTGTTATGAAGAGTTATCCCAAAGCTGTGATGAAACTAACTCTCTCTCTCCAACGCTTGAAACGAGGAGTGAAATACTTCGTGTAAAGAAAGTAATAAGGCGAGTGTAATTACATATATAATTATCTCTCTCCTTGTATACGATATTATAAACGAACGTAAGCAGAAGCACTGGAAATCGCCATGCGCCTGGAGTCTGGGGGTGGCGAATCTTCAGCTGGAATGGCGCAGGTACAGACTCAACTAGCTGTCCTCACCACTCAATTGCAAGAGATGGCAAAAGGGAAGGCAGTGCGCGAGAACATATGGTGCACTCTGTGTAGGACAGAGCATGCATCCTATTGCCCATTACGATTGGGACATTTCGGTTCAGATCGGAATACAAAATATATATGTCTACGTTATTATACTTCGCAAGTAATTATATGATATACGAATATTCTCCCTTCTTTAGGTACTCGATAGGGAGAGGTGCCTATGTTTTTAGGACCAGTAACATGACCAGTTGTATAGGGAGTACCAGACATAGATGTGTCCCCTAGTAGGTAGGAGTAGTGATTGATCAAGTAGGAGCAGTCTAAGCATAGGTCTCACTCAGGAGCATGCTAAGTAGATCGTTAGGGATAAGTCTAGGTGAGTTAGGGTGATCTACCATGGGATATGGCACTTGTCTTAGGGTCTTCCACCCATGCTTTGGTCTAATGCCACAGGTTAGTGAGGGTTTGGCATGGCTGCTTGTTGGATTGTGTTAACTACGGGATTGGACACTTAATGATGGTTGATGAACGCGTTGATAATAATGGTGTTTTATTGGAGATTACATATCTCCACTTAGACCTAAGGTGGTGAAATCATCTAGAATATCGTAATGTGATCATGAGATAAAAGAAAACATGGCTTGAACCAATATCGTATATGATAGTTTCCCCAATGTACATTCTACTAGAGTCAAAAGCGTTAGTTGGGGCTCTAATAGGTACTGATACCCATGTTTAGTAATTCCTCCAGTGTTGGTATAGGTAAAGAGGTTCTTTGAGCCCAATTCTGAAGGAGCGTGTTGTTGGTTCCTGTTGATGATATAAAAGATGTTGTTGTGTTTAAATGCCTATCTCGTATATGAAGAGTAATATTGTGGATCCTGGGGAACTGGCCATTATGCTATAGGAACCACTGTCGTTTGGGAAGGTACTGATACCCATCATAAGGATTTACTAAAGGTTTGTAGAGACGAAAAGAGGTAATGTGCCGGGGGTTCATCATTTCAAATTCTTGTGTTTCCTAAATATAGTATAATGCTGCAGTGGTTTCAAAACCCTGTAAGTGGTGGTACGTGGTTAAATAGTAGTGTTAAGTGGTTACAAGTGGGTTGCAAAGACAGGTGTTGTTCTCCTCACTAGGAACAAGGATATCTCATATATAGAGATAAATGACTGATTGTGGCCATTTCTAATAATGAAGTAGCAGCTCCCATCATAGACCTGTCCCGTAGTTCTTTTGGATAAGTGCTGTAGAGGTATAAGTGGAGATGGGGTAACAAATTGTGATTCTGTGATCCATCTTGGTTTCTGTAGATATATTGTTATATGCTTAGGATTTAGGGTGCCCGTGAAGGCTTTAGCTGATTCTTTTTATTAGTTCCGTAAGGACGTAGGTATGGAACCCGACCGTAAACACTTTTGGTGGTTGGAGGATCAAAAGTTGGGGATAACCTTACCAATTCTTGGTTCATCGGGGGTTAGAGAATCAAGTGTCTAAGCGAACCCCAAGCCATACCGAACCTCACGTTAACGAAAGAAGCCCGATAGAAAAAGGAAAAAACGAATTTGTAATCCGCGATGATCCGATGAACAGAATTGAAAGTTGTAACTTAATATTCTATAAGGGAAATGTGATTCCGGACCCGCCTAACAGAGAGTGGTGCAAAAGTTTATGGTGCATCATCTATAGATACATTCACACTCTGACCAAGTGAGAATGCGGACCAGCATCGATGACCTCTCTGGTTAACGGATGAGGCAAGATGTGGACTAACCTGATGCGGATACGTGGGACACACCGATGAGGCGCCTGATTGGAAAGGGAATGAAAGATTCACCAATCCATGGTCCTGCTTGCACGGAGCAGGATAGGAAGACTGCTAACTGCAGATAACAAAAAATATGTCACACGAAGTAACGAACCATCAGGGCTCTTACTTGTTTCAGGTTATGGGAATCGGATCACCCAATGGTCTGGACTCAAGGAGTAAAGGTTCCCCCCTTCCATACCTGACAAAGGACCAGCTCATGATAGGCCAAATGGAAACGGAATTTCATGTGCCTGCGATTCATTAGTTCCCGGATCCTCATGATTCTTTCGAAATGGTTCCTTTACAAGAGCCAGATTTGCACGAGAGAATGAGTCTAGTGGAATCCATAAAGTCAAAATGCCCCCGGTATTTCTATATCTAATATGGTAAGATGAGCGATCCTTCTTTTGGTGTTACAGAAGTTGGTGCTAAGCGCTGAGAGAGTCAAAGAGGCAGAGGTTTGATCGGGCATGAAAAGTGTGTTTGTCTTGTTGGTATTTCTTGTTGCGAATTCGTGTTGGTTATCTAATCTAGTTCAAACCGCTGTTAGTGCTTCCTCGGTGTAAATGATATTCTATTCACCATATTTGTTCGTGAGTAAAGCAAACCCTTAAGGTGATAAGCGAAGAGTTGGTGAAAATAATGAGTCAAAAAGTGAGAGAGTGGTAAGTCAAAAGTAAATAAGAGTAATAATAGGTAAAAGGTACAAAGTGGAATTAGAAATGCGAAGTGATAGATAGAAAGTGGTAAATGTAGATATGGTAGGTGGTAAATCGATAGGTGTATGTACTGTCTGCTCCTTTCCTCGTTCTTTGATCCTATGTCAGTTGGGTTCTGTTCATTTCGTAAGGTCTTATTCTTTGTCCCTATTTGTTGTGTCCTTAGTCTGTAGTCCATAGATATTAGTCCATAGACCATATTCCTTAGACCATAAGACCATATATAGTGTCTGCTTCCTATCGAATGAATCTGACCATGGAGTGTGACCCGTGTAGGGCCTCTAGTGGAGTCAATAGTGCGTTCTGTTGGTTTTAGGTAAATACTTATGGAACAACCCATCATCTCCTTCCACAATAAGCAGGCTAATCAAAGCCCCGAGCCTGTACCTGTGCGCTCGTCCCACCTCACACCAGTTGGTTGATCGTATTCGCCGGGCCAAATGAGTAAACGTCCCACATACGCACTTGGTAACACTGCAAAACAAGGATAGGAGCCGGGAACCTCCTTATGTTCACCTCGACTCGAGTGAGCTATTCACCGGGAAGGAGAGGACATGCTTTTTGGTGACCATTTTTATATAAACTATGTCATCTGGCCCCCCTACGAAGACATAAAGCCTCTCGCACATCTGAGTAGCATGCATGTAGATGGTTCCGATGCAACTAGGATGATCTCTATCATTCATTCTCCGATCAAACTTGGTTGCATTAAGGTGCCCCTCCACCTTGCGCACATGATACTTTTCTATAAACCTCAGTCACTTGGTATATACCTGGGATAATCATTCATTCTATCGTGCGAATCTTATGCTTCTAATAGAGTCATTCTGCTAGAACTTTTTGACTTAACCCACTTTTAGCTCACCACATAAAGATTGACTTTCACCTTGAAAATGATCCGTATAAGAAGCACATCTCGCACCATGGAAGCACCAACAACAAGCAGTTTTTCACCAAATTAGGTAGTTTTTTTCATACTTGTTTAGATAGTTTTGCCAGTGATCGAGATCAAAGAATCCATCGCATCGTCTGACCCATTTGACTGAAACAAAAGATATATACAATCGATATATCCCCCTAGAACCGAAGGGACCAAAGGGAGGGAATAGCATACGGGTTGTTAAACGCAGGGAGGTAAGTGGTTTGACCGAACGAAGAGATGGATATAGATAGTAGCCCACGAAGTGGCATATTGTATACGGGTTTACCGAACGAAGAGAGGGATATAGTCGGGTGGAAGCAAAGCTGTCTAACCCAAACCTATTGACTGAGTCACTGTGACTGACCCTACCCCCAAGCAATCTCACAAGCAATAGATCTTCCATCGCTCACAACCTACCCCCGTCAAACATCAATGCTATCCATCCATTGAACTTACACTTTCAAACGATCACTGTCAAACGATCTTCCTTACGCACACCATCGAAAGCAATCTCATCGTCTACTGCTTTGCTTCTATCGCTAGCTGGATCTATAGGCTGGTATTCTCTTGCTTGAGAACTATAAGCTGGTGTAACCTAAGAACTATAGGCTGGATCTACTTCACAGGGAGCTCTCGAACCCATAGTAATCACTGGAAATAGATCTTTCCCTCACTAACCAAAGAAATAACTCACCGAATCTAGGTCTTCCACCCTAATTATATATGTAATTATGCATTTTCACTTCCCCCGCTTAAAGATATAAGGCCTTATAAATACTCCTTAAAGAGATGCCTTCGTGTGTTTAAGGGCTTGTAATAGTATAGTGGAAAAGATTAGCTCTAAAGACTTACACCTTCTGAACCCAGCCAATATGGGTAGTGTTGCGTACCACTACGTAAGATACAGCTATTATCCCTCTTCAGCTTAGCCCGGAACCACCCGCAGCTACAGCAAATAGGCCCTTACACGACACGTTATATTACATAAGTAATATTAAGCAAATAACCGATATGGCGCAATACATTCCATTTTGGAGGGCTTACTTATCCCTTCCCTTGGTTCGTGTGACTTAGCTCCCTATCCAACGAATAGGCCTATCCCAAGGCGAATAGCTTACTTGGTCCTACTTGGATGCATATTCCCGGCTATGCCCAATTACTTATACTTACATAGTTGGGCCCTACCTAGCTACGCCTATATACCAGGCCCAACCCTTCCCTTCTAAACACTATCCTTCTTTGGCCGGTGAAAGGTAATACCGGCGGGGATAGCGGGTACACCTACCTACCAGCAGGCATACCTACCTAACAGCAGGTGGGACTATCTGTAACCCTAGTCTAACAAATGGACGGTATTTCTTTCTTTATTTATCTATAGGTCATCCGGGCTAATGTTTTTCTTTATTAGTGTTTTTTTTAAACAAGGAATATTTGTTTATTTTTGTACGTGTGTTTATTTGTTTACATAGTCATATTATGTTTAACCATTTATTATATATATTTTTAATGTATCTTTGGTAAAACACCATATAGGTATGCTAAATTTTATAATAAAATTTTATAATACATCTCCATAATACAATAAGTTTATTAATTATATAATAAATTAAGTTGAATTTACCTCATTTTAATGATATTATTTCATATCCATTTAAAAAACACTTAACATTTATAAAATGTAAAAATTGAGTAAATCTAAAAAAACCCTTTATAAACTGAACACATGATGTGTGAAATTAAAAATAATTTTGGTATCACATGAAATACTTCCAAACTTTTGGATATTTTCGAAGCTTTTGAAAATTTATCCATTTGTAATGTTTGTGATAATAGTTTTGTTGTTATTTAAATATGATGACTAGAGACTTAGGGCCTGAAGGGGAAACTGATAATTCACCCTTGTTGATCGAAACCAATTCCAACTGAGGAAACTTGGACACCGATGTAGGCAATTCCGATGTACAATTATTCAAATTGGGAAGGGATTTATAAATGGTAGACACCCATGAATTTCCTACCCAAGTATAAGGATTAATAAATGAAGAATTAGTAAACTTTGAAAAATCCCCCAACTTACTGCCAACAACATTCTTCCCCACATCAACAAAATAAGAAACATGTGCAGATTCATAGGATAAAACAATATCAGCACGATGATCCATACCAAGATAGGCCGAGTGTTTCGGAATGGATACCTCATACAGATTAGGATATGATTTATGGAAACCTCCCAGCTCTGCATAAACAAGCCATTCATAGAATCATGATAACACTTCAGAGTCCAAAATCGATGATGACAACTTACAATCAAGTGACCAGTCCCATGGCACACCAACCATCGAAAGGCTATCCCGCGGTAGTTGATCTATTAGAGAAATGTTTATTCACCCCATTCTAAATAAATTGTAGCCAAAAAACACCCGAGTAGTCCACTTCAACTAGGATCCAAGTGATCCTTTTATCCATACCACCAATGTTTTGCTCCTCCACATAAACGAATTTACCAATAGAATTTCCAATCATAACCAATGCATTCTTGGTCCATAATTCCAATGGAAGCCCTTGAAGTTTCACCCATTGTATTTTTGGTCGAGGCATTGTAGAAATGGGATTAAAACCCACATACAGCAGCCGAAGAGATAAAAAAAATCTTCCCAAGCACCCAAGGGATATCAAGATTTTTTCTGACATCCTCCACATTTAGGAAGTGAAAACAATACCAAATATTCAATAGCATGCTAACCTTTGGTATATAGTGGAGAATATGCCCCCAATGATCATATAAATAATCATGCATCTCACAATCCTTCATCTCGCCGAATTCCCACTTATCGATTAGAGTTTGTTTGTGTAAACTCAAAACCTTGTCCCAGAAAATGTCATTTCCTAAAACAAGGGCTTGAACAATATGAGTTTCTTTAACAAGATTGGTTTTTTTCCTATAGGTATAATGAAAAGACATGGGGATCAAAAAACTAGAGAGTCGAGTAATAGGAGCATGTTGAATGGGGATAACATTTGTTCCACTAGTTAAATTATAAATGTTAATTTTGAAATTGTCACCAAATATCCATGTAGGTATTTCCTTGACCTCGATTGTGGGCTAGATCAATGCCTCATCACCTGGGGATCTGGAACCATGCATGGCCATCCCATCAGGCACCATAGTAGTAGGTGATCCAACAATATCTAGAACCCTCTGTCACCATCATGCACCCCGAGCTTGAGAATGCATAAGGAAAGTATAATGTGTCTCCATCACATAAATTTCCAGTATTAAAAGTATGTGATCTAAGGGATCAAAAACATGCTCAAAAATCAAATTACTCAAATTCTCTTGAAACCAACTCCAAATCGTAGATCTCATCATTCTTATTCCAATGTTGCTTAAATCGTCTCAATCCGACATTGTATGATAAATTTATCATGTTCTGAAGTTTTTTTACCAACATCTAAAGGGTCAACTTGTAGGGTTGACTAAGTAGATGACTGGGTAGACCGTGAGGTGACATGGAGCTGACGTCAATAGGTTGACTATGTAGTATGGTTGACAAATGGGCCAATCAAGGCAGGAGAAGTGGTGAATTTCTATTGGTTGTGGTAATTGTGGTTGGGAAACCACATGCCACCACGTGGCCCAATGAAACATTTCCATGTGGCCCTAGGGAAGGCCGCCACATGGCATAAAAGTTAGCGCAAAAAAATTGGTTTATGGACCAATCGACCTCCCCAGGGTTCGACCCTATGACCTATGGAAAACTAATTTTCTGCTCTATCGACTCGCTATATTGTTTCTTGTTATATAATGGGCTAACGATTTTTTATAATGGGTTATGGTTGGCGCATTGGGGGAAGGGTTAGGACAATGGGCTCGTGTGACCAACGCAACTAGTGGTTATATGATATAGCACATGTTCATGGGTGGAAGCGGAGTGGGGCAGGGCATGTGGCCCTATGGTCACCACGTAACCAATGACGAAATCCACAGAAGGGGCATGTGCGTGGCACCCCACCTGTAGTCCTTTTAATGGTAATATGACATGGATCGGGGTTGGCGGGCCATGTGGCCTCTGGCCCGCACTCTCTAGTCATATAAGGCCATACGACCGACTCGGGGGCAGAGAAACTAGGGGCCCCGTGTCAAACTAATCACCCTAAAATTTGCACCATAATTAGCGAAATTATCTCTGAACCCACGCAAATTTTCCACCTTGCATATTTGCTAAAGGCATAATTCATTGCTAGTTTTGGCAAAAGGTCGATTTTGCAGAACAATTAGTAAGGAAATGAAGAAGGAGGCCTAAATTGGCCATTTTTCAGCCTTTTTGAGCCCAAGAGGAGCCTACACAAGGGTTTTTGGGTGTTATGGACACAATGGAAGTTTGATTTTTGCAATTTGAGCATTTTATGATGATGCAATTTGACATTTGAGCATATAATTTAAAGGGAGAACATTGGAATTTGGACCCGAAGATGTATCCCAAGAAGGGTGAACCTCGTCATCAAATTTTTGTTTTGTGATGTTGTATCTTGTCTATTTTTTGTTGTTTAAATGTGAAAAACTTAACTAAGTTTACTAATTTTATGTGCTTTTGCAATTTCAATCCATTTCCCATAAGACATAAACTAGCTTGCAAAATTTTACAAGAAACCTTCATTTTTCATTTCAGATCAGTTTGGTATCAGAGCATGGTTGTTTTGAAGTTTTGACAATTTTTGAAAGTGTTTTCTTGAATGATTACAAGGTATAAATTGAGAAGAGGAGAAGGAGTGCTTGAAGAACCAAACCCTCAAATTGGTTCAAGGAGGTCACAAACTCCAAAAACTCCACCATTCATGGGACATGAAGAACGACAACAATTGATGTCTGAGGAAGAGAGAGCTTTTAGAAAGGATTTATATGATATGCCTGAGATGGTGAAATGTAGGACAATGTGGAAGACATGGCTATTTGGCAATGAAAAATTATCAACAAACCTCCTCTGAGTATATAAGGGTCGAATTCCAAAAGTGGGTAGTGTTATCCTCCACAGTGTTCCAAGGCTGAGAATGAAAACCGATGGAGGTAACCTCAAACCACTTGGGATTTGGTATCTAGCCCTACCAAATCAGAGAGGGCTCTTTCTGTGATCTTGCAGCCAAAAGATGACTGAAGAAGGGTAAACGATATTAGGCTAGGTCTGAGCTCTAGGGTTTTTGCTAGATCATGAGGAGAGGTCAAGAAAACTAGGTCAGATCTAAAAGATTTCAGTTTCAGGGATACAAAGGGGCATTGAAGATATGTTTTGTGGCACTTTAAGGTTGTCAATTGTAGTGTAGGGTGGAAAAGAAAAGGATCAAAATGAACATGACAAGCATGAGTTAATGTATCAGAAGATGAACAACATAAACATGAAATTCTTACCAAAACAAGGCATAAGCTTAAAGAATTATGTTTAACATCTTATAGGAAGATCATTGAAAATCATAGATATGGAAAGAATATGAATAAATCATTCATAAAAATGAATTACAAAATAAAAACTCTGCCACAAAATCATACCACATGAATCCCTATATAATAGCTCCAATTGAACTCGTACTTCTGCAAATATCAACTGTACACAAAGCTCCAAACCTTCTACTCAATGATGTCCAACATCGAATCTGACTAAAAACTAGATACATATAGACCAAAACCATCTTCCCCTCTCTCAGGGGTCAAATCCCTCAAGATACGATCAGTTTACACAAATTTCTCCAACTAAACCTAAGACTAGGGAGGTTAAAACAAACTCTCCTTTTAGCCTTTGACTAACCTACCCATCATTAATGATCCTCAAAATTACATCAAAGTGACATTTACAAGCCTAATTACATTCATCTACATCAGGTCAACTCAAAACAAGAGGAATTACATCATGGAAAACCAAATTTGACTAAAGAAACTCGAATATAATGTTACTGTATGGTTGAGCCATACCAAAAAATACTTACCAGAAGGAGGTCGCTGTAAATGATAGAATGGGAAGTGCTAAATAAGAAGAGGAAACACACAAAAATAATGTTGCTATAAATATTACTATGGGAGAATGAAATGGGTTATTTGTAATTTTCTATTTACCATGAATACCATGAAAAAATTGGATGATGAGATTAATTTGTTTTAGAGCTAAAATAGAAGATCAAAGTGTTTTTGAAATTATGTCTTTATATTTGGAAAACAAACATTAACTTCATCAAGACATTTTGGTAACCCATTGGCAACACACAGGTCACAATAAAAGGCAATTTCATGATGCTCAAATTTGCTAATTTGTGTATCCCTTTATGTTATAGTGGAATTGATCTCCTCTTCCAAAGGGTTCCAAAGTGCAGAACTATGTTCACTGAATTCCTTTACATTATAGTTCCACATACTTATGAAACAAAAACTGTTGGAAAACAAGGTATGAAATCCTTGATACATGTAATAGGAAGTACATAATCTACAACTTCATCCTTGAGAAAATATTTGTTCTGCATGCTCCCAAATTCCAATAGGCATCAAATTTTCAAAATTTCTATGTTTTGTTTAAAAGCAAATTGTTGTCCTTTTCAACCTATCTAGTCCTCCAAACTTCCTTTTCTAAACATTGAAACAAGAAAGGGAGCACGTAATCCACTTGTGCCCATCCAAAATCACAACATGATAAAAATACTTAGAGATTCCTCAAATTGCAGCATAGAAAGACACCATTTTAATTCATTTAAGCTTTTGAGCACCCCATGAAATGAGTCTTTCTTAATTTCTCCCCCGACCCTCCTCATCCAAATAGTCTCCTAATTCCTCATGCATCGACATCCTTGTAGTGCTACCTCTCATCGACACTTCTATCTACACTTCTATCTGTATTTCTTTGCACCTTTTCTTTACACCCTTTTGATACAAATACTAGCTGTACTAGACTTTCCAAAACTTCCAAAACACCATCACATTATAGAAAACTTTTGTTTTTTGTATTTTTTTAAATAATCCGTATAATACACTAGTCACCAAGGATGATACATGTGCATAAAAACCAGAGGGGACATGCATATACAGACGCGCATTGGAGTCAGCACACGCCATAAAGCTCTTCCGCGTGAACAGACTGTGGATGTGGATGTGGATGTGAGCGTGGAGCGCGTCTATTCAATAAGCGTACAGACTCCGAAGTAGCAAGTTATATATAGAAACACTGTTTCAATGAAAACCAGACAACTGCAAAACGCCAGGCAAACCGCCCTGACGTGGCATAGTCATCTAACCAACCGACTCTGGCCCGACCGCCTTTTTGTTCTTCTTGCTGACTCAGCAAAGTGTCCGATGGTAGTTGGCGATTGACAGGTTCAATGGCCGGTTACCCGACAGACAAGAGTAAGAAAATAAATTTAGCCCAGGCTCTGCATTGTATCACAGAAGCAAGAAATTGATGATGCAGCACTCTAAAATGGAGAAGGGTTCACCGGAATATCAAGCAATCTCTGTAAAAGGAGTGACAACGTTGCAGCAAGCTGGCCTATTCACAATTCGAGTGTTTGCACAGGTACTAATTGTATTTCAGGCTGTTAATCCTTTGATTGAAATCTTTATCAAAATTCTTGAGCATAAGCGGTCGAATTTCTGGGCAAAGGATACTTTGTCCATGAAACAGGGGCTCACATATGTACTTTGTATAGAAAACAGGGGCTCACATAATTTAATTTAGATATTATTATTATATTTTAAATGGAAACCTGTGCAATGACATACAGGTGCAAAGCCTGTTTACACAGAGTATGGCAAGTCAAGGAGAAGATGTTGGGTGTTGCTATGCCAATGTGGAAGATGCATGTGAAACAGGTTGCAATGCTGCCTGCAAAAGAGCTGTAACTCACAGTGCCAATTCTCCAGGCTCTGTTTATCAGGTATATAGAATTTAAATTTCAATTTAGTACTCATCAATAAAATATCCACCCTGAACCAGGTGATTTTCTTCAGTTTAATTCAATTCAGTCTAGATTTATATCTATTGCTTGATGGAATTTTCTACACTACATAGTTTGTATTGAATTCATGTATTATATTCACAGGATTGCAGTGAGGCTTGTTTCAAAGCCTGTGTTAGGCCCGATGCTCCTTATGGCAAGTTCAGCACCACACTTGTAAAAGTAGACAATGAATAAGGCAAGCCAAGCCTTTGATGTTCAAATAAATAGTAATAAGCAATACCACCATCATATTTTTTCATACTTCTCATTCATTCCTTACAGCTAATTTGTAGGGAATCTTGCATTGAATGGCAGGCTAGAAGGTCCCTGCTGCTCAGATCATCTCCTCTTCTCTGAGCTAATTTGTAAAAAGCTGTTTAATGTATCAATATTGGTCTTGGTTGGCTCTTTAGTTTTAAATAACAGCTAGCCTTCCATCATTATAGTCTGCCCATGTGGAGGATTGAATAAGTTGAATCTCCAGTCTATGACATTCACTTTTCATGGAATATATTGAAATGTTTGAGCTATGTTCAGATCTAAATTCAATCAAATCTGATCAAGGATAAAACATTTGAGCTAGTCAAGCAAATTTTATTTAGAATAATCAATTAGATCTGATTCAGAAACAATCAGATCTGATATCAGTGGGTCAAAGCTCAGTTAATATTGTTATTTCATTCTTATCAACTTTGTAAAAGTATGTAACAATCAGATCTGATGTCAATGATATCAGTGAGTCAATTCTTAGTTAAAATTGTTATTTCATTCATGTCAACTGTGTACACATATGTAAATTTTATTTGTAATCAAATAAAAGACAGAGGTCTCTACTATCTTTTCATGATTTCATTAGCATGGTATAAATAATTTTCCTTTATTTTTAACAAGGTATAAATGTTCATAGGAGCATACTTCCATGACACTGGTAGCAAGATCAAGATTATTTCTATTTTTTGTTTTATATATAATTTAGAAAGGATTCATGCCTTGAATCATGTGACATGTCCTACTCAGATATAACTTGATAGAAAATTTTGGAGGTAAAGCTCATCGAGATACAAGCTTTCAGTGTTGTTTTCTTCAGACACAATTTGATAGTACGTTTTGGAGGTGAAGCTCATGGAGCTACAAGCTTTTAATGTTGCTGAAGGATAAAGAAACTTTCAATGTTGTTGAAGGATAAAGAGTTATGGAGCATTATAACTTGTGCTAAACTACAACATACAAAAATGGTTTGTTAAGGATGTCTATTGTATTGAATCTTGAAATATCAAGAGTAGCTCAAGTAAAGGGAGCTGAAAGTGCAAAAGAGGCATATGATAAGTAGCTGGTCATATGCATTATCCCTTTAATCTTGAAATATCAATAATAGCTCAAGTAAAAGGGAGTTTAAAGTGTAAAAGGGGCATATGATAAGTAGTTGTTCATGAGCATAATTTTCTTTATGGTCTGTGAATCATTACAATTCCATACAATTTTATGGGTTGAATTTATATTAATGATGTTGATACTTTGGCAAAAGCCTTGAATTAGGATTTTGGATAAGGACCCATATTCACAAGTAGCTGGTCTCAACTTCTTAAAAATATAACACTTAGCATGATGACAATGTTGACCCTTTATTGAAATTTTTTTCAAGGAAAAATGCAAGAAGATAGATAGATAGATATATTTTATTAAACATACATACATGAGATCAAAGTGGTCTATGGGACTAGAAGTTACATTAGTAATAGTTTATGCCTTATCAAAGGTAAAAAAAAAATGAGGAGGTCATTGACCAACTTGTAGATTTTTGGGTTCAAAGTGGAGGACACATATAACATTGTAATCCTTGTGAAAAGGTTTCCAAGTTCATGTAATTTTTTTCATCTGTGCCATCAATCAAAGCACACTAATTGGGATGATGTTTCAACATTGCTATAAGAAGAAACCAAACATAAGTATCCTAGAGAAAAAATATATGGTTCAATTGTTTTTTGAGAAATTATGAAAAAACATCATTAAAAATGGAAACAAAGTAAAAAACAAGGAGACTATAATTTCTAATGTCTAGGCAATAACTACAATCATAACATAGGAAGCTAATACAGTCATTATGATAAGATTGTTGCACTGATGTCTCCAACTTCTCCCATGGAACAATGTCTCACCGAGATTTAACATTTAGATGATTAAAGTTGTTTAAAGTTGTGACACTTTGACCTCCATCAAAACAATAAAAAAGTGAACCAAGGACCAATACAATCATCATATTAAACCCCTCCCTTTGAGAGGGTGACCTTGTCCTCTCTTATGATAAAATTGAGGAGAATTTTGAAACCTAATGGTATGACTTCCCTAGATTGTTAAATACCCTTTAGGAAAGGGGCCATATTATCTATTTGATTAGGAAGGCATTCCCTTTAGGAAGCTTGTCAATGAGATTTAATTTTAAAAAAATGTTTAAACAAACATGTACAAATACTTGTATTGTATACAATATTTTTTGTTTAGTGTTGTTTTGTGTTGGTTTTTGTCTTACAATTGTATATGTTTAAAAAATAGATTCAATCATCTCAATGCAAAAAACTCTTGCAAGTATGCTTAAGAGAATGTGGGGAATGAAATCCATATTGCTTTAAGCCATTAGACCAATGAGCTTAAGTACAATTGATTTCTTAGCATTACTATTGGAACTCTTTGGATTCACAATCAAATGCTAAATGGTTAATGCATCAGCTTAAAACAAACCACTCGTCAAAACAAGAAGTTTGGCTACAAAAGTGAATATTGTGGCTAGTAAGTCGATGACAAGGTTAGAGAATGTAGTTAACAATGAGAAGTGGTTGTCACTTGCCCCAAAGCCATACTTTGTCAATGTAAAGACTAAATTTTTTAAAAGAAAAACAAATAAAAAAGAACCATGCATATGAAAGCTACTAAAAAAGGACAAAAGAAGAAGATAATGTTGCAACTAGCAAGCTAAAGAGGAGATTTTTTTGCCTTCCAGCTAACCTTGGTAAGTTCTACCTATGAACTCTTCCATAGTGATGGAGAAGGGATTCTTTGGCAAATAAGAGAGAGAATGCCAATAAAAAAGAGAATACTAAGTAAATCCACAGGAATGTAGTTTGTAATGCTTAAGAGAACCAAAACAACAGTGTATTTATAAAATTGTTGAGTATTAAACATTCAACATAGCCAATTCATGTGAGAGATTTTCTTTTAGGTTTTCTCTAGCATAATATTTGTGGTTGTTGTCTTTAATTGATGCGTTACTATGGTTTTTAAAAAACCAATTATTGTCTAAAGTTTATATGCAATTCCTTGCTTATCTGGCAATGTATATACTCGGGAGATAGGTTGGTTAATGCAAATTTATCTAAAATTTAATCTTGTTACATAGGCAATGAACTATCTAGTTACATAAATGCTAGCTAAATACTCTCATGACACCACTCATCAAATTTGCATGGATGCGACAAAACTAATCATTGAAGAAGAGAACTACAACAAAATAAAAATAGGAAAAGCTTTGAAGAATGAAAAAATAAATAACATGTTGATCGAAGATGATGGATTGCGGCTTAACAACACATAGGGACCTATTATAAACACACTCTTACTACTTTATAATATCCTCCGCCTTGGTTTATATAAATAATTCATTGATAGAAATTGGGTTATGGTATATTTATGTTACCTCACTCTTCAATAAACCAATGAAACAATTTCTACCACAAAGTCATGTTTATATATCTTGAAATATATGATTTATTCTCATTCAGTTGTGACATTAAGATCTCCCTAATAATAAAATAACATTAAAGTAATTTGAAATGTTGGTTTCAGAAGAGTTACCCATGTTTTTTTTTTCATTTAAATGAATCACCTAAAATTACGAATTATTTGATTTCCATATTTTTTTTTGTCTAAATAATTTTTTTAAATTTTATATGACAATTTATTTACTAAACTAAAATTATAATTATAATAATTAAATCTATCAAAACAAATTATTTATCAAATTTATATATTGATAATATCTTGCAAGTTTATATATTACAAATACTTAGGAATCCATTTCATTTTCCATTTAATTTTAAAGTGCAATCCCTAAAAAAAAATTGATTATGGGTAATTAGAAAATTTACTCTTAAAAATATATGTAGAAATGTTGAACATTGGCTAAAGAGAAAATTCATTTCAAACATTTTAATTATTCTTGCTAATTTATAATTTATTATCCTTGTTAATTTATAGCTATAAAGATTGGTCTTTGAATGTCTTTTATTTATCAATATGCTAATAAGTACAATTAGACTATTCAATTAATTATTACATACTTTTGATTATTTTTTTTAAATAAAATATTTTGATTAAATATTTTATTAAAATAATGAAACCATTATATATTCTAATAATAAATATACATATAGATAAACCTCCAACTAGATTAATCTTAAATAAAAAATAGCATACATGTCTTCAATTTAAAGTGCATTATAGTTTATTAAATATCTCGAAGTTTCAAAAAAAATTATTTTATTTTCAATATGATGATTATAAATCGTTAAATTGAGTCATATCTATCAACTTAAAATAAAGGGAAAATTATTTCAACTTTATATTAAATTTGATAATGAACTAATAATACCTATTTATACCAACATTTGAACTCCAATGTTAGTTTCTTTAAATCTTTTCTTTATAATAAAATGAAGAAGAGTGTTCCCATATAGTTATCATTACATAATTGCAAAAGCTAACTAATATTATGATAATTAAGAATACATACATAATTGTCCACTTTATTGCTCATAATTAAATTACGATAATAATTAAGAATACATACATAATTGCCCACTTTATTGCTCATAATTAAATTAATTGTAGCCCTCTAATAGAACTAACAAAGCTAGGAGTTTATTATTAATATGTTGGATATTCATTAAACGTTATCTCGTCTATGTTAGATATTCATCCACATGGAGAATGTTATCTAGATAGATTTATTAAGATACAAATGAAGTAGAAACAATATAATGACATTTAAGTATATGTTATAATCTAAGGGATTACAGAACAAAGTTATCAATAGTGTAGCCACATAATATAATATACAAAAGTAGTTTATAGGTAATATACAAGCATGCAAACACAAAAGGAGGAAGAGGAGAAAAGTAGTTGTGAAACCAACAATATGTAGTCTTTTATTATAACAGATATATCACCACTAGTTACATCATACGATCACATCTATTTATACATTGATAACAATAGTAGTTGGTTACAATTACTTTAACTACCTTGGCCAAACAACTAGTCTCATAAGTTGATCATCTCTACTTAGTTGGATTATCTCTCTAGCCAACTAACATATTACATTTAGTCAACTAACTAGCCTAGCCAACTGGTTGACTAGGTCTTCCAACATCTATCTATTGCCTATCATTCAACTCATTCTTCCATCATTCACTATTAGAATTGCAGGAATAGGTATTCCAAATTTATATCTATTGCTTGATGGATTTTTCTCCACTACATAGCTTGCATTGAAATCATGTATTATATTCATATGATTGCAGTCATGGAAAATTTTAAGGATGGAATTTTATCTTAAATTTTAGAAACCTTGGTGAATCTTACTAGTCCCCAATATGTAAATTGTAAGACATTTGATGATATTTTTATAAAAATATTTAGGTTTCCAATTATTTGTTATTAGTATATATAAAAATTTTGCGATTTTGAGGGTAAAATAACTTTATACTATAAAATTTGGGCGAATCAATTTTTAAAAAAATGGAAATTGGCGAATCTTTTTTTTGCAAAAAGCATGGAAAATTAGCCCACCTGCGAATGTTAGCCCCTAAAATTTTCCCTGATTGCAGTGAGACTTATTTCAAAGCTTATGTTAGGCTCGATGCGCCTCTTGGCAAGATAAACACCACACTTGTAAAAGTAGATATTGTGATGCAGGGGTATCCAAAAAACCTCGAATGGTTGAGAAGGTCAAACCTTTTTACTAGAGGAGTCAGTCCTCAAAGTGTGGGATTTGTTGGATATATTAAGATTATTATAATTATTGATTGCCATGTAATACACTAAAAATAGATGTTTGTAGTTGGATTTTCTTGCAAAATTAGGTCATATGATCTTGTTTTCTTGGAATTTAAAGATGCCCGTACTTATACTTATCCAAGTTTGAATTAATGAAAAAGAAGCGAGAGGGATTCCGAGTGTGCATTATTGTTGCAAAGCAAGTATGTATTCCATTCTTCATGATCCCTATGTAATTAATTCTTAGACCTCCATGTTAAATGTCTACATTCTTCCATGATTGAATCAAGACAAAATGGTGTAGTGAAAGCCCCTGTGTGTTTATTAAATAATTTTGTGGTTATGTTTAATGTTATGCCTGAAGTTGCTAATCCTATGCAACAAAATCCATTTTCCTTTGGAAAAAATACAAAGGCAAAGATTTAGTTTTTAATTTATGAGAAGTTTATTATACAACAGGAGTCAAGGAGGAAAACCATAGTTCTGTCAAAAATTTCCCTCCTAGAACAGACTTTCCCTAGAGGTTTCCATGAGGGGCCTTGTTTATAAATGATATGATTGAAAACAATTTAGGAGAAGATGAGCTGCAAATATTGTTAACATTCCCGTTCCAGAGGTCTTGGCAGGAGGGAAAAGTCAAAGTGTCGGGACTATGTTTTATGGTTGGGAAATTTTTTTGGAGAGTGGCGGGACAATGTTTTATGGATGGGTAAATCTTTTGGAGAATGGAAAGTAATGGGAAATATTCCCATCTGATCTGTATTAGAAACTTGATGTTTTTTATGACATTTGAAAGTGAAATTTTATGCTTTTTTATGCAATTAGACAAGTTGCCATAACACATAGATTAAGTTTTAAACTCAGTTTTGCAACAAATAACACATACAATAATACCATAACAGAAACACACGACAACAAATGATGAAGGATTTCACCCCTCCTGGGCTACATCTCCTGGTCCAAATTCCAATGTTGGGTCTCTTTCATTATGCTCAAAAATATGTGTTTACATAGATTTGCAGTTCTCATAATGCAAAAATAATGTCTCTAATGGATCCATAACAATAAAAAACCCTTAGCTGGGCTCTTTTTTCACTCAAAAATGTCAAAAATTGAATGCGTTATGCTCTAATACAATTTCTCTGCTAATTATCCTAAATTTCGCACCCACTTGCAATCCATCCTGCAAATTCCGCACTTTTCAGCGATGTGGAGTGAAAAAATTTCCCCGTGCCGGCGAGATTCGCACCGGTTCGAGTGCAAATTGTCAAACGCTTTAAATTCTCGGTGACCCCATGAACCGATCAATCAATGCCACATGGCTTATTTAACGCTGTTTATTTCGGTTAGTTCAAAAGAACCCCACCAATGGCTTGACTAGACCTGCACCATGGTTGGAGTGGTGGTTTCGATAATACCCATCGGTGGTTATATTTTAATTTCTCTGCCGAAACAAACTTCAACATGACTCCAGTCCATTACCATGGTTGAGTTGTGTTATGTTGTGTTAAAACTTGTCCGTTCCAATAGTTTTTTTTATTGTGGTAATACGTGGTGTTAGGGCCGGGGTTAACCTATGCCCCTGGATTCCCAGCTATGGCCTCGTGGCGTTGAGTGGACGGGGGGCCAGGATTAACCTTGACCTTGACCCCCAATGTGAAAACCACTAAAGTTTAAATAGGGGTTTGTTAGGGTCCTATAATAATAGGATTCATAATTTTGAATTGACTATGATTAGTCTTGTAATATGTACATAATTTACTTTCTGCAAAATTGTTTTCCCATATTAAAAAATGTATAGAGGGAAAGTCCTAAAAGAAAAATCAAAGGACTGAAAGAAAAAGATCAAAAAAGAATATAAAAAATGAACCCCAACAAAAAAGAAATAAAAATAGATACTGAAAGTGATGCAAATTCAAATGCCACTACTTTTTACTTTACTTTGCAAAATAAGATTGTGTGCAGCTTGTCAAAAATGCTACAATCCATGATGGTCAAACAGCTTAATCTTGACTTATTCATGCTTTAAATTTCATGCTGATAGATAGAGAATAAAGATCTAGCCAAAACTGTTTAATAATGGCAGATCAGTAGTTAGGTAGAGAATAATAAATGAGCTCAACATTTTAATCTGGGCCACTGGAAGTAATAAGGTTAGAATTAGATAGTTTGCTTATAAAAGAAAAATAAAAAGGGTTTTCAAGCTCAAATGCATCCATATAAATGAAGAAAAAATGTTAGGGTAGATGATGGGTAGGCAGAAGCAGTTTTCACAAGGCATGGATAACAAAAAATGGTCATTTCATATTACTAACTTCCTTCTAAATTCATTTCCCTTGTAAAAATACCCCTTCCCCTTCACATTTACCTTTCCCCTTACTAAATTCATTCTTCCTTACAAAAACCCCTTTTCCTTAATTAAAAAGCATATTTACCTTTGGAAAAGTAAAAATCCCTTTATTAACTTCCCTTTTCATTCAAAATACCCCCTAAAATACACCTATCCTAAGTCTAAATGGTTAAATTGATATGTTGGGTCCCACTATGAAAAATCCTTCCTGATATTTTAAAAATCCCGCCCATGTACTAATCTTAGTTTTAACTTTATTATATTAGCTCCCTCATATAATACACATTTACCCCATATGTATTAATTCCCGCATAACATATGTTACTCCCAATCTCATATAACATATAGTTTATTACAACCCCACCTAATATTAAGTCCCGACCCTGTATAATATAAATCCATTGCATATATCACATAACCTTGCATAATACTTAACCCAGGTCCCACCTCCCATCATACCCCCAATAGATTCCTCCTATTCGTCCATCCATTAGATAAGAATTGATTAGATCTGACGACCAATATCTTTTATCGCACGCCCGAATAGCCAATCTTTAACAACAATGAGGGCTTGCGAAATAAGTTGTTTTCGCAGCCCTGCTCCATACTACGTGGCCACCTTTCATTGTATCGCATCCCTCCAACGAATACCATTTACTAGCTTCGACCGATGCGAAAACCACCATACTCCCACCGGGTTGTTTTCCGCCTGTAAGAAAAATACCACTGCCATTTGAAATTTGACCCCGCGCTTAAATTTTAACCACTGTTGGTTAAAAACGAATAAGACCGCCCTTTCAACCTTTTTACCATTTATTTTGTTAAATTTTGCGGAGAAAGAGCTACTGCTGACCTATTCGAAAGAAACAAATTACTCTGTTGACCTGTTATTGAGCCATTTCAACATAATTCGACTCTTTTTCTACTAAATCCACTGTAGACTCTGAATTGAAGCTTTATAAAGACCACCGAAGACCAGTAAAGCCTGCACTACCCGCAGAGAACCTTTCTACAAACTGAAAGCTTCGTTTTTCCAGGTATTCCAAAAATACCAAAGCCTGTTCTTAATCAAGAAAGTAACCAGTAAATTGAACCAATTTTAAATCCTTTGTAGACCATAGAAATCTAGTGTTGCCTTTAAAAACTCTTTTCTACAAACTGTAATAATCTTTCCACAGTATTTTAAAGGCATGAGACTATTTTTCGATCATAGAGAGTAATTAATTGATAAAATCAACAAATAATGGCTTCCCAAGGTATTGTAACAATCAATCTCCTGCAACCTCCAGTTGTAGATGTGGAACATACTCCCCTTGCAGACAGAGACTTTAAAATTAGTGACCTTGTCACTGAGTTTAACCTCCTTGAGCTCCACTGTTGGAGCCATGATAAGTCAATTGACCAAGTTGATGATGTTTACCTTTGGGAGTCTAATTTGCCCAAGTATATTGTCCCACATACCTTCCAATGTCCAGAGGTCATCAGACTTTGTCAAACTAGTTATTTGCCTGACCAAAGAGCCCTAATAACCCCTGGAAAAGAGATTTTATTCACTATCACAGCCGAATCAGTAATTAGATGCTGCAAATTCAATCTAGGCCTGATGAAACTCTTCTGTCTATTGAGACCCTTACTCAGTTATATCTGAATCTAGACTTCCCCAAGAGGTTCTAGATATTCCAAACATTCATTCCTTCATCAGTAGAAACTCCCAAGACTAATCCTCCTTATCCATCTACTATATTCTCTGAGAGAACCAGGCATATCATTACAATGTTGTCATGTATTTGATGATCATGTTGATGCTTCAGTCCTTGGTTTTCTATCTATTTTCTCTTCTGGTCAACCTCCTCCTTCTATATTCAATTTTTCCCAGTACCTCTCTGATAGAATCCATGAACAGCTTGTTAAAATTCCTGAAGAAGGTGTCTTCAAATACTCTTCAATCTTATTTCACATGTTTTTATATTTCCAATTTGAAAAATTTGCTATCAACCTTAAGAAATTGGATGTTGAAGGTAACCCTCAGTCAGTAATCTTTTGAAATTCCTTAATCAAGAAAGATTCAACATAATTCACATAAAAAGACTTCATTGACTCATTCATTTATCCTATTGTCAACATGATGAACAAAAACATTCAACCAAGAGTCAGTGATGAAATGAAAAAGGTCCTGCAGTTATCAGAACACGATAAGACAGGAGATTGGTATCTTTATCGGAACCACACAGAGATTAGAGTTTATGGTTGTCAGCTAACCCCATATAAACTGCCAAAATACCCTGCAATGAGGTTATTTTCACTTGAGTATATCAGGAAGATTCTTAACTCTGATGAAGTTAAATTTCTATCAGCCAAGAAGAAAACACAATTTAAAATAAAAAAAACCAGATTGGTCTCTTCATCTGCAATAACAGGACAACTTATCAACATGTAGAAAACTATCTTCAGAAATTCAGGTTCAGTGAAAGCTTTAGATGGAATTATGATCCCTTAGGATTTATAAGCAAGTTAAGAATCAAGTTTAAGTTAACTCTTTTTGTACATGAGTCTAAGCCAGAAATAGAGAAGTACTCCAACCATTCTGAATGGTTGGAGAACACTTTGAAAGAGGTAGAGAAGCAAGGTGGTACTAGTTCCATCTTGCAAACTCTAGCCCCACATAATAGGAATTCTAAGAGAGAAAAATAAGAAGGATCATACTCCACTCAGACTACCACAGAAACAAAATTCAAACTGATGTACAGGAAGAAGCCCAAATTAAATCCTGTAACTGAACAAGTTGAAACTATTGAGATCATAGATACATATACAATGGCAAAAGACAATGCACCTCCATTAGTTTCAGAGGAAACTCACCAGCCTTCAACATATAACACTCAGATTATTCAGAAGTAGCATAGTATTGAAGTGTCTTCATCAAGTAAACCAATAGAAAAATAACAGGATATTATGCAGAAGTATAAAGAAATCAAGCTCAGAAATGAGGCATTAAAAGCTGATACATATGCCCAATACTGGAAACAGACACCAAGTGACCAAAGTAGGTTACTTTCAGCATTTTACGACAAGACTAGAAAGATGCAGATGACTTTCTTGCAGCCAACACTGAAACATCCTAAGTCATCAGCAGATTATAAGAAGACATCATATGAAGTTCAAGAAAAATATCTTCATCCTATAGACCAGATATAATTTCACAAGCAAGCGAGTGAAATGTTGTATTCTACCATGAAAAAAAAAGCCATGAGTGTATAGAAGCTGCAAAATACTCTTGAAAACATCAGAGGTCAACTAAAACTAGAAAAAGCATCCTCACAGGCTAAAGATAACAGAATTAAATCACTGGAAGATTTGGTTATTGAAGTAGGATATGATCCAAAAAATGTCAAAGTTGCATAAGAACTCATAAAGAAAAAGAATACAGACATTGTTGCATTGAAGAAACAGCTCAAATTGCCTCTTATTGAACATCCACGAGCCAAAAAAGTATTACAGGATGCAAGCCAAAAATATGAGATGATGAACCTCATTCTTCAGTTAACTTCCCAATTGAAAGAAATGGAAAAGGAGATGGATGAGTTAGTGCAGGAGAAAAAGGCCAGCAAGGAAGTAGTCCCTATCACTGTTATTCCTACAGTCACTACAATAGTTCCTTCTACTTTAGCAGATTCATTGGCCGCATCAGTTCCATTAGCTATAGTACTTCCTATTTCATCATCAACTACTTCATCTACAGAGTCATCTACAACAGCAGCACAACCTAATGATGAAGCAGGTAAACTATTTAAAGAAATGCAGGAAATGTCCATCCGGACTAATCAAATAAATAGACTCAAAGAACAACTAAAAATTCTAGAGGATGAGAAGAAACTAGTTCAGATCATGCACAAAAATGAAGTACAAAAGACAAATAGATTGAATGAGAAATTGCAGAAGTTAGAGAAAGAGTTGACATTGAAATAACAACTTGCTTAAGCCAAGCAGCACCTGTGGGCCAATATCATTGAATCTGTCAATGATATTTGGCCATCCATTCAGGTTATTTATGAGCAGAAAGATCTTATCAAATCAGTAAGTGAAGCCATTCAGAAAATCAAGGAAGAACTTGGTAAGAAGCCAGAGGAGGCTAATGAAATCATTAAGTTTCTTAATTCCAGGAATAAGAAGGAATTGGAAGAAATTGGAATTAGTGATAGGGTAGAAAAAATCCTTGAAGTCAGGAAGGTAATTTCTAAAAGGAACTTAATGGTACAACTGGAAGAAAAATGTCAGAACATGGAGCTTGCCATAACCAGATTCATGATGAAGTTTGATATTTTGAGGCAGAAAGGCCAACCAAATCCATTGGTTATCAATGACATGTCGATGAAATAAGAATATTATGATAAGAAAATCAGGGAAGTGGTAAAGGAAAAAGCCAACACTTCAGCCATGCAAGGAATTCCAACAAGAAAAGTACTCTATAAGAGTTTTGAGAACCTCTTTTACCTACAACATGAGGTAAAACATCTCTTCATTAACAAGCCTACTTTTGCAAAATATACAGAGGCTGATGAGATATTCAAAAGAATGGTGAAAATCAAGTTAATAGATGTAGAAGATTGGGAGAAGTTGACTGCTTTACTATGAAAGTGAAAAGGTAAAACAAATTAGGCAATTTAAAGTTAAAAATAGGATTCAAAGGTCAAAGCGAAAACAAAGACAGTTTAAAGAGTATCAGTTTAAAATTAAAGAGTATCAGATGAAAGACAGGTTTAAAGTCAAAACAGAAATGACAAAGTAGAGTTAAAGATAGCCAACGTAAAGGACACTCAACAACCTAAAATACAACCTTCGTTGACCAGCAGTCAGAAACAAATCAACAAAAATATCAGCAAACGACATCAAATCCAAATAAAGAGGGACAACTTGCATTAGTTAGATAGTTGTCTCTATCTTCTTCCATGAAGATATTTATTTTTCCTTGAATAATTCCTAAGACAGTTTAGGATATTTTGCATTAGTTTTTTGTATAAATACTTCACAATTCGAAGTATTGTGTGTGGATTATGGATTGCTAAACATTTCTATAGATGTACTGATCTGAACCAGAGGGTTCTTTGTACCATTTTCAAGTCAGCAGACTGGATTGAGCAATAAAGGCATTATATTACAGGATTCATGTGTTGGGCTACTTCAGTGAAGTACTCTCAATTTTTCTTTGTTATTATGTGAAGTTTTTCACATACTTGCATGTTTTCTAAATCTAAATGTATACCAGAATATTATTTCAGAACTTGTTTAAAAACACTCTGTCTTGACCTGTTATTTAATTTTTATGTTTTCTACTGATATCCAGATTAGGGAATTCTTCATTGCTCTCTATTTTTGATTGACCTATGTCATTTACCTCATTATACAGATCTGAGAATCCTTAATTTCTCTCTCATCCCGTTTGAAACCATTTCATCATCCAGCCTAAAGATCTGAATCAACTCAGCTATCTTGCCTTGTGAATACTTCCCTTTAGAACTTGATTCTTCTCTCTTGCTTGATACATTGACTCCATTAGTCCAATGGAATTCAGACCTACATCTATCCATCTGAATAAATTATTCCACCACCAAACCAAATCAATATTACATAACTAGTCTAAAATCAAATAAAATCAACAAAGTTAAATCATATAGAGAGAACCCTCTCCGAGCATTAGGAAGGCTAGATCCTAAAGCTTAACATTAGGTTTGTGGTTACCACTAATATTATTTAAAACAAAATACTAACAACCCTAAGAATTATTGGAGTGATAACAGGGTCGACCACTATACATTGTAAGCACCACCCGTGGTGGAGCGGTAAGAGCCTGCACTGCCATTCAATAGGTCATGTGTTCGATTCCTGCCAGGAGGTTTGTTCGACCAATATAAAATTTTAATACACCAATAGGGGGGCACATGGCAGCCAACAACTGGCCCACATGGCTATCCCCCATTGGACCAACTCAACGATCCCATAACCAATAAAATTGCACCATTCACAACCATTGGCCAAGAAAAATACATTCAACTTCCCAGTCACCTGCCTAGTCAGTGTACAAACTGCTGAGTGGGCGGACCTGCAACTCAATAACAAAAAATTTAGCTGTTTGAGAAAAAGGTCAGAACGTGATATCGAGAGCATACAATATTTTTTTTGAGTGAAACAAGTTGTGTTGGATTTAGGGTGAATATAAATTCATTTTGGAACATGTTTCAAGCACGTTTGAACACTTTGAATTTTGAGAATTTTAATGATCCCCTAGATCGTTCCTCCCCACTGGAAGCTTTTGGACCTCCAAAATATCATTTTCAGTCAACAAACAAATGAGGGTATAGTTCACTCACCATTCCAATCTCAATCTATTCGGATTTGCTTGGATTTTTTCCTTTGAGCCCCACACAAAGGTACTCCATGTTCCCTTGTTTTGAAGTCCTTGTTTTCCTATCAAGGATGGTGTCTTCCTGCAATTATTCAAGGTATTTAGGAGATAAATATTCAGTTTAAGGAATCTGAACATTCTCTCCTTGATAATAAATCAAAGGAGGTTCATTCAATCTCAAATTCTCAACATTAACAACTGCATAATTTTTCATATATGAAGGAAAATCCGACTTGAAGGCATTATTACCAATATTTTCCAAAATCCTGAATGGACCATATCAAATTGGTTTCAGTTTTTTACCTTCTCCTTAGAGTCTCTCTTTTCTAATGTGAAGCCAAACTTCATCACCGACTTGGAAACTGTGATCCACACAATGCTTATCATGTCTTGTTGTGTACTTGATTTGACTCTTTCCAAGTCGTTCTTCAACTGTTTGATGCACCAATTGAACTTGTTCGATGAATCTTTTGTCCTTATTTATGTCACTATGTCCATCAATAACAACATGTTTTCCAAAGATAAAATCTAAAGGATATTTGGAAAGTATCCCAATCATGCCTCAAATGGCAGTGTTTGAGTCGATGATTTCTTGGCCCGATTGTAAGCATGCTGAATATAGTGAAAATGTTCACCCCATAACTTAGGATGCTTGCTGCAATAACCATGAAGAATATGTATCACCGTTCTGTTCACCACCTCTGTTTGTGAATGGAATGTTGTGATCTTTTTCAATTTGGTGTCCATGAGTTCCCACAAGCTTGACTAAAAGTTCCCGACAAAGCGAGAATCTTGATCACTAATAATGGATATGGGCAACCCAAAATGTGCCCATAATTCTGAAAGAACAACTATGCAGCCTATTTAGCTGTAACCTGCTTTTTACAAGGCATCAAAATACACATTTTTCTAAACCTATCCACAAGTACATAAAGATAATCATGACCTATCCTAGACATAGGTAGACCTCCTACAAAATCTATAGAAGCACTTTCCCATGGATGGGAAGATACTAGAAGTGATTTGAAAGGAGTGTAATATTAGTTCTGCTATGCTAAGTGTCCTTTCAGTTAAATAAACATGTATAAATTGTCACCATATGTTTGCTTAAGGAATGAGAGTTTTTAACCATGAAAATTAGATGAATTAGTGAACTTTAAGCATGTAAATAAGCCTTAAACACACTGACGAGTAGTGCATAATAGAGAAAAACATTCACACATAAGTTTTACATAGTAGGCATGATGAAGCAGTTCACTCCTCCTGGGCTACATCTACTGGTCCAACTCCCAATGGCATGTCCCTCTTTTTCATTATGCTCAAAATTGTAAATTAAATATGTTTGTAGGCCTCTAATGGCTGTTTTCTCTACACCAATGGCTCAAGAATGATCAAATTAGTCTAGGTTGACTCTTGTTTTTCCAAAATTGGTCGAAAATTGACCTCCCAATGCATTTTCCTCAATTACAGCTAGAAAAGCTCCACTAAATGTGGAGAATAGGTAGTTAGATACAGTTAAATTTAATAAATCCCATAAAAATAAGGGCGCACTCCAAATAATATCGGACAGTTTAACTTAACATTTAAGGGTTAGTGGCAGGGTGGTTACATGCCAACCTCGCTGTAACCTCCGCTTTAACCGTTTTAAAAATCCGCCATTTAAGTTGGAACTGGGAGTTAATGTTCTGAAACCTTATCCGTCACATTAAAACTTAAAACCCCACCATGTGACTGCCGGTTAACTGTTTAAAATTCCGTCGAGGTCTACGGTGTAACCATTAGTGTTAGGCCACGGACCCAGTGCTTGGGCGCAAGAAGGGGGCGCTGGCCTCCCCAAACCCCCGAATGCAAAACTATTAAACTTGAAATACAACTTCCGCCCCTCATATGTTAATAAAATTCATGTAGGCGGGTTGGTAAACAGACTTTGCTGCGGGCATGAGGTTGCGGGGTTGACCCCCGTCGACTCCAAATAAATTTTTTCACTTGCTCCTGAGGACACGTGGCAGCCTCTGGTCTGGCCACATGTAGCTCATCCATTGATTCACAAATAAACCCATCAAAGGTCCAAATCAACTTCGTACCATCAACATCCAATGGCCCAGATTGAGCCACGTGGCGCCATCCTATTAGCTGTGGAGAAAAATGGAATATTCCAAGTATATACCTACTGACTATACTTGCATGCTAAATAGGCATCCAGTCACCAAAATTTTGTTTTTTGGGAAAACGGACAGAACGCAATATATTCCTCATACGTCATCGGTTTTTCGAACCATTCGTAGCATCGGAATTGCAACGAGGAGACCTTTCTGGTCGCTCAGGTTTGGACCTTTTTCGAGCACTTTCATTTTTTAGCATAAGACATGATCTCCTAATCACACCTCCCCATTGGGAAGCTTTTGGACCCCAAAAGACTTTAATCACCTATTTATAGGATGAGGGAAAAACTCCCTCACACCTTTTCCACTTCCATCCATATTGCCTTACTTGGTTTGCTGCCCTTGAGCCCAATCCGAAGATAATCGACACTTCCCCTTTTTGAAGTGTGTGTCCTCCTGTTAAGGATGGAATCCTCCTTGAGTTCGTCTAGAAATTCTGGTGAGAAATCTTCTATTGATGGTAGCTGAATGTCACTCCCTTGATCATCAATCAACAGAGGCTCATACAAATGTATATTCTCCAAATTGACAAGGGAATACATTTGCATATATGAAGGCAAGTCAAGTTGAAATGCATTATTACCAACTTGTTTAATAATCTTGAATGGATCATAACAAATAGGCTTGAGCTTTTTACCTTCTCCTTGCATCCTTTCTTTGCTTATGTGCAACCATACTTCATCTCCTTCTTGAAACTTGTGATCAACTCTATGTTTATCATGCCTCTCCTTGAACTTTCTTTGACTCCTCTCAAGTTTTTCTTGAACTGGTTGATGAATAATATGAATTTTCTCAATGAACTTTTGAGCCTTGTCCATATCACCATGCCCATAAATTGCAACATCCTTCTCAAAGATGAAGTCTAATGGAGATTTCGGAAAATACCCAAAGTAGGCTTCAAAAGGTTTAGTATTTGTAGAAGAGTGCTTGGCCTAGTTGTAAGTGTGTTGAATGTAATGCAGTTGTTCATCCCACAACTTGGGATGCTTGCTGCAATATCCTCTCAATAGATTCACAATATTTATGTTCACCACCTCAGTTTGGCCATCAATTTGCGGATGAAAATCAATACTCTTTTTCAACTTTGTGTCCATCATCTTAGAAAGATTGGACCAAAAATTCCCAACGAACCTGGAATCCTTGTCACTAATAATAGAAGTTGGCAAACCAAAATGAACCCATACATGTTGAAAATAAAGTTCAGCAGTTTGTTCAGCAATAATGGTTTTCTTACATGGCATAAGTATACAGATTTTACTGAATCTATCCACAACTACATAAAGATAATCATGTTGTTTTCTTGACATAGGTATACCTCCAAAAAATTCCATGGAGACACTATCCCATGGCCTTGATGGTACCAGTAGTGGCGTGTACAACCCAAGCTTCCTATTTCTAGGCTTGCTTGTTGCACACATAGAACATCCTCTTATAAAACGTGACACACTATCTATCATGTGAGGCCAATAACAATACCTCTGTAGATGCGCCACTATTTTTCTTACCCCAAAGTGACCAGCAATAAGAGACAAATGAGCCTCTCTCATGACACTAAGTCTCTCTCCTTGTGGTATACACAACTTGCCCAAATGAAACAACAAATTGTTATCCATGTGATAATAATTTTCCTCAACTTGATTCCCTTCACTCAAACTAGCATACACATCTTTAAAATCAGCATGAGATGCATATTATTCTATGTAACTCTCATGTACAATAGAATCATTTTTAAGAAAAGTAGAAGCGCTTATAATTGGCCTTGAAATCATATCAGCAACTTTATTGAAAATACCTTTCTTGTACCTTATAACCAAGTGAAATTGGTGAAGAAATCCCATCCACCTGAAATGTCATGATTGCTGCAATTTTGTTTTCAACTACAAATACTGTAGCGGTTGTTGATCAGTATGAATAATCATTTCTTTACCCATCAATTAGTGTTTCCACTTCATGATGCTTTGTACCAATGCATAAAACTCTTTTTCATATGTTGGATAATTGATTACAACACCATTGAATGTTTTAAAATGAAAAGCGATAGGCTTACCATGCTGCAAACGTACTGCGCCCATGGCATAATCACTAGCATCGGCCTGTATCTCGAATGGTTGTCTCAAATCTGGTAATGCAAGGACCGAATCTGAACTCATATTGTCTTTTAAAGCTTCAAAAGCTTGTTTTTGTTTGCCTCCCCATTGGAAGCCTTTCTTCATACTTGTCACTGCATGCATAGGAGTTGCTATGGAAGAAAAGTTAGCAATAAAATTTCTCCAATACTGAGCTGCGCCTAAGAAAATTCTTACCTCGGTTACTGATTTGGGAGTGGGTCTATTCACAATGGCTTCCACTTTAGAAGGATAAATTCTCAATGCTCCTCCTCCTACAATGTGTCCTAAATAAAACAAAGAAGTCTTTCCAAATTCGCACGTAGACATCTTAAGAAATAATTACTCTTTCTTCAAAACATAAAGTACCCTCTTTACATGCAAGACATGCTCTTCTCTTGTTTTGCTGAAAATGAGTATATCATGTAAATACAAAATCACAAATTCATCAAGAAATGGATGCAAAACATTGTCCATCACACGCATGAAAGTCGTCAGTGCATTACACAAACCAAATGGCATAACCAACCACTCAAAGAGTCCTTGTTTGGTTTTGAATGCAGTCTTCCATATGTTACTTTCTGAAATTCTTACTTGATGATATCCACTTCATAAATATAACTTAGTGAAATAATTTTCTTCTTTCAGCTGATCTAACAAATCATCTATCCTTGGGAGTGGATATCGATTTTTTACTGTTATCTTGTTCAAAGCTCTAAAGTCGACACACATGCGCGAAGTCCCATCTCTCTTCGGAATTAGGACTATAGGTGAACTGCATGGTGAAGTGCTTGGCCTTATGAGTCCCTTTTCCAACAAGTCCTTGATTTACATCTTTATTTCAGCATTCTCCATTATCGACATGCAATACATGCTGATGTTTGGAATAGGACAATCTTGTTGAAACTGAATCTCATGTTGAATCTCCCTTTTAGGAGGCAATATTGTTGGCTCCTAAAACATCTCATGATGTGCATCAACTACATCATATAAATCTGATTTCAAGTTAGGATCACAATCTTCAAATGACTCATGATTAACATCAGCTTTAGGCTTAATCATTAGAAGAACAAAATTCTTACTTGAATTCACTAGCCTTTTTACCTGTCTAGCATTTACCATTGCAATATTTGTCTTCTTCCGATGTGCTCTAACAATGTACTCCTTGTCATATTTGAATAAATGGTATTTGTTCTCATGGCGATGTAAGATAGCTTTCCTATCATACAATTAAGAAATGCCCAACAAAACACCTGTAATATCCAGTGGAACCACATCTAATTCAATTGTGTCAACAAAATGTGCAGTTATTGCAAAGCACAATATGCACTTCTTTGAAATCTGTAAATTTGCATCCTTACAAATCTACCCAAGTGGATATGGTTTTGGATGTGGAATGGTCTCAATATTAAGTTTCTTGACCAATTCTTCAGAGTTTAAATTCACTTGTGAATCACTGTCAAACAATGTATCAATCTTGGTATGTTTGGATATGACCCTCACATGAAACAGTTCAATTCTCTCTTCTTCATTTAGAGCTTCTATGTGACAATTTGAAGTACTAGTATTGGGTTTTGTTTTAATTTCTTTCCCCATCATGTTATTCAATCCCATGGCTGTAATTTTAGTTTCATTACTTGAATCCTCTCCTAAGTCATGTTGAGTTGTAGTTGTAGTTTTCTGCTTCCCTTTGTTATTTTAAAATTTGGGTCTCTTTTCAGGATGTAGTTTCCAATAGTTTTTCTCATCATGGCCTTCTCTTGAAAAATGTTTACAAACCACTTTCTATCCCTCTTTCTTGAAAAATGCATTCTTTTTTCCTTTTCCTTTTGAGGTCTTCTCTTTGTTTTTTCCCTTAAAAGGTTTGTTTCTACCCTCTTCAAAAGTATTTTTCCCTCTAGCTTCTAAATGTGTAGCTTGCACACATACCTCATCTAGGCTTGTAGGATTAAACATGAGGATAGTATGTCTAAGGTAGCTATGTAATCCCCCTATGTACTTGAGCAAAGTATCTTGACTCTGCAAATCTACCCCTAATAGGAGAGCTCTTCTCCTAAATTCTTGGGTGTAGTCTTGTACATTTTGTCCTTTCAATTGTCTAAAATTTTGCCAGTTCATTATGGCTTTATGCATGTGAGCTAATGGATAAAACTGTTGCTTTATTGCATAATGAAATCAGTCCATGATAGAATAATATGTTAATCCAAGTTTTCATTGATGGCAACAGGATGAACGAATGAACACACTTGATGACTATTGAAAGACTAGATATCATTTGATTTTGAAGTTCTCCTAATGATGCTGCACAATGACACATTACTACACTATTATTAAATACACGATGATATATGTTCATGAATTTTATGGGTACTATCATGATGACATGAATGTCCTACATGATGACACTATAATCTTATGATTAATAAACTAAACAAAGGAGAAGCCAAGTAGTGGAAAAGGCATGTTGTCCTATTCACGTCCTGCACACAAAAATTAAGGACAGTCACAAAGATTTTTTTTTTTTACCACATTAGAGGAATCCTATCAACATGGGTCCTATACCATCTTGTAGATTATATTTTTCCCGTTCTAATGAGCCTTTACTTGCCCCGAAACTCCCAGTGTTTGATGAGATAATGAATTTTTAAAGTACAGAAAAATATATTTTTTATCTAGCCAACCTAAGTTAACATACATATGTCAGCTCTCATCTCCAACAGTCACGTCCTCTCTTTAAAGGCTAAGATCACTATAAATATAAGTCAAAACCTTCATTTTTTCACCATAAATTTGGTGAAGATCATCACACAGAAATACAACAGTTCACAACTCGTGAACTGAGGACACCGAGAAAGGTTTTTGAAGATTTAACTGTTGGGGTATATCTGTCCTAGGGTTCAGAACTTTGTAAAGAAAAGCATACGTACTGTGCCTTGGCCTTTTATTGGCTGATTATTCTTCGAAGTGTAGGATAGAACCTCAGACCAGTGAGATAGGGTGGCTTAGATCATTTGATGAAGGAACATAAGCTTAAAACAATTCGAACTTGTTTCTGTGGTGGTATATCTGTGACATAACACCTTTGGAGCTCGGATATTTGTGATAGACCTTTCACTTGTGTTAATTTAAAGCTCGGTGTTTGGATAGTGACAAAACCCGGACTAGTGACCTGTGTTATACCTCACCACAGAATTTCAGAATAGTCACCTGAAGTGTCACCTATAGTAAAGCTCAGATTGCAGAATTGGAAAATTTCAGATCTGTGATAGGAGGCTTGTTCTGAGGCTTGAAATAAAGGTATTGACCTTGGATTATAGCAAACCTGTGGAAGAGTTATAACATAGTTCGATTATGTGTCTCTTCTAGCTCATTTTTGAGATAGCTTAGATTAGTGTGTGACAACATTCTGTGAAATTATCCTGTGAAAGAGCTAGAACAGTGAACCTAAAGTATAAATCAATGTTTCTTCTGAGCTCACTAGTGGAGGCATGAATACTCAACTTTAAAGCTTGAGCTGATGATAGCTGGAGGCTTGTACAAGAAGATCTTGGACAATGGAGCATTTGGTGTTTTGACAGTGAAGTATTAAACAATGAAGAATTATGACGTTCAAGTAAGTACTATCCACATTCTTTATGAGAAGAAGATAAAACAAGATTTGTGTCCTTAGAGTAGGAGCTCCTAAACATAAGGTTGGTGCCTTGAGAAGATAGGGTCGAAGCCCTAGAGTTCGGAGCCTCATCAAAGTCCAAGTTGGTGCTTGGAAACAGGTCGGTGCCCTCACTCATATATTGTATACAATTATTTGAAAAAGGATTGAAGTTATTATTAATCCTTAATATTATTATTATACACCTCTCTCTCTTTAATTGTGAAGAATCTGTTAGAGTCGGACTTTGCAGCCCTCCGTCAGAGATCATTTCTCTATTTGCATTTTCATTGTTTAGGTGTCTCATTCTGTTTTTTCATCTGCATTTCGTTAGGAGCATGCCACTGACTGATGGAAGGGTTTGGTTTTCTTGTTTTTCCTCATTCTTGTACCTGCTGGGTTGGTTAAAACTCCTCAAAATCCATAAAAGTTCAGTTCATGCCATTCACAGTCATAAATGATTATTTTGGTAGAAAAGAGTCTTTTAGTTTTTGAGTCTAGGATTCAGTCTTTTGACATGTTTAATAAATGCCCGCAGGCCATGAGGATGGTTTTCAAAGAAGTTCTCAGTCCAGAATTTTCATCATCAAAAATTTTCGAGGACATTTCTTGTTCAAAACTCTGTTTTGAATAAGAAATTGTCGAATTCATTTTTCGTAATAATCATGTATTTTTCCGTCTTGAAGATTTCAAAGCAGGCTCTGGTTTTCCTTTGCCAAACATCAACGCCAATATCCCTGCAAAAAATCAACTAATTTCATCAGTCCAAACTCAGAAAATCAGTGAAAAGCCAAAAGACAGAAGGTTGAATTAAATGACAAAGTGCCAAAATAAAAACATTACAAAATGGGTTTTTGGAGAAGAAAAAATGAAAACCATCTCTTGCAAGATATTTCTCAATGCTATTTAACCCATTTTCCTCAAGAATCATTCATAAAATCCAAAGAAGAAGTCGAAGTTCAAGGTTGAAGAGAAAACTTCATTTTAGAAGGGTCGTGACTGTGTGTTATCATTGCGCGCGGCGCATACAAAAGAGGCGCGACGCATAGAATGTGTGCGGCGCATTGAGCCAAAAGATGCAGTGTTAATTTCCACAGGCGCGACGCACCCAAAGGCCGTGGCGCATTGGGTCTGCGCGCGGCGCTTAGAGCCCTAAGGCCGAAAATCAAATTCGCTTGGTGTAAATTTGATTTGGTTCAGTGCTATCTTCTCCAAGTAAGTTTGTCCAAGCTTGTTCAATGATTTTAAGCTATGGTGCTGTGGTTTAGAAGCAAAGAGATTATTGTTTGAATGGTGCAAATATTTAACCCTATATCCACATCAAAATTATTCTCCAAGGGTTTGAAGAGAGGAGATTGTAATTTGAAAATTGGGTGTCAAAGATTTGAAATTGCCAAAACATTCTCATTCCATTGATATGTATGCTCTTGCCATTTATTGTCATTGTTGTCACTTGCTAGATTTTCAAAATATACACTACAGTCCCACAGTCCCATTGTTATTCCTCTATCCTATATTCCAATACCCTTTTGATCCCCATGTGAAATCCCAAACCCTATTACTTGTTACCTCCTTCCCTTCATTGATAAAAATTTAAGTTTCCACAAGATTTAATGGCTGTTTTCATGTCTTTGACTGTACTTAGATATTTCCATTTGATTAACTCTTGTTCCTATCACATTACAAGTACCATCATTATCACCCAGTCCCATATCATTTGCAAAGGTGTCTGAACTCAAAGTTTTCCAAAGCAGTGATTAAATGTCTGTCCATTCCAAAGTCAGGTGACAGTCCATTGTGTTCACTTTGCCACTTCCTTGCAGCCTCTCATTTCATGTGACACATTTGGAATTGAAACAAATACACCAATTTTTCATTTCCTAATCAACCAAGCACACAGTTGACAAACACATTTCAGCATCATGTCAGAGACAGATTCACCATATGAGCAGGGGTATGAGCAGGACAGTGATTCATCTACCGAGCTTAATGTGCCAAGGAGATCTCACAAAAGTGGCAGGCATGTCAGGGAAGAACCCACTTCTTTGACACAATTGCAGGCTTGCCCACTTGCAATGGATTGTTTTCAGCGTCAGTCATGTTTCCAGTATTGTGAGATGATTGCCCGAACTCAGCATCATCATGAGTTAGCTCGCCTATTTGTCCTACATTTGCATAATGGTCATATAAGCCTTGCTGGAGTGAATTTCACTTTGTCACCAGAGACTATTTCTGAGGCGACCGGGATACCAAACATCGGTGAAGAGTAATAAGCAGCAGCAGTTGGATAGGGCATATTATGAGCCTTACATCAGACCCGGATATCTGAGGCAGCTCATCAGGGTATTTCCATTCCGGTTTCTGAAGGATGAGTACGCACCATTGATGAAACTTATCATTAGGTACTTCAGTTGTGAAGGGCGCTTTTCACGCTTGTATGCATATCACATCCGGCTGTTGATGCATTTCACGAGAGTGCGCATGATGAGCATTCCATATTTCATGTACCGTAACATAGAGTGGATGACTGTCCTTGTGTAGAAGAAGACCCCAGCGCAGCAGCATAACAGCATCTACCATTACGCGCTCATCAAAATCATGGTGGTACATCAGCTCGCACAGCAGGGCATCGCATGGGATGAGTTCATTTCCCGTGATTTCTTTGCAGCGCCACAGCTTCCTCCCGAGGTAGTTCATGATGAGGCAGAGCCTTCACATCAGTTCGAGGTTCCTGAGACTGAACCTATCAGTGCTCCAGTGTGTTTGACATATCAGAGAGGCCACAGAGCCTTATTTGCAGCAGCACGATGAGTATTATCTCCACCAAGGGTGGAAGGGGTCTCAAGGGTCTCATCGCCACAGTACTATCTCCAGTGGTTATGGAAGTGGTCTCGCCTCCCACATCGCATGTGGCAGTTCGTGGATAAGCAGAGGCCTATACACGATGAGGGCCCTTCAGGAGGCCAAGACACTGATTTTATACTCATCGATGTTGATGCGAGCTCTCCTAGATCGAAGCTGAAAGAGATCATCCAGGAACAAAGGGCTGAGATTGATACTTTGACCGTGAAGTTGCAGAGAGATTAGTGGGTTATAGATTACTTGGAGCAGCACAATAAACAACTGGAGGATCAGCACACACTTATGGAGTTGCGGCGAATCCGTGAAGACCGTGCATTGGCTCGGAAGAGACCAGGTGACATGACACCAGTTGAGCGAGAGACCTGCCTCACGCATGTTAAAATTCATCTGGAAAAGCTCTTGGAGAAGGCCAATAGGGACAAAGACATGCTTAGACATATGAAGAATCACTATTGGGCCCGCACGCACGTTTGCAGAGCAAAAATGAAGATCCTGAAGGCAAGGCTGGAAAAAGCACTGAAACTTCGAAAGAGGCCGGATCCACCCCGAATCTTGGCCGAAGATTCCTTGGCTGAGCATGAGACATGATGGGAGACCTTCACTCCAAATTTCAGCAAATTTGGAGAAGATTTTGTCATTTTGAAAATTTTGGTTGCAAAACACGTTTTTCTGCCCGACGCGCGCTTATGATTGGGACATCTTCTGGAGGAAAACTTGACATTTTTGGATTTTTCATGATATATTATGTATGTCCAGGAATGGCCGAAGCATTTCATCACATTATGGGTTGCCAAAGGGCCAAAAACACCATGAAAATCACCTTTCTTCCACCTTTTGCACCAGCAGGAAGTACTCTTGGGAGAATGAAGTTTTGGAGGGGAAAATGAGCTCCAAATTGCAAAATTCCACTTGTGTTGGATATCATAAATCCAGGGCTTTCCAACGAGCTATCATGAGCTCAATTTGGACTTCAGTAAGTGCTCCAAAATCAGGTCCAAAGTAGCGTGGCGCATAGAGCTTTGGAGCGCGGTGCATAGAGGAATTAAGCCTATTTTTCACCTTCCAGCTCAGGAATTCGGCCAGTTTTGACTAGTTTTACTTTTTCATGAGAGGGTTGATCTATCTTGATGTAATTTGGTAACCATGATGTAATTTTGGCATGAATTTACTTGTTCTGGATGATTCATTCACAAAAAAGTGAAAATCAAGTGAATGGATCAGTTTCCTAGCTTATAGAGGCAAGTTGTTTGGCTGCCTAGATTTTAGCTCTTTGTTTAGAATTGGTTCAAACTGTTGCTAGAAGCATGAGCTCGACCCCTAGAGGCATGGGAAGGGGTTAGACTTGTCTATTTATTGTATTTTCTGAGACATTTTCAGGGTTGGACTCTTGGGAAAAGTTTGGCACTCCATTGTATATCCATATTTCAGTTTTTGGCAAAGGAAAGACCAGAGTTTTGCAGCACTTGTTGGGATCCTTGTGGCTTCTGAGTTTTGATGATGTTTCTTCTCATGTTATTGTAAGTTCATTAATGTTATATGTATGCCATCATTCTCTATGCTTCTGAATTAAAAAAATTAGTATTTGAGGTAGAATTCATTGATTTGTTGGTGCTCTGCCTTAGACTTTTGTTTAGTTTTATATGTTTTCGTCAGTTTGAAGAGGATCCTTGTAATCTCTTGCCCTCTTCAGCTCCTCAGCAGTCTTTTCCATCCATTCATTCGATATTTATACATCAAATCCATTGCCTACCCTGCCCAACTTGAATTCTGCAAGATCTGGCCTCATCCCCAAGCCCAAAATTGTTTTTCCCTTTTTTCAACAAAAAACCCCTAAAAATCAAAATCAAACCCTCCTATTTGTTTATCTAGCCTAATATCAGTTGTTGTTATTGTCATCTCAAGCCCCTTTTGAATATTTTCATTGAGATTGACCCGGAGAGAGCCCTCTCCTGTCCTCGTAGGGCTAGCTACGAGGCTGAGCGTGGTTTGGTGTTGTCCTTCTTCTGCCTTATTTCAGCCTGAGGTGGATTTGGGAACTAACATAGTGGCGACCATACTGGGAAAGAAAATGGTTTGCTTGTTGATGTTATTTGTTTAATAAGTTACAGACGGAGTCTGAAGTCACGCCAGGTAGCTTTCGAAACGCTTTTGCTTTGCATTAGCGGAAGTAGATAAACGCTGCTTCAGTCAATCTCCGGTCTAGCTTGTGAAAGTGACGTTTCTCTTGTGTTCTACCCCAGTACATTTTATCGTTCTGGACTTTTGGATGATTGAGTCTAGAATTCAATAGGCTGAATAGATCGTTTTGTCCTTTTATTTTTGAGTAGATCAATACACTGGCTTCCAAAAGACATACTAGATCAAATCCTGATCCTAATCCGCCTCCAGTGTATGAGAATCCCAACCTGATTCCTAGAATTTTCCGTCAAGAAGCTCCCGTGTTTCCTCTGTTTAAATCTCATTCATACCCTACTGTATTTGAATACATCGAAGACATTGAGTTTGATGATCAGTTCGAGTTATCCTTGTTCGAAACCAAATCTGAAAGTGCTACTAGTTCTACCGTCATAAATCCCGAATTCATTAAGTATCTTGAGGTTGAACAAGCTAATCGATCCATTGATAATTAAATTCTGAACCTTCAGAACTCTATTGTCGCAATGAATATTCCCGAGTTTATTGAATCCGCTTCTGAAACTCTTGGTCCATCAGTAGTTACTTCTGATTCACAAGTTTACGCTGAGCCTTCTTTTATTTCTACCATTCCAGTGCAACCATTGATATCTGATCAGAAATCTACAGTAGTTCCTCCTCCATCTCCGCCACATACACCTCGAACACCAACTGCTCCTATTCCACCTGTTCTTCCAAGACAGATCATAAATCCACCAAGAGCCATGGCTGCTAGATTCGCACCTCTTGTTTTGCCAGCAAATTTGGATCCTATGCCCACTGATTATCAGAGTAAAATTCCTTTGTTTGATGGTACTCCTCAAAGTGTGCCCCCCCAGCAGCATATTGTTAGAATGACAGACTTTTTGGACCTGCATGAAATTGATGAAGAGAATGTCTCCATGAGATTGTTTGTCCAAAATTTTGGAGGCAAGGTACGCAAGTAGTTCAGAGCCTTACAGCCCGGAAGTATTAATACATTAGAAGACCTTCAGAGATAGTTTATAGATCGGTGGGAGATGAAGAAAGATCCGCTGCAAATCACTTCTGAGTATACTAGCATCAAGCGTAATCCTGGTGAGTCCGTCCAAGACTATATTATCAGATTTAATGCGGTTTATAATGCAATTCCTGATGACTTGAGGCCTTCTAAGAAGTCATCTTTGTTAAAATTCTCGGATGGTTTTGATCCAAAGATGGCCTATTCATTACGAGATAGAGATCCGCCTACTTTAGAGGACATGCAGAAGATTTCCGTGAGTGTTGAGGAAAATTTGAATGATAAGAGAGCTAGACTGAAAGCAGAGAAGAAAGTTGTGATAAAAGAAGAAGCTTCTACATCCATAGATAAGATACTTCGTGAAATGGGAAAGATGTTCGAAAGGCTCACTATTGATAAGCCCGAACCACAAGTTCAGAATCCTAACTTTCGTGGTCAGCAGCAGCCCCAATTCAGGATTAAGCAACGAGAACAGCGAGCACAAGAACCAGCAGTCCAACAACAAGTAAAGACACCTCTTCAGCAGAATTTTGTTGGTCAGGATTCAGACGATGAAGATGATGTAGTAGGAAAGAAAAATCATTTCTTTACGCTTGATTATTTGCCCATTTATATCACCGAAGATGATGAACATGCAGAAAGTTCAGCAGTACAAAGAGATGAGGATTTTATCCTAGCTAATGATGTAGCCTTTGAGGAGGAGTCGGATGAGTATCAGAGAGGATATATGAATGCATTGTCAGCCCAGAAGAAGCAATATTCTCTTAGGAATAGAGATGTACCAGTCAATCCAATTTAGAAGAGGAAGGAAGTTTCAGCACCCAAAAATGACTCACCTGTTGCACAAAAGAAAGAAAAAGAGGTAGTTGATCCTGCTACCAATAAGTCATCATCAGCAGAAAAATCAAATCAGCCAATTGCATCAAGAGAGAAGGTTGAAAAGAAAGAGGTTCCAGCCAAAGAGATCGAAAAGACTTCAGCTTTTAGTTTGGAGAATGAAATTTTGAAATTGAAGGTATCTATTCCCTTGACTGAACTAATGAGGAACAACAATTATAAAGGTCAGGTTTCTAGAATTTTGAATTTCGATCCCATGTTTGACATGGTGAATATTGAAGATGATCAACTGGAACTGATATTTGGACCAGCTTTAGATGGTGAGTCTCCGGACAGCGAGGTACCTCCTTTTTATATCAGTCTTCAGTTGCATGAGATTGTGTTGCATAACGCCATGTTAGATTCCGGTGCTTCCCATAACCTTATGCCAAAAGCAATCATGGAGAAGTTGGGTCTAGACATTACCAAGAAGTACCACGATCTTTATTCATTTGATTCTAGCAGAGTGAGATGTATTGGGCTCATTAAAGACTTGGTTGTAAGTTTGGATCAGATTCCTACAAAGAATGTTTTGATGGACGTTGTTGTAGCAGACATTCCTCCGAGATTTGGTATGTTGCTTTCCAGATCTTGGGAAGAAAAATTGAAAGGGACACTACAGTTAGATTTCTCCTATGCGACGATTCCCGTGTTTGGCCAAATGAGAAAGTTGTACCGGGAACAAAAAATGAAGTATATGATTACCACTAAGGAGAAACCGGTTAATCATCCACTTAATTATGTACATACAGATCTAGAGTCTTTTGTTTTTTTGCCGATAGTTTTAACGATGTAGATAGTCAGTTGGTTCAAACAGAAGATATCCCAGAGATTACCGAGAATTTCAGAGAAGTTTTGCAGAAAGAAAGGCAGCTACCAGAAAGCACAGTTGAGCAATCAGCTAAAGATAGTGGACAACAAGAAGAAAAAACAGAGCTAGCACAATTTCAGCACTTAGAGGATGATGAAGAGGGTCTATGGACCATGGATTTCGATGGTGCAGTCGGCAATGATGGTGCTGGGATTGGTATTTGGGTACGCAGCCCTTTTTCAGCTCCTAATAAGGTACCGAGCAATGTACGGGTATGTTCTTACAAGTTGGTATTTGATTGTTTGAACAATGAGGCTGAGTATGAAGCTCTAATTGCTGGCTTAAAGATTCTTAGAAAGCTGAATGCTAAAAGAATTGCGATCTATGGCGACTCCGAATTGGTGATTAAGCAGGTAAAGGGTGAATATCAAATGAAACATCCCCGGATGCGGGCTTACCGGAACGCTGTCCTTGATATTTTGAAACAGTTTTCAGATTATACCTTGACTTGTATTCCTCGCATTCAAAATGGAATTGCTGATGCGCTTGCCAAGGAAACTAGTAACTTGAAGATCCCAATGAATTCAAGCAATAAATTCAAAATTCATGCGAAGCACCGTCCTACCGTACCGGATAATCAAAGATGTTGGCAAGTTTTCCAAGATGATGATGAGATTAATGATTTCCTGCAGAGTAAAGGTAAGTTCAAAGATACCTCAATTGATGTAGAATTTGATGATTTGATACCTTTAGAAGAACTCTTCGATCAGGATGATGTGGCCAAGAAACCAACTTTACGACCGACTGAAAAAGGAGGGGAGGATGTAAATATTGGGATAACTGAAAATCCCAAAATGGTAAAGTTATCCAAGTCATTGTCACCGGAGGTAAGGGCTGAATATGTGAGTTTGTTGTCTTCATTTGCTGATGCTTTCGCTTGGGATTAATCAGATTTAAAGACGTATGACACTAATATCATCCAGCATACTATCCCAATTAAGCCTAATCAGAAACATTTCAGACAAAAGCTAAGAAGAATCAATCCGAAATTGCTGCCATCGATTGAGAAGGAGGTAAATAGGCTGTACAAAGCAGGAATAATTGTTCCTATTAGATTTTCTGATTGGATTTCCAACTTAGTGCCAATACAAAAAAATACAGGTGAGATTCGGTTGTGTATTGATTTCCGAAATCTGAACAAGGTGTCATTGAAGGACAATTATCCATTGCCTAAGATGGATCATATATTGCAGCGAGTAGTGGGTGCATCTCGGATGTCACTACTTGACGGTTATTCTGGATATAACCAAATCTTGGTTCATGAGGATGACCGTGACAAAACAGCCTTCACTACTCCGTGGGGGACATTTCACTATGCTAAGATGCCATTTGGTTTGAAGAATGCTGGTGCAACTTTCCAGCGGGCGATGGACATGGCTTTTGCGAATGAAAAATATGTTTTCCTTGTTATATACCTTGATGATTTGACGGTGTTTTCCAATTCAGATGAAGAACATATGTATCACTTGAAAGTTGTTTTTCAGAAGTGTAGAAACTATGGTGTCTCGCTTTATCCTAAAAGAGCTTATTCGCCATGGATGAAGGTAAGCTACTTGGTCACATTATATCCAAAGATGGCATTCGTATTGATCCGGCACGTGTTGAAGCAATCCAGCAAATTGACCCTCCTAGGAACAAGAAAGAGATTCAGTCTTTTAATGGTAAAATGAACTTTTTGCGTCATTTTGTCCCTAACCTTGCTGAGCATTTGAGAGAAATAACAAATATGTTGAAAAAGGACAGCCAAGTAAAGTGGACGGAAGATGCAGTAAAGTCCTTTGATTTGGTGAAGTTGGCACTATCTTCAGCCCCAGTGTTAATTAGCCTGGATTACACCCAAGATTTCATTTTGTTTTCCTTTGCTTTAGAACATACCATGGCAGCCGTGTTAATGCAGAAGAGAGATGGACATGAGAAGCCCATAGAATTTTTCAGTCGAACTATTAGAGACGCAACCCTGAAATACAACATCATTGAGAAACAGGCACTGGCATTGGTAAAGGCATTGAAGGATTTCCGGGTATAAATTTTGCATTCCCATATTTTAGCTTATGTTCCTAACGCTGCTGTGAAAGATGTGTTAGTACAGACTGATCCGGAAGGAAGACGTGGTAAGTGGATCGCAGCTTTGCTGGAATATGATGTGGAAATAAGGCCCACGAAGCTGATCAAGGGACAGGGCCTGGCGAAACTTATGGCTGAATCCAATTTGCACGCATTAGACATAAATCTGATTACTGCTATGTCTGATGAAGATGAGGAGAATGCGCCACTTCAAGTATCAGAAATATTTGTTGATTCCCCATGGTATTCAGATATCATCTATGTTCTTCAAAATTTTTCATCACCGCCCGGCATGACTCGAAACAAAGGTAGGACCTTGAAACTGAAGGCTGCAAAATTTTGTATTTTGAATTCTGCACTGTATTGGAAGGATCCAAGTGGTGTATTATTGAATTGTTTGGTGGAGGAAGAAGTGGAGAAGGTAATGGAAGATTTCCACAAAGGAGATTGCGGCGGTCATCATTTTTGGAAGACAACTGGCAATAAGATTTTGAGAGCTGGGTACTATTGGCCCACGTTGTTCACTGATGTCTATAAAACAGTCAAAGGCTGCCATGAGTGCCAGATTTTCGAAGGAAGACAGAAATTATAGCCATTGCCACTCAAGCCTGTTGAGGTAAGCGCCCCTTTCCAGCAGTGGGGTTTGGATTTCATCGGGGAAATCCATCCTCCTTCCTCAGGACAGCACAGATGGATTCTAACATCCACCGATTACTTTACGAAATGGATCGAAGCAGTGCCCACAAGACAAGCCACCGATTCGGTAATTATTTCTTTCCTTGAGAACAACATTTTGTCTCGTTTTGGTTGCCTGAGTAAATTGATCACAGATAATGCAGCGGCTTTTAAGTCAAGAAAGATGATTGAGTTTTGTGCAAAGTATAAAATCATTTTGGGGCATTCAACCGCCTACCATCCGCAAGGTAATGGTTTGGCGGAATCTTCCAATAAGTCTCTAGTCAATATCATCAAGAAGTTGTTGGACATCAATAAGAAGAGTTGGCATAAGAAGCTGGTGAATGCGTTATGGGCTGATTGGGTAAGTCAAAAGAAGTCAGTTGGTATGTCTCCTTTCGAGTTGGTTTATGGAGTAGATACAGTTTTTCCTACTTCACTTGCTGTTCCGGTAGTCAAGCTTCTTCAGGAGGCTGATAGTGAAGAAAGCCATATGCAGAGAAGGATAAACCAGATGATTCATTTATAGCAAACGAGGGAAGAGGTCTTTCAGAACACATTCAAGTTATAAGAAAGAATCAAAAAGATATATGACAGGAAAGCGAAGGCAGATAAATTCTAGTTGGAGGAAGTGGTATTGAAGTGGGACGCTAGGAACGAAGACAAATGTAAACACGGTAAGTTTGAAAACCTTTGGAAAGGTCCATTCAAGATTGCAGCATATCGAGGTTAGAACACCTTTCTGTTGAAGGAGATGAATGGTGAAGACTGTCTAGGAGGGTCGGTCAATGGCCGGCTGCTCAAGCGCTACCATTTCTAAGATGTTTTCTGCTGATCATTTTCATTGTACATATCATGTTTTTCAAGTTCGTTGTAAGTGTGCACTATAGTCTTTTCTTCAGTATGGGGCCCGAAGCGGAGGCTATAATCCCGAGGAAGGATTTTAGTTTTCATTTGAGTTTGTTGAGTCTGTTTGTTTCAGTCATTTCTGTTTTAATATTTGAGTCAGTTTAAGGTAAAATTTCAGTCAATAAATTGAGTTATCAGTTATTTGTCGTCTTGTAGAATAATGGATTCCATGGCCCAATGGATAAGGCACTGGTCTTCTCTCCCAAATATATGCCGTTCTCGGCACCTCCAAGGAGCTACCATCCCCATTGGAGCCAATGTTAGAGTCGGACTTTGCAGCCCTCCATCAGAGATCATTTCTCTATTTTCATTTTCATTGTTTAGGTGTCTCATTCCGTTTTTTCATCTGCATTTCGTTAGGAGCATGCCACTGACTGACGGAAGGGTTTGGTTCTCTTGTTTTTCCTCATGCTTGTTCCTGCTGGGTTGGTTAAAACTCCTCAAAATCCATCAAAGTTCAGTTCATGCCACTCACAGTCATAAATGATTATTTTGGTCGAAAAGAGTCTTTTAGTTTTTGAGTCTAGGGTTCAGTCTTTTGACATGTTTAATAAATTCCCGCAGGCCATGATGATGGTTTTCAAAGAAGTTCTCAGTCCAGAATTTTCATCATCAAACATTTTCGAGGACATTTCTTGTTCAAAACTCTGTTTTGAATAAGAAATTGTCGAATTCATTTTTCGTAATAATAATGTATTTTTCCGTCTTGAAGATTTCAAAGCAGGATCTGGTTTTCCTTTGCCAAACATCAACGCCAATATCCCTGCAAAAAATCAACTAATTTCATCAGTCCAAACTCAGAAAATCAGTGAAAAGCCAAAAGACAGAAGGTTGAATTAAATGACAAAGTGCCAAAATAAAAACATTACAAAATGGGTTTTTGGAGAAGAAAAAATGAAAACCATCTCTTGCAAGATATTTCTCAATGCTATTTAACCCATTTGCCTCAAGAATCATTCATAAAATCCAAAGAAGAATTCGAAGTTCAAGGTTGAAGAGCAAAATGCATTTTAGAAGGGTCGTCACTGTGTGTTATCATTGCGCGCGGCGCATACAAAAGAGGCGCGGTGCATAGAATGCACGTGGTGCATTGAGCCGGAAGACGCAGTGTTAATTTCCACAGGCGCGGCGCACCCAAAGGCCACGGCGCATTAGGTCTGCGCGTGGCGCTTAGAGCCCTAAGGCCGAAAATAAAATTCGCTTGGTGTAAATTTGATTTGGTTCAGTGCTATCTTCTCCAAGTAAGTTTGTCCAAGCTCGTTCAATGATTTTAAGCTATGGTGCTGTGGTTTAGAAGCAAAGAGATTAGTGTTTGAATGGTGCAAAGATTTAACCCTATATCCACATCAAAATTTTGCTCCAAGGGTTTGAAGAGAGGATATTGTAATTTGAAAATTGGGTGTCAAAGATTTGAAATTGCCAAAACATTCTCATTCCATTGATATGTATGCTCTTGCCATTTACTATCATTGTTGTCACTTGCTAGCTTTTCACAATATACACTACAGTCCCACAGTCCCATTGTTATTCCTCTATCCTATATTCCAATACCCTTTTGATCCCCATGTGAAATCCCAAACCCTATTACTTGTTACCTCCTTCCCTTCATTGATAAAAATTTAAGTTTCCACAAGATTCAATGGTTGTTTTCATGTCTTTGGCTGTACTTACAGATTTCCATTTGATTAACTCTTGTTCCTATCACATTACAAGTACCATCATTATCACCCAGTCCCATATCATTTGCAAAGGTGTCTAAACTCAAAGTTTTCCAAAGCAGTGAGTAAATGTCTGTCCATTCCAAAGTCAGGTGACATTCCATTGTGTTCACTTTGACACTTCCTTGTAGCCTCTCATTTCATGTGACACATTTGGCATTGAAACAAATACACCAATTGTTCATTTCCTAATCAACCAAGCACACAGTTGACAAACACATTTCAGCACCATGTCAGAGACAGATTCACCATATGAGCAGGGGTATGAGCAGGACAGTGATTCATCTACCGAGCTTAATGTGCCAAGGAGATCTCACAAAAGTGGCAGGCATGTCAGGGAAGAACCCAATTCTTTGACACAATTGCAGGCTTGCCCACTTGCAATGGATTGTTTTTAGCGTCAGTCATGTTTCCAGTATTGTGAGGTGATTGCCCGAACTCAGCATCATCATGAGTTAGCTCGCCTATTTGTCCTACATTTGCATAATGGTCGTGTAAGCCTTGCTGGAATGAATTTCACTTTGTCACCAGAGACTATTTCTGAGGCGACCGGGATACCAAACATCGGTGAAGAGTGGAATAAGCGGCAGCAGTTGGATAGGGCATATTATGAGCCTTACATCAGACTCAGATATCTGAGGCAGCTGAGCAGGGTATTTCCATTTCGGTTTCTGAAGGATGAGTATGCACCATTGATGAAACTTATCATTAGGTACTTCAGTTGTGAAGGGCGCTTTTCACGCTTGTATGCATATCACATCTGGCTGTTGATGCATTTCACGAGAGTGCACATGATGAGAATTCCATATTTCATGTACCATAACATAGATTGGATGACGGTCCTTGTGCAGAAGAAGACCCTAGCGCAACAGCATAACAGCATCTACCATTACGCACTCATCAAAATCATGGTGGTACATCAGCTCGCACAGCAGGGCATCGCATGGGATGAGTTCATTTCCCGTGATTTATTTGCAGCGCCATAGCTTCCTCCTGAGGTAGTTCATGATGAGGCAGAGCCTTCACATCAGTTCAAGGTTCCTAAGACTAAACCTATCAGTGCTCCAGTGTGTGTGACATATCAGAGAGGCCACATAGCCTTATTTGCAGCAGCACGATGAGTATTATCTCCACCAAGGGTGGAAGGGGTCTCGTTATCTTCATCAGCAGCGCGAGTACTATCTCTACATGGCATGGAAGGGGTCTCGCCTTCAACATCAACACAGGTAAAAGTTCAGGATAGAGGCAAGAGGCCTATACATGATGAGGGCCCTTCGGGAGGCCGAGATACTGATTTTGTTTTGATCGATGTTGATGCGAGCTCTCCTAGCTCGAAGCTGAAAGAGATCATCCAGGAGCAAAAGGCTGAGATTGATACTTTGACCGTGAGGTTGCAGAGAGCCCAGTGGGTTATATATTACTTGGAGCAGCGTAATAAACAACTGGAGGATCAGCACACATTTATAGAGTTGCGGCGAATCCGCGAAGACCGTGCATTGGCCCAGAAGAGACCAGGTGACATGACACCAGTTGAGCGAGAGACCTGCCTCACGCATGTTAAAATTCATCTGGAAAAGCTCTTGGAGAAGGCCAACAGGGAAAAAGACATGCTTAGACATATGAAGAATCACTATTGGGCCCGCACGCACGTTTGCAGAGCAAAAATGAAGATCCTGAAAGCAAGGTTGGAAAAAGCACTGAAACGTCGAAAGAGGTCGGATCCACTCCGAATCTTGGCCAAAGCTTCCTTGGCTGAGCATGAGACATGATGGGAGACCTTCACTCCAAATTTCAGCAAATTTGGAGAAGATTTTGTCATTTTGAAAATTTTGGTTGCAAAACACGTTTTTCTGCCCGACGCGCGCTTATGATTGGGACATCTTCTGGAGGAAAACTTGACATTTTTGGATTTTTCATGATATATTATGTATGTTCAGAAATGGCCAAAGCATTTCATCACATTCTAGGCTGCCAAAGGGCCAAAAACACCATGAAAATCACCTTTCTGCCACCTTTTGCACCAGCAGGAAGTACTCTTGGGAGAATGGATTTTTGGAGGGGCAAATGAGCTCCAAATTGAAAAATTCCACTTGGTTTGGATAGAAGACATCTAGGGCTTTCCAACGAGCTATCATGAGCTCAATTTAAACTTTTGGAAGTGCTCCAAAATCAGGTCCAAAGTAGCGCGGTGCATAAAGCTTTAGAGCGCGGCGCATAGAGGAATTCAGCCTATTTTTCACCTTCCAGCTCAGGAATTCGGCTAGTTTTGACTAGTTTTACTTTTTCATGAGAGGGTTGATCTATCTTGATGTAATTTTGTAACCATGATGTAATTTTGGCATGTATTTACTTTTTCTAGATGATTCATTCACAAAAAAGTGAAAATCAAGTGAATGGATCAGTTTCCTAGCTTATAGAGGCAAGTTGTTTAGATGCCTAGATTTTAGCTCTTTGTTTAGAATTGGTTCAAACTTCTCCTAGAAGCATGAGCTCGACCCCTAGAGGCATGGGAAGGGGTTAGAATTGTCTATTTATTGTATTTTCTGAGACATTTTCAGGGTTGGACTCTTGGGAAAAGTTTGGCACTCCATTGTACATCCATATTTCAGTTCTTGGCAAAGGAAAGACCAGAGTTTTGCAGCACTTGTTGGGATCCTTGTGGCTTCTGAGTTTTGATGATGTTTCTTCTCATGTTATTGTAAGTTCATTAATGTTATATGTATGCCATCATTCTCTATGCTTCTGAATTAAACAAATGAGTATTCGAGGTAGAATTCATTGATTTGCTGGTGCTCTGCCTTAGAATTTTGTTTAGTTTTATATGTTTTCGTCAGTTTGAAGAGGATCCTTGTACTCTATTGCCCACTTCAGCTCCTCAGCAGTCTTTTCCATCCATTCATTCGATATTTAGACATCAAAGCCATTTCCTACCCTGCCCCAACTTGAATTCTGCAAGATCTGGCCTCATCCCCAAGCCCAAAATTGTTTTTCCCTTTTTTCAACAAAAAACCCCTAAAAATCAAAATCAAACCCTCCTATTTGTTTATCTAGCCTAAGATCAGTTGTTGTTATTGTTATATCAAGCCCCTTTTGAATATTTTCATTGAGATTGACCCGGAGAGAGCCCTCTCCTGTCCTCGTAGGGCTAGCTATGAGGCTGAGCGTGGTTTGGTGTTGTCCTTCTTCTGCCTTATTTCAGCCTAAGGTGGATTTGGGAACTAACATAATCTAACTAGCAATAGTTAACAATTGAAAAGAAATACTGATTCACCTCCCTCTCAGTATTTCCAACATAATCTTACCATTTTTTTTTATCTCCTCCTTTGTCTTGTCTTCCCACCAAACAAGAGTTTCACCTTCCATCCTCAATGAAGCTAATTGGATTTTGGTTTCATCATCATGAAGGTTCTGATTTCTCAAATAAACCTCAAATTGCCTAATCCAATTATCAAGCTTTTCTGCATTGACTTCACCATTAAAAATTGGCAATTGAAACTTAACATCAAGTATTAGAAAAGGACGTTTACTAGTGTTCTTTAACTTAGATGGCTGATGTACTGAAGATGAAGTAGAGGTTGATGAGGATGAAGATGAGGGTGATGATGGTGAATTTCCACTGCCTCCATTTTCTCCATTGCCCTTCTTTGATTTTTCTTCATCATTGTGACCTCCTGATGATACCTGAACTTCCCTGTGAAGTTTGGATCCTTCTCCTTCTAGTCTTTCATTCCTTTCTTGATCAAGGACTCTCACCATTTCAGTCATGTCAAAAAATTATTTCATGAACACTCCTTCTTCCTCTTTGGGATCCACGTCTTCATGGGTTTCTTCTTCTCCTGGAGGCATGCTTGATGCTACTTCTGCTTCTCCTGAAGGTGAACTAGGTGGTGGATAATGTGGCAATCTTGGCCTCCTTTGCTGTGGCTCACTTTGAGAACCTCTTGCTTCCACAAATTTTCCTTCTCCTCTCTTAAGCTTGAGCCTATTAAACACGAAAACCCTTGCAAACACTTAACAAATTCTTGCACATAAAAACACCAGAGTTAAAACTCTAGCTCCGATACCAACTTGATCTGAAAGGAGTGTATCAGTTTTTCTATGTTAAGTGTCCTTTCAGTTAAATAAACATGTACAAATTGTCACCATATGTTTGCTTAAGGAATGAAAGTTTTTAACCATGAAAATTAGATGAATTAGTGAACTTTAAGCATGTAAATAAGCCTTAAACACACTGAACAAAAGTGCATAACAGAGAAAAACATTCACACATAATTTCTACACAGTAGGCATGATGAAGCTGTTCACCCCTCCTGGGCTAAATCTGCTGGTCCAACTCCCAATGGAATGTCCCTCTTTGTCATTATGCTCAAAATTGTAAATCACATATGTTTTCAGGCCTCTAATGGCTATTTTCTCTACACCAATGGTTCCATAATGCTCAAATTAGTCTAGGAAGACTCTTGTTTCACCAAAATTGGCCGAAAATTGACCTCCCAATGCATTTTCCCCAATGACAGCTAGAATATCTCCACTAAATATGGAGAACAGGAAGTTAGTTGCAGTTAAATTTAATAAATCTCCTAAAAATAGTGGTGGGGTGGTCACATGCCAACCCCACCGTAACCTCGGCTTTAACCATTTTAAAACTCTGCCATTTAAGTTGGAACCAGGAGTTAAGGTTTCGAAAATCCGTCACATTAAAACTTGAAACCCACCATGTGAATGTCGGTTAACTGTTTGAAATTCCGCCGAGGTTTACGGTGTAACCATTGATGTTAGGCCATGGACCCAATGCTTGGGCGCATGAAGGGGGGGCTATCCCTTCAGGGCTGGCCTCCCCAAACCCTTGAATGCAAAAATATTAAACTTGAAATACAACTTCCGCCCCTCATATGTTAAGAACTTTCATGTAGGCAGGCTGGTAAACGGACTTTTCTGCGGGCATGAGGTCACGGGGTCGACCCCCATCGACTCCAAATAAATTTTGTCACTCGCCCCTGAGGACACGTGGCGGCCTACGGGCTGGCCACGTGTCACTCATCCATTGATTCACAAATAAACCCATCAACAGTCCAAATCAACTTCGTAACATCAACATCCAATAGCCTAGATTGAGCCACGTGGCGCCATCCTATTAGATGTGGAGAAAATGGAATATTTCAAGTATATTCCTACTGACTGTACCTGCATGCTGACTGGTCAGCCAATCACCAAAATTTTGTTGTTTTGGAAAACGAATAGAACGCGATATCTTCCTCATACGACATCATTTTTTCGAACCGTTTGTGGCACCGGAATTGCAATGAAAAGACCTTTCAGGTAGCTCAGGTTCGGACCTGTTTCAAGCACTTTAATTTTTGAGCATAAGGCATGATATCCTGATCAAGAAGTGGTGTATACAATCCCAAATTTCTATTTCTAGGTTTACTGAAAGCACATAATGAACATACTCTTACAAATCGTGACACACTTTCAAGTATACGAGCCCAAAAAAAAAAACCTCTGTAATTGTGCCACTGTCTTACCTACACCGAAATTACTAGCAATAGGAGAAGTATGCACTTCCCTTATAATGTTGACTCTCTCCCCCTATGGAATACATATATTTCTAAGATGATACAACAAGTTATCATGCACATGATAATCCAATTCCTATACTCGGTTACCTTGACATAAATTTGCATATACATCCTTAAAATCATTATCTAAAGCATATTGTTCAACATAGCTCTCATGCATGACATAATTATTCTTAAGAATAATGGATGTACTAACAATTGGTCTAGAAATCATATAAGCAACCATGTTATATATACCTTTATTATACCTTATGAACAAGTGGAAATGTTTAATAAAACCCATCCATCTGAAGTTCCTTGCTTGTTGTAGCTTTGTTTGTGATTGTAAGTATTTCAATGGTGGATGATCGGTGTGGATAATTGTTTCCTTACCCATCAAGTAATGTTTCCACTTTTTCACACTTTGCACCAATCCATACAATTCATTGTCATATGTAGGATAGTTAATCACTACATGATAAAAAGTTTCTGAATGAAAAAAAATGGGATTACCATGTTGCATCAAGACTGCGCCCATGGCATAGTCACTTGCATTAGTTTGTATCTCAAATGATTGTCTCAAGTCAAGAAGAACAAGTACAGGTGCTGAAATGATATTTTCCTTCAATGCATCAAATGCTTTTTGTTGTTTATCTCCCCACTGAAAAATCTGCTTCACACTTTTCAATGCATGCAATGGAGATGCAATGTAAGAAAAGTTAGAAAGGAGCTTTCTACAATATTGGGTTGCTCCCAATAAACTTCTAACCTCTTTCATTTTCTTGGGTTTTGGCCAATTCAAAATGACTTCGACCTTGGAGGGATCTATTTTCTATATAAAATCTAACCATGAGATTCAATCTGATATTATAATGTACTAAAACAAACAATCTCACAAACAAAAAATCTCACAACACAATATGTATTTGCGAAAATCACGCTACCTAAAACCCCTCTATCTATATATTGTATAAATTCAAGGATCATGAAACAATACATTGCTTTCTCTCACAAGAGAAATCCTGCACTCTGCCAACTATCTCACTTTGATCTAGGCTAAATCAGACAAATACCTAGGCAATTCTCTGCCTCTACTCAGCTTGCCTTGCTCACACATTCTTGAGAAATTAAGGCCCTATTAAATAGGGAAATCCCTTGGAATAATTGTGCAATCCTTCCTAGGCCTTCAATTGACTCTATAACTCACATGTACAATTTTATAATTATACAAATGATATTTATATTCCCTTTAGCCTCTGTCTCAACTAGGTCTTCCTTAGAACTGACATGCAAGAAATATTTATAGTGAATTATCAGTTAACTGATTGATCACTCATTGTGAATTAAATCATATTTAATTCACTGGACCTATCTCTAGCTCATCACTCAATTAGAACTAGTTAAACTGATTTTAACTCATGCATAATTGCAACTGGACCCCTTTCATTAGGGGAATTTTGAAGAGTAAAATGGGCCTCCTAAGGAAAATGTACAATCAAAATTCATTTTAAGAAAACCAAACACATTGTAAGGGATGACATCATCCCCAATGGTTGAGGTGGCACTGATTGAGTTAAAGGTACTTGTTACATTCTCAATGGTGGATTAAAATTCATGGTTAACCATGCTAGGGCTCTAAGTACTTTTAACGTCTTAAAGTAAAGTAATAATAATAAAAAAGTAAAGTACCAATAAATGTCATTTCACGTTTTTTGAATAAAATATTATTATTGTCATTTCATATTTTTTGAAAGAAACAATGCATATCCTTACATAATCATCATGTCTTTACACATTTTCAATAAATATTATATTTGTATATTTGTATATTTTATTGTTAAATTATATATTATTTTTTCTTGTGTTATAAATCAAATCAAATCAATGTGTAATATAAAAAATACATAAAATAATATATTACATTTATTATATTATTTTATTTTATTTTTATAAGTATATTAATTACATGTTATTATATAATTTAAATAATATAAATTATAATTAATAGTATATTATACAATTAAAAGTCTATGAATTTATATTTATAACTTATTTTAAGTTAAGTACAAAGGATAAATGCATTAGTTGTTCAATGATAATGACATTTTCTTGAAAACCACATTCTTATTTATAGTCACATCAATACAATTTTTTTATTAATTTTATTTTGGTACATATTTTAAATTGAATTTAACCATGGTTAGATGGATTTTTGTGCAAAAAATAAAATGCAAATTCATAAATATTATTTTATTGGTTTAGCTATTATTTTATTATTTCCTTAAGAGGCCCATTTTAGACCTCAAAATTCCCCTAATTTGAAAGCATGGAATCACTCTACATGCATCCTCTTTAACCCTCGACTCGATTTTCCTAAGCTAACCCAGTCATTCTGACTTAGTTAACTAATACAAGTTGTTATCAGATGAAATTATGATTTCTCTCAATTTAATTAAGGGAAAATTAAATTAGAAGCCCCACTTTGGGGTGCGATTTCTCGGTGCCATTTCAACACTCCTTACCAACAAGAAAGGTATTATCTGCTACCCCAATCCTGTCTCTGTGAAATTCAATTTTTCTTCTTGTCAGTGCCTTCGTCAAGATGTCTACATCCTACTCCTCCATGGGAATGTACTCTAATGTCATAATCCTCCTTTGAACACAATCTTTGAGATGGTGATACCGGATATCAATATGCTTGGAATTGTCATGGAATACTAGATGAACATATAGTCTAATGCATCTTTGGTTATCACAATGTATCACCATCAGATCCATCTGTTGACCAAACAAACAAACATGTATCTTCCTCATCCAAATGGCCTCGCATGCTGCCTAACTAAGCATCGTGTACTATGCCTCTGCTAAACTAAGTGCAACTTATATATGTTTCCTGCTCTACCAAGAAACGATTGTTGATCCTATGTTGAAGATGCCTCTTGATGTGCTCTTCCGGTCATATGGACTCCCTGCCTAATCTACATCGGCGAACCCTTGAAGCTTCACTCCCTCTGTTCGTCTGTACCATAATTCATACTTTGTAGTGCCACTAATACATCTCAACACATGCTTCCCTACCTTCCAAAAGAGCTTGGTCGACTTAACCATATCTTGGCTTAGTTGGTTAACTGCGTATCATATATCGGGTCATGTGTTCACCAAATACATGAGTGAACCCACAAGCCGCCTGTAAACAATAGTATCCACTACTTTGCCCGAAGTGGCATCCTCTTTCCTCTAGTTTCCTGCAAGAGGAGACTCCATGGGTTTTCTTCCCTCCATGTGTAACTTCCTCAGAATCTCCTTGGCATACTTTACCTGAGATATAAATAGCTCCCCATATCTTTTCCATATTTCCAAACTAAGGAAATAGTTAAAGAGCCCCATGTCCTTCATCTCAAATTCTCTTACAAGATCATCTTTGCAAGATTTTATAATCCACTCATCACTTGTCAGTATAAGATCATCAAAATAAATTACAATAATAAAAATCTTACCATCAACCAAAATATGATATAGGTTCACATCCGCTTCACTCTGGGTGAAGCCCAACTCGGTGAAATAGCTGTCAATATCGGTATACCAAGCATGGGGTGCTTGCTTCAGCCCATATAATTCTCTCTTGAGTCTACACACATGCGACTCCCTGTCTAAGGTCTCAAAACCTTCTGGCTACTCAATTTACACTTCTTCCTCAATAAATCCATTGAGAAATGTTGTCTTTGCATCCATCTTATGTATCTACCATCCCATCTACGCTAAGAGTACAAGGATGGATCTAATGGATGAGTACCTTGTGACTAGTGCAAATTATCATCATAGTCAATCCTCTCCACCTGAGAGAACCCTCTGGCCACAAATATAGCCTTGTGTTTCTCCACACTCCAATCTGCTTCTTGCTTCACCTTGTAGACCCATCTGGATCCTACCACTAACTTCCCCACTGGTCTTGGGACCACTTCCCATGCACTGTTCCTGATAATGGAGTCATACTCCTCAACCATGGCATCAAACCACACGGGATGTTGTACCGCTTCCTCAAAAGATGATGGTTATATATCAATACCTTTGCTCATACGAGCCATGAATCCAGTTCACCGCTCTGGGGACCTTCCTTTCCTACATTGTGATGTGGGTGCTCCCACATTATCTCTCACATCCAGAAATAATCTGTCAGCCTCTTTGGTGCACTTCCTTCCATCTATGGTGTATGGCTCTACATGAGTGGTTTCCACCACTATCTATTCCTCTGCTTGTAATTTCTCCACATCCTGAGGTTCATCCTTTTGAGCTAAGAGCTCCTCAACTACATGTAACTCAAGCTCCCTCTCAAGGGACAATCACATGGTTTTGTCTTCATCAAAATTTACATCTCTTCTAACCACTGTCATCCGATATGCTAGAAAGTACACCCAAAATTTTTAAGGTGTATTAGTGTACCCCACAAATATCTCCAACTCTGTTATTGGCTTTAGCTTCTTCTTTGAATCTTTGGTCACATGGAAATAGATAGATGAGCCAAAATTTTTAAAATAAGAAACATTTGGTTTCTTACTTGAAAAAACCTCCTTTGGTGTACTCATCCCAAGTATCAGATGAGGACCTTTTTTCTGCAAAAATACTATTGTATTGCATGCCTCTGCCCACAGATGCAACGTTAGGCCCCAATCATGCAACATAGCTCGTGCCGCTCCCAAAATAGTTATGTTATGTCTTTCTACAACCCCATTCTATTGTGGGTTATGAGGTGCAATCAATTCTCTTTGATTTCCTTCTGAGGAACAAAATTTCTTGAATTCATTAGAGATGTATTCCACACCATTGTCGCTCCTCAAAGCCTTCACCTTCTTCCCCGTATATTTCTCGATAAGTTCCTTGAACTCACAAAACTTGGAGAAAGTTTGATATTTCTTCTACATGAACAAAATCCAACACTTTATTGAAAAATCATAAAATAAAATCAGATAATACTTGTGCTTTGTTGTGAAAGTTATTGAGGACAGTCCACACACGTCTGAATGAACTCTCTCAAGGATTTCCGCTACTCGGATTTCCTTATTGTGAAAGGTGGCATTTGTATAATTCCCCATGGTAAAACCTTTGCATGCGTCTCTCTACGCAAGTGTACTGTTTGGAAGCCCTGTAAAAATATGATGCATGATCCTCAAAGCATTGTGGTGTATATGGCCCATCCTCCTCTACCATAACTCAATGATATCTCGTCTTAATACCTTCTATGTTTTTCTGCTCAATGTTGCGCATTAATCTACATCAATTTTGTAGAGGTTCTTCACCCGAATACTAATATTTTTCACTTGTCCCATGGATTTGTGATGAAGGAACACCTTTTATTCATTGAAAATCACATCATATCCATGATCTTCTAACATAGCAACATAAAAAAAATTCTTCTTTAAACCAGGTACATGCATGACATATTTTAGTATGAGGGGTTTACTTGACTCTCTCTAGAAAGTAACTGTACCAATCCCGGTAGGGCTATACCTCCCGTCATCACCTATCTCGATGTGCATCTAGAGATCCTTCTCTTGCAAGCTGCTGAAGAATTATTTGTTGTCGGTCATGTGGAAGGAGGCTCCACTATCCATGTACCACATATATCCCAAAACCGATGACACCATGCATGCAATGAGGGTGAATTCAAACTCAAATTGTGAAGCCAATGCTTCACCTGTTACTCTTCCCGAGTCCTTGTTTTTCTTCTTTCGTGGACAATTTGTGGCATAGTGTCCATGCTCATGACAGTTGAAATATTTCACCTTTGACAAGTATGGCTTCTTTCCTGCCTTATTGGTCTCATATTTGGAATGGGATGCCTTCCCTTTTCATTTCTTCGCCTTGCTAGCCAAGGCACAATTTTCCTCATCATCAGTCTTTGACGAGGATCCATCTCTGGTGCTCCGCAGAATTTATTCTTGTGCCAAATCAGACCAAAGTCGCTCCTAATCTGGAAGCTTCTCCCTCCCATTAACAGAGTCTTGGTAGCTATGATAGCTCTTTGGAAATCTTAGAAGATCTAGGCTCATCAAATAATCCATGGAAAAAATGACCCCAACACTTCCAAGCTCATCTCGACATTGAGTGAACTTGGTCATGTATTTCTGGATCGTGTCATCCTTCTCCATTCTGATCTTCTTGAGCTTTTGTTTCAGTGCTAACTTCCAGTGGTTTTTGTTATTATGATATATATTTTTCAAGGCCATCCACATTGCATATGGATTTTCCTTCCCGTGGAGGCCCGAGACAATACGATCTTGAACTCCCTCTAACAAGATCCTTTTCGCTTTCACAACATTTTTCTTCCATGCATCAATAAGTTGAGAATCTGTTGTTGCGGGATGAGGGACATCAAAATCTATGAAAGCCTTCAATTTTTTTTCCTCAAGCATTGCCTCCATCATGTCCTTCCATGCAATATAATTCGAATTTCCCTTGAGTGCATATTCAAGTCTCAATCCATTGAAAGACATCTTGATTTGCTGTTGGATACCAAAGAATAAATTTGCAATTCGAACCTAATCAAAAAAAAATTTGTTCTTCTCTTCTTATTGTGATTGCTGGAGCTCTTATACGATGTATAAAATCTAACCACAGGATTCAATCTGATCTTATAATGTACTAAAACAAGATACTGAATCCCTTCTACAATTTGTGGAAACAAAACATGATCGCACAATCACATAAACAAGTAAGGGAAAGAAACAATCAATCTCACAACACAAGATGTATCTGGGGAAAGCACACTTCCTAAAACCTTCCTATCTGTATATTGTATAAAGTCAAGGATCAGGAAAAAATACAATGGTTTCTCTCACAAGAGAACTCCTGCACTCTTACATCTGTCTCACTCTGATCTAGGCTCAATTAAACAAATACTTAGCCAGTTCTTTGCCTCAACTCAACCTCCCTTGCTCACAAATTCCTTGAAAAATCAAGGCCATATTAAATAGGAAAATCCCTTGGAATAATTGTGCAATCCTTCCTAGACCTCCAATTGACTCTACAAATGACTTGTACAATTTTCTAATTATACAACTGATAGTTATCTTCCCTTTAACTTCTGTCTCAACTGGGTCTTCCTCGGAACTAACATGCAACAAATATTTATAGTGAATCATCGGTTAATTGATTGATCTCTCATTGTGAATTAAATTAAATTAAATTCACTGGACCTATCTCTGGTTCATCACTCAATTAGAGCTAGTTAAATTGATTTCAACTCAATTTCTTGAGTTAATTAATTAAAACTCATGCGTAACTACAACTGGATCCCCTTAAATCATGGAATCACTCTACATGCATCCTCTCTAACCCTCAACATGAATTTCCTAAGCTAACTTAGTCATTAGACTTAGTTAAATAATACAAGTTGTTATGAAATGAAATTACAATTTCTATTCCAATTTAATTAAAGGAAAATTAAATTAGAAGCCCCAGTTTGGGGTGCCATTTCAACATTTTCAACTCACATCCTCCAACAATATGACCCAAGTAGACTAAAGAAATTTTCCCAAATTCACATTGCGACATCTGTAAAAACAATTGTTCCTTCTTTAAGACATCTAACACTTTCTTGACATGCACAATAAGTTCTTTATGGGACTTGTTGAAAATTAATGTCATATAAGTAGATTGTCACAAAATCATCTAGAAAAGGCCTTAAAACATCATTCATGACCCTTATGAATGTAGCAGGATCATTACAAAGCCCAAAGGGCATAACCAACCATTTAAACAAACCTTGCTTTATTTTGAATTATGTCTTCCATATGTCTCCTTCAGAAATCCTAATCTGATGATAGCCACTCCTCAAGTCCAACTTATTGAAATATGCAACGTCTTTCAATTGATCAAGTAAATCATTGATTCTAGGAAGAGGGTAACAATTCTTTACCATAATATTTTTCAATGCACGAAAGTTCACACACATGTGCCATGTACCATCACTAGCACATATGGTCAATTTTCTGACACTTTTGACGTATTATCGGAAAGTTCCCCGATTTTTTTCAATTTTTTAAATCCCACCAACAAGCGTCGCTGTAGCAACGTTTAGGGAAATCGTCGGTATTGCGACATTTAGGAACATCGTGAGAATACTGACATTTCGGGACACATCATCAGAATTGCGAAGTTTCAGAGACAAGGGTCAGTATTGCGATGTTTGGAGACAAGTGTCGCTATTACGACGTTGAGAGACACATGTCGGTATTGCGATGGTATGGAGATACTTGTCGGTATTGCGATAGTTTGGGGACAACCATTAGTATTGCAATGTGTAGACCAAATGTCGGAATAGCGACGACGGTAAACATTTTGGAACGTTTTGTAATGTTTTGTAATATTTTGTAATGGAGGATCAATATTTTGTAATATTGTTTTTTATTTTATTAATTTTTATAGGATTATAATAATATATTTGTATCAAGTTTATTAGGGTGATTTAATTGACCATTATTATGTTAGCTAGGTCAAGCTAACAAAAATAATAATATATTTGTTATATTTAATTGTTATTAATTTCTCTTTAACTTATAACATGTTTAATCTTATTAATGATTATATATATTATTAATATATTTAAAAAATTATATCTTTAAATTTAATGAATGAATAAATAATAATTTTATTATAATAATATTATTATATTTACCACTTTTTCATTTCAATATTTGTATTGTGATTACCCCACAAATCGTAGTCCAATGTGGGCCCTCCCTACATGCTTTGACATGGTGATAGTTCACACTTTCAAGAGTTGCAACATGAATGTCACTCTCCTAGTGACTAACCCATGTGTCACCTTGGAAATTCACTTCAACATGAAATTTTGCCTTCAACGTTACTTTTTGTACCAGGCCAGTATAAGCTCACACATAACCATGTCATGGTTGATGGTGAATAATTTGTATCATAGTGCTAATATGATGGATGTCATTCATTGTCAAAACACCCCTAATCACTTCCCCGAGGAAGCAACCACCATGGAAACCTTGTGCAACAAGAGCATTAGCACGTAGCACAATCTCCATTGCAAATCCAAGTAGAGTGCAATACCATTAAATCATGCATAGTGTGCCCGAATAATGGTAATGTGATCTCCCTGAGTATCAACAATATTATGCATTCCAATACTCTCATGTGCTTTAATTACCATGATCATGCAAATTTATTTAAGATCAACATCCCTTTTAGCTAGAGCATATCATTCGGTGTAGGTTGCAATCTTTGTCGTAAACTTGGTGATTCAGCTTCTCAGGGAAGGCCTCTTGACCTTAAGGACTTGGCCTTCTAGCCATTCTCTGCCTTCAATAACTCTCCCTCTCTAGCCTTCTGCTTGACCTTTCTATTACCCTATCATGTATTCATGCATGTCATCCCTTCAACCTTTTTGAAAGCTTCACATCGCAATTGCCTCTCCTCTCTTGCCTATTTCCAATTTCCCTAATGCCAAATTCATCCCCCTCTTTTACTTCCTCTTCATCGCTGATCCGGATTTATGTAGGAACGCAACAGAATACACATATAACCATAAATACAAATATGCAATAGAAATAACACTTCATTTCATTAATATCAAAGAACTGAAATTTGCTTACAAACAAAATGAAAATAAACTAGCTAGGGTGCTGGTAGCAAATCTTTGAGAAGAGATGTGGTAGCTACAGACCTCTAAACTGTGTTACAATGAGACTCGAGGGCCTATTTATTATTGAGAAACAATGGAGAACTCTAAACATCCAAAAACCTAACCCTAGGAGATGAAGCGCCAAAACTATGGGCCCTGTTTGGGTAAATTGGTGTTTCAACTTCCTAGGGACGTAACTTCGGCATACGATCTCCGTTTGATGCATATGGTACATTGTTAAAAATATCTATCCGAGGACTACATTCCGCTCCAATCAAACGATGCCCAAAAAACGTCGTTTAGGGCCTCAAAACGGCTCCGGAAGTTCAGGACCTAAAAAACTACTAAAAATAGTAAGTTGTGCCGAAACTGAAAAACTGAAAGAGACAATGGTGGGCCCCAAGTGGAATAGGCGGGTGGCCACCAATATCCACCTGGATCATTCCTACCCCCTTAGGAAGCAATGGTCCCCATTGTGTTGAGTTCCTCCATGAGATGAGGAAACTTTTGCTGAACTTGGTCCCTGGTGAACCACTTACCTTGGTGCAGGAGTTGGCCAGCTTTGACAAACCGATACATTTGGATCTTCCGTTGGCAAGTGTTCTTGATTTGCATGTCCATGATACAATCTATGGTGGCCTGTTCCATGCAGTTTGGGTTTAACTCTTTTGGTGTGAGTTCTTCTGCAATGTTAGAGGTGTCCAGTAGAGGTGGGAAGTAGGGACGAAGGCGGTCTACATTGAATATTGGGTGCAGACCAAGGAATGGTGGAATACTGAGCTCAAAGGCATTGTTCCCTAAAACCTTAGTGATGGTGTACGACCCATATCAGAGTGGGCGAAGCTTGCGGTGGGGTCCAATGAGGCGCTCCTTCTGCAAATGTAGCCACACTTTGTCACCCATCTGGAAGTTGTGTGGCACCTAATGTTGATCATGTCATTTCTTGTACTTAGCTTTGGCTCTATCCAATATGTCATGAACCTGTTGGTGGATGTGATGAATTTGCTCGATCAAGTTGTTCACTTTATCAGCTTCAGACTGGACATGAGCCGAATCAGCCGGAGTAGCCACAAATGGCATGGCTACGTCAATGGGACATAGTGGCTGGAATCCCAAGCCCACCTGAAAGGGGCTGTGGCCGGTTGAGCTGTGGAGAGCCCGGTTATAACTTTGTTGGGACATAGGGAGGCTCTCATCCCATGTGTGTGGTTGCTTGAATTGCAGGCATTGCACGTGTACAATCATCTGGCTGACGAATGTCTCACACGCTTTGGGGATGGAAAGTCGTGGGACTTGGTGAGTTTAGGTTCATTGCTTCTCCACTGGTGAGTAAAGTATTCACTCAAATGCCGAGAACCTGCACACATTCAAACTCTCGGATACCCAGGATCCCAAAGTGAACCCACACTCGTTCAAAGAAGAGTTTAGCAATGGCTTTTGCTGTGATATTCTTCTTGCAGGCCTCCATAATGGCCATCTTCGAGAACCTGTCGACGACAACGAAAACACATTCGTTTCCATGCTTAGTAGAAGGAAGGCTTGACATGTAATCCATGGAGATGGATTCCCAAGGTTGACTAGGGGTAGGTAGTGGAGTATAGAGCCCTTGCTTCTTGATGGTCGGTTTGGCAATGGCGCAAGCAGTGCAGGATCTGATGTACTTCCCAACATCCTATCGAAGGTTCGCCCAATAGAAATACTTCTGCAGTACTGCTACTGTTTTCTCGACCCCAAAATTCCCAGCGACTCGACTGTAGTGTTCTTCCCATATCATCTTGGCACGCTCTCTTGAAGGAACACAAATGTGTCCTAGGTGACATAACAATGCATCTTGGAAGTGAAAATTTGGAACTTGCGTACCCCCCAAGAGTGCCTTGTATGTGTGGCTAAATTCTGGATCACTCTTGTAGAGAAGCGGCCAATCAAAAGTCTCATGCCCACAAGATTTGAGAACTGTGGTTATGGCCACGATCGGTGGTCGCTTGAGGCAGTCGGCAACATTATTGGTGCTACCCTTCTTGTACTTGATGTTCAAATGAAATTGTTGCAGATATGTGGACCACTTCTGATGGAAATCGTTCTGCAACTTCCCTTGTGTCTGTATGAACTGCAGGGGTTGGTGGTCTGTGTGGATTATTGTTTGCTTCCCCAAAATGTAATGCTTCCATTGTCGACAAGCCTGCACAATGGAATACATTTGTTTGTCATAAGTGGGATACTTGTGAACTGTGTCAAATAATGTCTCACTGTGATATGCCACTGGATGCCCCTGTTGAGTAAGAACTGCCACAATAGCATAGTCATAGTTATATGTCTCTATCTCAAATGGTTGTTGCAAGTCTGGTAATGTGAGCACTGGGGCAGAACAGAGGCAATGTTTCAATTCTACGAATGCCTTCTATTGAGATTCCGACCAAAAGAATTTTTCTTTTGCTCCTCCCTTGGTGACTTGACTCAAGGGCCAAGTGATATGAGAGAATCCCAACACGAACTTGCGGTAGAAATTAGCAAGACCCAGAAAGTTGTGAAGCTCTGTTAGAGTGGTTGGGGCTGGCCAATCCTGAATGACTTGGATCTTGGCTGGATCCACATTCACCCCCCTTTCATCAATAATGTATCCCAGATATTGAACCTGCGTCATGCCAAAAGTGCACTTCTCCAAATTGGCACACAACTTGTGTTGTCGTAGTTTTTGGAGGACTTCTTGGATGTGGTGGAGGTGCTCTTCCCAAGTTTGGTTGAAGTTCAGAATGTCATCCAAGTACACCACTACAAATGAGTTGGTGAATGGATGCAAGATGTAGTCCATCAACCTCATGAAGGTTACGGGAACATTTGTCAATACGAAAGGCATGACAAGCCATTCGAAAAGGCCCTCCTTGGCTTTGAAGGTAGTCTTCCACACATCATAGGGTTCGATTGGTACCTGGTGATACCCAGACTTCAAGTCGATCTTGTTGAAATATTTTTCCCCTTTGAGTTGGTCCAGAAGGTCATCAATCCATGGGATCGGGTACCTATTCCAGACAGTGATCTTGTTCAGCGCCTGATAGTCAATACAGAGTCTCCAAGTCCCATCCTTCTTCTATACCAACACGATCGGGCTCCCACAGGGCGATGAACTTGGATGGATGTGACCTTTCTGCAGCAGCTCCTGAATCTGCCACTTGATTTCATCATTCTCCATAATAGAGCGCCTATAGATCGGTCCATTGGGTAGCGGCACACTTGGGGTCAAGTCAATGGGGTGCTTGACCTGACAGTGTAGAGGCACCCATGTGGGTGAGGTGAAGATGTCCCTGTACTCCTCCACAACCTTGTCCATTTGTTTTTGTCGTGCCAAGGAGCCATGTCTGGAGGTCGTGGCCACAATATTATTCTTTCCCTGGGGGCAAATCATCCGGAAAACACATTTCCTAGTTTGGGAAATGAGCTTACTGCATTGTTTTGCAGTAACCAAAGAGATAGTGGGAGGTGGTGGTACCTCTGGTATCCTGTACAACTTATTTCCCAAAGTAAAAATAACAGCGTGAGGCTGGGACTCATACACAGCATGTCGCTTCCACAAGTATGGTTGGCCTAATAATACATCAGAAACATCAATAGGAGCAATGTCACACAATAACTCATCCGTGAAGGGCTTGATGCTATAGGGAAGGCAACACTGCTGGCTGACGCGGAGATCCCATCCTTGGTGAAGCCACTCGATGGTGTATGGTTGTGGGTGCCCAACCGCTTCACGACATCTGCTAAAATGAGGTTCTTTTGGCTCCCATTATTGATAATGAACTGTAGTGGGGAACCCTTTACCCACATCTGGGAGTGGAAGAGACGCTCTGCCTCCTCTAGATCTTCTGGTTCCTCCTTCTGGATCTTCGTAGTGGCAACAGTGGCAATGGGCTCTACATCAATAATCTGCTTCCCTTTTTCATTCCCCTTGTCAGGTTCTGATTCAAAGTTGGAGCATGCATCTGATTCAGAAGCCCTCATCTTGGCCACTAGCAACTGCTTGGCCCGACACTCACTTGTGTTGTGAGTGGAGCTCTTATGGAACTCACACCACTTTCCCATGTCCTTCTTTGGCTTCGCGGTGTTGTTCTTCGCTTGTGGCTTTGGCAGGTTTTCTTGGGCCGCCATGCCTTAGCTTTGTCCTTTGGTTTGCGGTTTGGGGGCACCTTTCCCTTGCTTTTGATTCGCATATCCAAAGTCTCGCTTCTTCTATTTGAATTTCTGCTCAATCTTGGCAACATACCGGTATGCCGTACCAAGTGAGGAGATGTCGAGGAACTCCATTTCCTCCTGAATGTATCTGTGCAGACAACCGCGATACTTTAGCACCAAATGTTTCTCTGAATATTTCATACCCAACTTTGTGCGTATGGTATGGAACAGATTCGTCAGCGCATGCACATCTTGATCCTTTTGTTGTCGCAGCGTGGTCCATTGTATGCACTTGTCCTCATAGCTCCCCACGAGATAATATTGTTCCTTGATGGCATCTCGGAAAGAATTCCAAGTGGGTATGGTTGAGAACAGAGAGGGTTCTATCTCGTCCTTTTTCTCACAGTAGGTTTCCCACCAGTCCTTGACATGGGGGGTAGCTTTGAGGAGTGCAAAAATAATCTTCTCTCGATCGGAAAAGTCATGAACCAAGAAATATGCTTCTAATAGATTCAACCATCTATCTATGACATCTGCATCTATTTGACCCTCAAATATGGGAATGTCAAAGTTTACTTGTACCTTAAAGGGAGTCGCGCCTCTAGAGTGGTTGCTGGATGCAGATGCACAGCCGGTGGGCAGTCGTTGAAGGATCTGGGCGAATTTATTCATCATCGCATTCCTTTGTTTTTCGAGGGCCTCCTTGAGCAATATTTTGATAGGATCTCCTGCTTCCTCATCTTTCTTTTCGTCCCCCATGGGCGTCCGTTGGGGTTTGCGAGGGTGATCTTGCAAAGGTTCCACTAGATCGAGCCCTATCTCCTTATACCCCAACCTTGTTGGGGACATGCAAAGAAGGATCGAGAAAAGGCAGACCACTCTGCTACCATTGATCCGGATTTATGCAGGAACAAAAAATAAAACACATATAACCATAAATACAAATATGCAACAGAAATAACACTTCATTTCATTAATATCAAAGAACTGAAATTTGCTTACAGATACAATGGAAATAAACTAGCTAGGGTGTTGGTAGCGAATCTCTTAGAAGAGATGTGGCGGCTACAGACCTCTAAACTTTGTTACAATAAGGCTCGAGGGGCTATTAATTATTGAGAAACAATGGAGAACTATAAATGTCCAAAAACCTAACCGTAGGAGATGAAGCGCCAAAACTATGGGCCCCGTTTGGGTAAATTGGTGTTTCAACTTCCTGGGGACATAACTTCGGCATACGATCTCCGTTTGACACATATGATACATCGTTAGAAATATTTATCCGAGGACTACATTCCATTTAAGACAAATTATGCCCAAAAAATGTCGTTTAGGGCCTCAAAACGGTTCCAGAAGTTCAGGACCCGAAAAACTGCTAAAAATAGTAAGTTGTGCCGAAACTGAAAAACTGAAAGAGACAATGGTGGGGCCCCAAGTGGAATAGGCAGGTGGCCACCAATATCCACCTGGATCAATCGCCCCTCAAAATTTATGTTAACTCAACTAGGAAATCCTCATCCTCTTACCCATCCGAACGTCTTCCCTTCCCCTAGTAGTCTTCTTTGATACATCATGACTTGTGGAAGACAGACCACCCCTTGCCGAGTAATAAGCAGAGGTCACCCCTCTGTTACCACTCCATGCCAAAAATTTAGCTTCAACCTCTTAGTTGAGGCCCACATGCAAGCAAGAGATTCTTTTACTTGCCGTGAACAGGTTATTCCTAAGTTAGTCATGCAGGAGATTGAGTGAATTGAAGCCATTATTCAATAGGAGCGCCTAGGGAAACGCATTTGGGCGGGTTGGGTTGGGTCAGGTCGGGTCGTGTGAGGGCGCCCAGGGAAACGTGTTCGGGCATGTTGGGTTGGGTCATGTGAGGCTGTCTTGAATAGCGACGGCGGAATATTGACGGAATAAAATTTTTGTTGTAACATTTTATAACGGCGAAATATTTTGTAATATTGTTTTTTTATTTTATTAATTTTTATAGGATTATAATAATATATTTGTTATTTTTTTATTAGGGTGATTTAATTGACCATTATTATGTTAGCTATTACTATGTTAGCTAGGTCAAGCTAACAAAAATAATAATATATTTGTTATATTTAATTGTTATTAATTTCTCTTTAACCATTTTTTCATTACAATATATGTATTGTGATTACCCCACAAATTGTAGCCCGATGTGGGCCCTCCCCACCTGCTTTGACATGGTGATAGATCAGACTTTCAAGATTTGCAACATGAATGTCACTCACCTAGTGACTAACCTGCGCGTCACCTTGGCAATTCACTTCAACATGACATTTTTCCTTCAATGTTACTTTTTGTACCAAGCCAGTATAACCTTGCACATAACCATGTCATGGTTGATGGTGAAGACACTGTATCATAATGCTAATATGATGGACGTCATTCATTGTCAAAACACCGCTAATCACTTCCCCGAGGAAGCAACCATGACCATGGAAACCTTGTGCAATAAGAGCATTGCCACGTAGCACAATCTCCATCGCAACTCCAAGTAGAGTGCAACACCCTTAAATCATGCATAGTGTGCCCGAATAATGGTAATGTGATCTCCCTCACTCTCAACAATATTATGCATTCCAATACTCTCATGTGCTTTAATTACCATGACCATGCAAAGTTATTTAAGATCAATAATATACCTTTTAACTAGAGCATATCATTCGGTGCAGGTTGCATTATTTGTCGTACACTTGGTGATTCAACTTCTCAGTGAAGGCCTATTGACGTTAAGGACTTGGCCTTCTAGCCATTCTCTGCCTTCAATAACTCTCCCTCTCTAGCCTTCTGCTCGACCTTTATATTACCCTCTCCTATATTCATGCATGTCATCCCTTCAACCTTTTTGCAAGCTTCACATCCTAATTGCCTCTCCTCTCTTGCCTATTTCCAATTTCCCTAATGCCAAATTCATCCCCATCTTTGACTTCCTCTTCATCGCCCCTCAAAATTTATGTTAACTCAACTAGGAAATCCTCATCCTCTTGCCCATCCAAACACTTTCCCTTCCCCTAGTAGGCTTCTTTGATACATCATGACTTGTGGAAGACAGACCACCCCTCGTCGAGGAAGAAGTAGAGGTCACCCCTCTGTTAACACTCTATCTCAACAATTTAGCTTCAATCTCTTAGTTGAGGCCCACATGCAAGCAAGAGATTCTTTTACTTGCCATGGATAGGTTATTCCTAAGCTATTCATGCAGGAGATCGAGTGAATTGAATCCATTATTCAATAGGAGCGCCTAGGGAAACACGTTTGGGTGGGTACGGTTGGGTCGGGTTGTGTGAGGGAGCCCAAGGAAACACATTCGGGCGTGTCGGGTCAGGTCAGGTTGGGTCGTGTGAGGCTATCCGTATAAAAAATGCTAAGTTGTACTGACCGCCCATGTGCCTTGTACTGCACGTTCATGCGACCCATTTTCTATTTTCTCCCTCATTCCTTCAAGTACGTTTGGGCGGGTCAGGTCGGGTGGGGTCAGGTCGTGTACTGAGGGTGGTCGTATGAAAAATGCTAAGTTGTGATCGCTTGAGTTGTGTCGTGTCGTGTCGTGTAAGGGTGCCCAAGGAAACACGTTCGGGCAGGTCCAGTCGGGTCCAGTCTTGTCGTGTGAGGGTGCCCAGGAAAATGCATTCGAGTGGGTCGGGTTGTGTGAGGGCACCTAAGGAAACACGTTCGTGCGAGTCAGGTCAAGTCATGTCATGTGAGGGCGCCCAAGGAAACACGTTCAGGCAGGTTGGGTCGAGTCATGTCGTGTGAGGGTGTGTAAGGAAACACGTTTGGGTGGGGTCATGTTGTGTGAGGGCGCCCAGGAAAATGTGTTCGGGCGCTAGGTTGAGTCAAGTCGGGTCATCATGCCATGTGAGGCATGCCAAGGAAACACATTGGGGTGGGTCGAGTTAAGTCATGCTGTGTGAGGTGTGCCAAGGAAACGCGTTTAGGCGAGTTCAGGTCAGGTCGGGCTGGGTCGAGTCGTGTGAGGGCGCCCAATGAATGCGTCCAAGCAGGTTGGGTTAGGTCAGTTCATGTGAGGGTGGCCATAAAACACGTTCGGGCGGGCCGGTCGGTTCAGGTTGGGTTGTGTGAGGGTGCCCTAGGAAACACTTTCGTGTGGGTTGGGTCGTGTGAGGACACCTAAGGAAACACGTTCGGGTCAGGTCGTATGAAGACGCCCAAGGAAACACGTTTAGGCAGGTCGGGTTAGGTCATCTGAGGTTGCCCAAGGAAATGAGTTCGAGGAGGTTGGGTCGGGTGAGGTCATGTGAGGGGGCCCAGGGAAACACATTTGGGCGGGTCGGGTTGGTTTGGGTCAGGTCGTGTTGGGTCGTGTGAGGGAACCTAAGGAAACGCGTTCGTGCGGGTCAGGTTGGGTTGTGCCATGTGAGGGCGCCCAAGGAAATGCGTTCGAGCAGGTTGGGTCGGGTCGTGTCGTGTGAGGGCGCCTAAGGAAACACGTTCGGGTAGGTCGAATTGTGTGAGGGCGCCCAAGAAAATGCATTCGGGCATTGGTTCGGGTCATTTCGTGTGAGGCGCACCAAGGAAACACATTCAGGTGGGTCAGGTCGTAATGTGTGAGGTGCGCCAAGGAAAATGTTCAGGCGGGTTCGGGTCGAGACAGGTCGTGTGAGGGCACCTAAGGAAACACGTTCGGTCGGGTCGGGTCAAGTCGTGTGAGGGCGCCCAAGGAACGCGTTCGAGCAGGTTGGGTCAGGTCAGGTCATGTGAGGGTGCCCAATGAAACGCATTCAGGCGGGCCGGGTCGGTTCGGGTTGGGTTGCGTGAGGGCGCCCTAGGAAATGCATTCGTGCGGGTTGGGTTGGGTCGTGTGAGGCCACCTAATTAAGGAAACACATTAACTTCTAATTGCCAATTAAATTTTAATTCCTGACCCCTAACCCATTTAACCCCCTAAACCATAACCCCTAAAATCCTTAACTGTTAAATACCATAACCCCCTAAACCTATAAACCCCTAATCCATTTAACCTCATAAAACCTAAACCTCTAAACCCTTAACCCCTAACCCCTTAAACTCTAATTCCTGACCCCTAACCCATTTAACCCCCTAATCCCTAATCCCTTAACCACTAACTCATTATTCACCTAACCCCTAACTGCCCCTAAATCCCCTAACCCCTAACCTCTAAGCCCCCAATCCCTAATAACTTAACCACTAACTCATTATTCAACCCCTAACCCCTAAATTTTCCTAAATTCCCTAACCCCTAACCCCCCAATCCCTAAACACTTAACCATTAACTCATTATTTCCCTAACCCAATCCCTAATCCCTTAACCACTAACTCATTATTCCCCTAACCCCTAAATGCGCCTAAATCCCCTAACCCCTAAGCCCCCAATCCCTAACCCCTTAACCAAAAACTCATTATTCTCCTAACCCCTAAACCCTAAACCTCTAACCCCTAATCCCCTATTATCCTAACCCCTAAGCCCCTAACGTAACAAAATAATTAATTAATCAATTAACATTATAGTATAATTAGTAATTTTTAATTAAGTTTACTAATTCATAATTAATCAATTGACTTTAATTATTTTAGTCTAATTAGCTAACTTTCTTAGATAAAAGCATGTTTCCATTTTATTAATTTTAGTACCGTAATTCTTACCGCCTTTTTTCCTTTTTTCTGGCAATGCCCGACAAATGCAATTCTTACTGCTAAATGCAGCTTCCACTGGCCCTGTAATCATTTTTCTAGTTACCGGTAGGTGGTAACTCCGATCGAAGCAAGTAACTAGCAGTAAGAACTGTGCCTAGCTTACACAATCGACTTGCACACATCATTTCCATTGGGAGATTCAGTTCCATATTATCCAGTTGGAATGAAAGCATATCCCGTGGACCTAGTTTTTACTTAGCCACAAATTAAGAGATAGAGGCCGGAAGTGGGGGCAGTAGTGAAGGGATCTGCATTTGGCCATTTTCACATACTAACTAAGGCTATTTTCCAGCAATGCCCGATGACCACACCTGAACCTGCAGATCAATCACATTGCAGAATTATTGAGACAATAGTTGAGAAGACATTGGTGCAAGGGTTTAGCTGAGAAGACGTTGGTTCAGGGGGAAATCAGGTGCAATCGACCTTTGTCAACCCACAAAATGGTAATTACCTTCATTGCTCTCCTTCAAATTTTTTGCTTATTCAATTGCAATTTTACTGCTCTACCATCATATTGTCGTCATATCACTGTTATACTGTAACCTTAACACCATTGTCACAATCAACACTAGGTTCACTATCCAACTAGCTGGAATTATAGATGACAATGAATTTTCTTACTGAAAATGTTTAATCCTTTAAGAAATTTTACTTCAATACTAATGTAATGTCCCTCAGATCATCAAAGGAATTATAGTAGCAATTAAAATACATGTAGCATTTGTTCTTTGTCTCAGAATAACAGTCGCATCTTCTCATGTACTATAGTTATAGTTACATGGAGTATGGTGTAGGTATTGAGCTATTTCATATTCTTGCACAAAGATATTTGTCTATAATTAACCAATCATTGTTATGCCTTGGGTTAAATCTTAGGATGGGATGTGCAATGTGCAGAACTAGGACTTAGATAATTGATTATACTTCCTTGAAACACATGCTCAACATGAAATCACAACCAGTTAATTTCCATTGGAGTAATAATGTCACTGTAAGCATAAGACTGGATCATGATTAGATGTTAGCATTGTTACAAGGGTATGTCAACAAGTGTATTGTTATATAGTCATGGAGCACACTGCTAAGTTTAATTACTACTAAGAGGCTAGTAAACAATATTTTGGACAAACCTTATTGTATCACCTATCCTTAATGATATCAAACCTGAACCCACAATATTTTCCATCAATATTATGATGATAATGCTGCAATTTTACCCCAAGTAGTTGATATTACAAGTGCCACAATATATTTCGGACCAACAAACATATTCTCATAAATTGGGTGCTAATCATTACCAAACCCTAACAGTTGGTTTTCATCAACTATGCATAATTATGCTCAACTAGATCAATCTGTCATCATTGAAAACCCTAGCTCAAAAGTCTTGCCACCATTATCAACAAATATTGTCTCATCTCTAAGAATCAAGTACATCAGTGAATGCATTATGTGGCCAAAACTTCTAAAGAACAACTTCACTAAACACATATAAAATTCATTAACCAACTCCTAGCCCTCAGTTACACGTTTTACTCAAATCATGAAAAGGAATAATGATATACAATAGTGTACTCAGTACATAGTTTAGCAATTTTAAAACAGATCTTAAGACAACACCACATACACCTGAAAATGTTTCCCATTGTAAGTCTCCCTTTGACACTTTAACCAATGAACTTTGGGATCTCTATTACACTTCTTCAATTCTAGATTATAATGTAGGACTGAAATTTGGAGCATAAATACATTGATTGCACATATAGCTGACTGAATAAATACATCTCCCATACACTTAGATCAACAAATCTGTAGCACATTCACCCTTGTCTTCCAATAATATACACAATACATATTCCTGTAATAAAAAATTTGAGCATACATCATTTTGGAGCGACATATAGTCTTCTTGAAAAATACACACATATGCACCCAATTTTTACACCAGATCTGTCACTTATGCATTGGGCTTGTTTCCTTTGTTTAACACAAATGTCTGTTCATGGCATTTTCATTGTTGAAAAACGTAACTAGGTTAGGTTTTCATAATAAATTATATTTGTGTTTTTAAGTAAATGATAAAAGGTTAACTAAGACGTCATGTTGCACTTGTCAAAAACCATGCTATGTTGGCCCTCATCGAGTTAATGGAACTCGGCTGCTGGAATATACATGTTGGCTTAAATTAAAAGGAACAACCTTTATATATAGGCTCACGTGGACAGCTTCAAAATAATACAAGCGTAGTGTGGATTCCTTTGCAGATTATGGATAATCTTGAAGGCACCATTGCAGGAAGTATTTACGAATATCAAGAAGAGACCGAGTTTATATATATAATACAGTGCAGATATCACAGTGCAGTTACCATAGCAGAACAGTGCGATTACCACGACAGATTGGTGCAATCAAATCCGGGTTTATATATATATATATATATATATATATATATATATATATATATATATATATATATATACGAAGAATAGTGCAGAGAATACGTGATATACAACGTAGATAAAAATGATATGAAGTGCATAACATACAGTGCAGAGAATACGTGATATACAATGCAGATAAAAATGATAAGAAGTGCATAACATACAGTGAAGAAAATTCAATGAATACAATGCGGATAAGACATGATATGGAGTGCGTAAAACAATGATATTTTATGGATAGATAGATTACAGTGCGGAGCACAATACAGACAAAGGAAGGATGCAAGTGCAGATAAATGACAATATAGAATGATTAGAATTCTGAAGTGTAAAGTAAGGAAGGTAAATCTGTGATTTACCTTCCCACGATAAAAGTGTTACTTCTGCTTAACATTTGTGTCTTGTGCATTTTTTATAATTGACTTGATGAAAGATTAACTAAGAGAAGACATAAAAAACACAGCAAGCTCACAAGTAATTATCAAGAAGAGAATTTGTAAGCCCTACAAAATTCTCAACATGGTTTCAGAGCTAAGGTGGTGGCAGTCAAAGATGGGCATATAAATGGCACTTAAGGATTAGATCACAGTCAACAACTCATCTAAGAGACACTCAAGAAGGAGCTCGGTCAAGTTAACACATGATCTAGGTGATCTCAATCTAGTTTGGATCACAGAAGGTTCAGGTACACCACAGTGACCTCTTCTCACTGTCTCGACATTATATCTCTGACCTCAAGATCAAAGGCACATACAATATTACAGTTCACTAGTTCGGATCTCATCTGAAATTACGATGATGGAGTATAGATAACAATTCGGTAATATCTTTTTTTTGTATGGGTAAGACAGAAATCGAGTCTTTGGCATAGTAAAAGAGTTCAAATTTTGTTATAAAATGGTCACTGACATCAACTTAGATATATTTCAGATAGAGAAAAGTGATGGGCTTGATCTCTATTACAATCATCAAAGAAGAAGGGACTTGGTGAAGGAACAATGAGGTATACCTCTGTCTCAGTGCAATTAGGTCTCATTGATAACATTGTAACTACAATTCGTTAAAGGTATTATCTCTATGGTGATGATCTTTGTGTCTCGACAATCATGATGCAAATCTAGAAGAGATTTAGATGACAATGACAAAGGCTCGGTGTTACCACTGTGACCAAAGTGACCACAGTTTTGATGTTACTTTTCAGTACTATCACATGTATGTTTCGGTGCTCTTTCGATGAGAATATTTCGTTGCTACTACAGCAAAGGTCTTAGTGCAGACACAGAGATGAAGTCTCACCACAGTACCATAGTCTTGGTGAAATCTCAGTAAAGGATTTCGATGCCATCTCAAGGAGAAGGTCTCGGTACTATCTCAAAAACAAGTGCAGTATAAACTCTATATTAATCTCAACAAGAAGTTCAGTAATAATTTTCGATGTATGTGAGTAATATAAGTTTGATCAACTTCAGAGAAGGAGTTTCGGTGTAAATCACAGTCATAGTCATGACTTTTGATTTCAAAAGAAGGATTCTCAGTGATATGTATATACAGTGAAGCAATACATTAAAGGATCTTGGAATAGCTGATCTACCAAAGATCTGAGGTATCTACAACTGATATAAGTATTCAATTTGGAGGGAAATTGAACTCTCAAGCCTTGAAGACCTGAATTAACAGTCCAATCACAAGGTACCAATTCAAGGAAAATCAAGTGAACTTATGAATAAGGAATTGATTTATGTTGGTTATATGATAGGAAGCAATGTAGCATCCTAATCGAAGCATGGTAGGAGCTCTTGGTGAATCAACTCCGGGAAAACCTCTTTGACAAAATTTACTAATAGAAAGTAGTTATCAAGAGCAAGGGTCATCATGGAAACATACTTCTGGAATGTGACATATTGATGAAACAAGCCAAGGGAATGAAGCTCTTCATTCTTGAAAAATTTCTATAGGATGACTCAAGGGAAAAAGGTATGATGTATGTATATATTTATATGCTGACAAAGGATGTTGTGATGTCATGTTATATGGTTGCAGGTAATGGACTTTTGTACTTAGAATTATGATCTATGGAGAAGTATCTCTCAATGCACAAGACATATGAAATAAAAATAATATGTCCTTATGAAATATGAGGTGGCTGTATATGAACAAGGAACTAGAAAATGTGTAAGTTCCTGGGAATGGAGAATGTGTAGAAAGGAAGAGATCATGAAATGCAACCATGTCAAGAGGTAATGATCATCCGGAAGCCAAGAAGATATGACTAGGAGATCTCCTGGGAGGATATGTAGACTCTGACAGAAGTCTGATAAAGATGAAGACCCTTGGCAAAAACATATCATTAGGAGATGTGTCAATTTGTATGAAGGATGTTGATGCCTACAGTAAGATGTCATGGTGAAATATCATCACTAAGGTAACTTTTGTTAATATGAATATATTTATCTGGATGAATTTGTGCAGGGTTTCTAATCATGAGAAAGGATGTATGATCCTTGGAAATGATTCAAAGAAAAGCAGCAGGGCATAAAAATGGACCAAATAAAGGAAGTATGATGAATCACTCTCTGATAGCTAACATGTCTCATGATGGAAGTGATGGATGATCTGTGCCCTATGAAGCTAAAAGTTGGAGATTCCTCAATATCAAAATCCATGACATCGAGGACAGGAATTCTTCATGAGTCGCTGGATGTCTCACCATTGCTGCTAGAGGTCCTTGGTTAAGAGGGAGCCTGATGATAATTTTCTTACTTGGAAGAAGCTTGGTAATTCCTAAGAATGAGCTTAGGTACATTCCTCATATAGGAATGAGTACATTACCTTGTGGAATAGGTCCTCCCTGGTTGAGAGGGAGAGATAGACACATCATTATGGTCTTGGGAAGACAGAATGGAGGATTGGGTAATCATCTGGCATTAGATACTCTTTTGAGAATGTGTTAGGGCATTCAAGATAAGAGTAGTCGGGGACCGGTATTCTTTGAGGGCTAGCTACCCATGAGAAGAATAGTCTAAGAAGGTCATACTTTGGGAACACCTGGGTGGGGTATGTGCCTTGGAGAGACAATGACGAAGGTGTCTATAATTCATGTGTCTCGCTAGCATTGTAGCCCATTGTCTTGTTGAGAGATGGGGCTATTAATCAAGGCCTTGCACTAGGACAATGTTGGTTGATATGATGCTATAACAGATGGGTTACAAATTTGACTCTTCTTATGAGAACTCTTCAGATTGAGAATGACCAAGTACCATTATGAATACCTCTCTAGTTAAGAGGGAGTGTTGAAAAAGGTAACTAGGTTAGGTTTTCATAATAAATTATATTTATGTTTTTAAGTAAATGATAAAAGGTTAACTAAGACGTCATGTTGCACTTTTAAAAAACCATGCTATGCCGGCCCTCATCGAGTTAATGGAACTCAGCTGCTAGAATATACTTATCGGCTTAAATTAAAATGAACAACCTTTATATATAGGCTCATGTGGGAAGCTTCAAAAGAATACAAGCATAGTGCTGATTCCTTTGCAAATTGCGGATAAGATTGAAGCCACCATTGCAGGAAGTATTTATGGATATCAAGAAGAGACCAGGTTTATATATATAATACAGTGCGTATATCACAGTGCAGTTACCACAGCAAAATAGTGCGATTACAGTAGCAGTTTGGTGCAATCAAATGCGGGTTTATATATATACGAAGAATAGTGCGGAGAATACGTGATATACAACGCAAATAAAAATGATATGAAGTGTGTAACATACAGTGTGGAGAATACGTGATATACAATGCAGATAAAAATGATATGAAGTGTGTAACATATAGTGCAGATAATTCAATGAATAAAATGCGGATAAGACATGATATGGAGTACGTAAAACAATGATCTTTTATGGATAGATAGATTACAGTGCGGAACACAATACAGATAAAGGAAGGATGCAAGTGCAGATAAATGACAGTATAAAATGATTAGAATTTTGAATTGTAAAGTAAGGAAGGTAAATCTGTGATTTACCTTCCCACAATAAAAGTGTTACTTCTGCCTAACATTTTTGTCCTGTGCATTTTTTTATAATTGACTTGATGAAAGATTAACTAAGAGAAGACATAAACAACACAGCAAGCTCACAAGTAATTATCAAGAAGAGAATTTGTAAGCCCTCCAAAATTCTCAACATGCATTGGGTATATAAATTAGGTGGACCGACTGCATACTGAATGTACAAATTTTGTGCAAAGACAGAGGTTCAATTATCTAATTCTGTGATATCTTTGTAAATATGAAACTCCTTCCAATCATAAAATTGATCGCTACAGAATTTTCTGTGATATCATTGTAAAAATTGAATTCCTTCCAATCATCAAAGTTGTAAAAGTCCTCTTTAAGATGATATAGGTCTCATTGTGGAAATATTCCACCAAGGTGTCAAAAATTATTTTTCTTTATGAGTGTTCATGAAATTGTATATGTAAGGTTTTTGGGACAAAATGGGCTTTAAGGGAAATTTACACTTGTCATGTCTTTTTCTATGTCATCAAGTCTATAATCATGTAAGTTATTAATTGTGCATTATCCATCAATTCAAGTCATCATAAAGTGTACCATCATTCGTTTCATCATCAACTTAAATGTCTAGGACAAAGTTTAGGGTGTCTTCACATGAGGGCTTGTATATTAGGCACATAATTGGCACTTGACATATTCATGATTAGTTATTTCATTACTAGGGAATTATGGTAAATGGATATTTAGGACAACACTTATTTATTATTGGCTTTACATCTTCATAATGGCATCATTAATATATTGACATCTTCAGAAGGTTAGAGAAACCTTAGCATCTTCCTTAATGGCATCCTTAGCACCTAGGGATTGCATGAGGTTCATTGAAGTCACAAGAATATTTTCAATCTCAGCCAATGCGATATGGACATCAATTACAACCTCAATTAACATATTTCAGTTTCATGATCACCACATTATCAAAATGAGAAATTTTACATTTGTACATAGCTTTTTCTGGAAACTTGAGAAAAACACAAAAAAAATTGGAACCCCCAGTAGCATCGTTCGACATCTCTATTACAATGAGCCTTCCCTATCTAATATATCCATATAACATCATGGGCAACTAAAACACACAAAAAAAATCATATGAAATAGAGGACTGCCTACATAATAAGCATAAAAAAGACACTGAAATATGGTGAAATGCTTCAAATTTTGATAATCCCCGATTTATGAAAAATTTCATTCTAAAAAACAGAGTATCTGATCAAACTTGGCAACTCGCTACAACCATATTTTGAAAGTTGATCAACCAAATAATTTTGTTCCCTGAAGATGTGTGAGATAGATAATCTATCAAGGATGTCATCAATGACCTGGTACCTTCCATCCAATTCAACAGTGCTGGAGCCTCTAAAGCATGTCTCCATTTTTCCCACTCAACAATCACTTTTTAATCACCATAGACATCAATCTATGATATTTACATCTATATGGTACAAAAGAGGATGCCCCATAAAGCAAGGAGCTTAGCTCTCGAGTTGGATCCTTTACCGCTGAACCATTTGAAAGAAAAGTAGTTTCTAGGCCTCAAAACTTTAGACAATTTTATCTTTGTCATATTATCCTTAATAGGACATCTCTTTAAATAATTCCACAACTTTAATGGAGGTGGTCCTCACATATTGAATAGTACGGTCAAAGATAACATCATTTCTCGCTTTCCATATCCCCATATGAAAGTTGCATTTCTTGCTCTCCATATGCCCCATATGACATAGAACAACAGTGATTTGTATGACTTATATCCCTGAAACCAAAGTGTAAGGAAGGAATCAATAGAGGACCTGTCCCATTATACACTTATGTTAAGGATATGGCATACCCCTATCCATATCGCAGCTAAAAAGAGACACTACAATAATCATATATCGTGCAACCAAGGGGTGGCCATATTGGTTTTGTAGAAATTATATATACAATATGCATGTATATATCCGGACTCTCCTGCTCTCACAATATTTATCTTCTTGCAAAATACAGAATCCTTCCACTATAATTCTTGCGGAAATTTAATCAACAATTGCAAAACACATGAAGCAATAAAAACACACATAACACAGTTGTTTAGCGGGAAAGCCTGAAGCTGAAAACCCCAACTATATATTATGTAACATGGAGATCATATGACAATATCATACAAAGCTTATCACAAGCTCTCAGTACAATACAATCATCATACACTAATCAGGATCAATCTTGCAAATCCATGCACCGATCTTTGCCTCCTGCTAGCCTGCCTCCACTGTGCAATCCAAGCTGATTACAAAGACCAATTCGATGTAATCCCACTCTCCTTGACTGCGTGATTATCATTGGCAACTCCAATGTATATGTAGATGCAATTCATGCATCACTATGGTCACAACAGATAGTCCATCTTGCCCTTTCACCTATCTCTCCATTGCAGTCTCACTTGACGCCGTCTGCTGTAGTTAACTAATGTATTATTCGGTTGATTAATGAGTTATTATTTAGTAATTATTAATTAATTCACACCACTCTCATAGTGTGTCAAATTGATTGTTGAATGCAAGCTTAAATATTGTCATGAGTTAAACTAAACACAACTCCACCAACTACTTCTACAACTCCACCAAAATCTGTCACATGAGTTCTAACTGAAGTCCTCCATGCAATAGCTCTAGTTAACCCTTACGAATAGCGTAATTCCTTCTGTCAGCTCTTGTGCCACATCTGTGCACTTAACTGAAGTGGTCCAGGAGAATAAGATAATGTTTAAAGTCCAAATATTATTAAGAGCTAATAATATTCGACATATCTATTTTTAGACTGGCAATCTAAAAATAGATTCCGCCCAATATGTCTAAAATAGAAGTCCATCTATTTTTCCAACTTGACCAACCATCCACAAATAGCATCTCGCAACTCATAGAATATGATTGACATGTCTAAAAATAGACTTTGCGACAAAAATCACCTGTGTGGGCCCCACCTAGTTTAGGTGATTATTTTCCAATTAGGATCAGGAATGATGTTTCAGGATGCCTCCTTCACTATTTCTTGTTGCAATCTTCAACACTCCCTCTCAAAAAGAAAGGAATATCTTTTCATGAGACATGCAACTCCATGCATTCACCCTGCAACCTTTGCAAGCGTCATGCAACTCCATGCATCTGCTCTGCAACTCTTCTGAAACTGAATAGGCTCCAAACAACTCAATCAATCTGATGCATCTATCATCAAAGTCTTCGACTTCTACTTAGCTACTGCACATGTCTTCAGGAACCACTGCGCTGTTGAACTCTGCACCCATGCACTCTGCACTTGTTGTCAACTCTGAACCGCGCTCCAGTATCTAACACTGTCACTTTGATCTGCCTGCATCAATCCAACTGATCATGCTATTGTTGCTCTATGGGAACCTCGTAGCCAGGTTCAATTCATGAGATCCACACCATCTCAATGAATCTTGCCCAGAAATCTCCTCTTGGGATTAATCATGCATGTCACCCCACCTCTTACCTAGTGGTATAGCTGCATGCACTCCCTCTGCCCATCTGGCACGAAATTTCTCTACATGAGTGGTTGCTTCCACTCCATGATCCTCATCTTGTGGCTGCTCCACATCCCGAGGTTCACTCTTACTTGCATGAAAATCCTGCTCCCTCTCAAGCTTCAATTACATGGATTTCTCACACTTCCCCATGATGGAAGCTCCGTGAAAATCTCCTTTTCTACATCAAATGTATAAGATTCTTACGCATCTCCAATTGTGGCTGCTCCACAACCTTAAGAGCTTGCTTCTCCATGTTGCATAATTCCCAGGCTCCTTCAAGCTTACCAAGTCACTAACCTCTGCTTTGCTCCTCAAAGCTTTGCATGCATCTTGTATCTCAGTGCATGTAGATTCTTGGCTCGCGCACATTGCAATTGTCCTGCCGTCGCAAAATTTTCTAACAAAAGAGCTGATTTTAAATCGACGATATCTCCCTCATCCGAGCTCCAATTCGACCGATTTTTTTTTTCAATTTGGGTGTTTTTTCGCAAGGAATCCAAATATGCTATTTTGTTTTTAAATATTTCACCAAAATTTTCAGATATTCTCTGAAAACTCGCGCACCCAAAAATTCCTGCTCTCATTCCATGTAGAAAATCTATAACACAGCTCTGATACCATGTAGAAATTATATACAATATGCATGTATATATCCGGACTCTCCTGATCTCACAATATTTATCTTCTTGCAAAATACAGAATCCTTCCACTATAATACTTGCGGAGTTTTAATCAACAATTGCAAAACACATGAAGCAATAAAAACACACATAACACAGTTGTTTAACAGGAAAGCCTGAAGCTGAAAACCCCAACTATATATTATGTATCATGGAGATCATATGAAAATATCATACAAGCATAAAAATATTATCAAAATCTCTCAGTACAATACAATCATCATACACTAATCAGGAACAATCTTGCAAATCCATGCACCGATCTTACCCTCCTGCTAGCCTTCCTCCACTACGCAATTCAAGCTGATTACAAAGACCAATTCGATGTAATCCCACTCTCATTGACTACGTTATTATCATTGGAAACTCCAATGTATATGTAGATGCAATTCATGCATCACTAATAGTCACAACAGATAGCCACACTTGCTCTTTCACCTATCTCTCCACTGGTCTCCACTAAAACTGTCCATGCACTGTAGTTAACTAATGTCTTCTTCGGTTGATTAATGAGTTATTATTTAGTGAATTAATTATTAATTAATTCACACCACTCTCACTAGTGTATCAATTAGTTAGACTAGATACAACTAGCTCAACTGTGTCTAACTGAGTTAAACTGAACACAACTCCACCAACTACTTCTACAACTCCACCAAAATATGTCACATGAGTTCTAACTGAAGTCCTCCATGCAATAGCTCTAGTTAACCCTTACGAATAGCGTAATTCCTTCTGTCAGCTCTTGTGCCACATTTGTGCACTTAACTGAAGTGGTCCAAGAGAATAAGATAATGTTTAAAGTCCAAATATTATTAAGAGCTAATAATATTCGACATATCTATTTTTAGACTGGCAATCTAAAACTAGATTCTGCCCAATATGTCGAAAAATAGAAGTCCATCTATTTTTCCAACTTGACCAACCATCCACAAATAGCATACTGCAACTCATAGAATATGATCGACATGTCTAAAATTAGACATAGTCTAAAAATAGACTTTGCGACAAAAATCACCTGTGTGGGCCCCACCTAGTTTAGGTGATTATTTTCCAACTAGGATCAGGAATGATGTTTCAGGATGCTTCCTTCACTGATGCTTCCTTCCTATTTCTTGTTGCAATCTTCACTTGACTTTCCGGCCTTCATTATCACTCTAGTAATTTTTTAAGTTGTGGGATTTGAGTTTTTAGTCTAAGAACACTAGAGGTAACCACAAACCTACTTCAAATTTTGGGATCTAGCCTTCCTAGAATTCATAGAGGGCTTTCTCTTTAAGATTTATCTTTGTTTTTTATTTATGTTTTTAGGCTAATTATGATAGAACAATTGGTTTTGTTTTTAAAGGTTTTGGTGGGGAAAAAATCACTTATAGGTAAACTAGAGAGAAATCAACTTGTCGATTGGGCTATGGAGTCTACATATAGCTAGCAGCACTAGAAGTCAAGGCCAAAAAGGTACAAATGTATTTAAGGCAAGATAGATAACCCTCAGAGATTGAGAAAGTGTTTTTTGGTGAAGTTGTATGATCAGGATAAAGGACTATGAAGGATCCTTTGATCCAAAAAATTGAAGAAAGAGGCAGGGGTCAAACGGGAGTAGGAGCAATCAAGAATTCCTAACACTGGAAATCAGCAGAAAACATTAAAATAAGAACTAGTTAAAAACAGGGAGCACTAGGCTAGCCTATTGTAATATTCCTAGTTGCACATTCAGATAGAACAAACATATATAATGAATTGCATGAAACTCAGAAAAGAAAACAATGACAAGAAGAAAGTACTTCAATCATAAGCTTATCACAGTGATCCTGAATTATGATGCCAGTTTAGCTTTGTCCACCCTACTACGTCGAAATCAACACATAATAGACTCCATTGTTCAGCAAAAAAGTCTATAGTAAAGTATAGCAATTTTATTTCACACTCAATACTTCAAATGTAGAAGTATTTATACAAAATGTAGTTACAAATATCCTAGGAGACATCTAGGAATTTCTTTAGGAAATAGAAAATATATTTACAAAATAAGAGGGACAGCTGCTTAACAAATCAGCAAGCTGTCCTCTTATCCAAAATAAATAGAATTACTTTATCTAACTAGGAGCTTTTGGGTGATTAGCTATCCTGCTTTGTTGGCTGCTAGAAAATATCTTCATTTGAGTTTCCTTAGCTGATACTCTTTAATCTGATACTCTTTAATGCTGCTCTTTAACTCTGATACAATTTTGACTGATATTTCCACTGTTTTACTACTGTAAAAATATATCTTTTATAGTAAAAATTTAGTAGACTGTCCTTTTGTTTGACTGTTTCTTCTTGACTGTTTTGAAGGTAATTTATTCACTGTTTTACCTCTCATTTTCACATTAAATCTGTAAATGCTTACCACTATTATTCACTGGGAATTTTGACATTCTTTAGCTTTCTAAAATTCTCATTTGCCTCCGTATATTTAGCAAAATTGGGTTTGAACACAAAAATATGTTTGATCTCATGTTGTAGAAAGAAAAAATCTTCAAAGTGTTGAAGGAAGACTTTACCCATGGGAGTGCCTTGTGGCAATGGTTTACTGAATTTCTCCTTGGCAAATTCCCTAATTTTCTTATCATAATTTTTTTGGGGCATTAGTTTTTCATTGAAGACATTAATGTCTGGCAAGCCCTTCTGTCTTAAGTTTGTATATTTCAACATAAACTTTGTTATGGCAATGTTCATTGATTCACACTTATCTTCCAGGTAGTTCATCAAATTTTTCTTTGTTATCACCTTTTTAATCTGTAAAATGGTTTCTGTTCTATCCAATACCTGTAATTATTCCGATTCTGCTCTGTTCTTGTTGTTCAGGAATGTGATGAGTTTTAAAGCCTGAGCTAGCTTATCAGTTAACTAATCCTTGGTCTTATGAATCTCTGCCTGAGATTCTAACAATAAGTCTCTCTGCTCATATATAATCTGAATTGAAGGCCATTGAGTGTGAATGGCTTCAATTATGTTTGTCCATAGATGATTCTTTGTAAATGAAATTTTCTCAGTGAATGTTAGCTCTTTTTGTAACCCCTTGATTTTCTCTCCAAGTATAATTGTCTTCTGTTCATGGGTTTTAGCATTTAATTGAGCTAACTTATTTGTGGCTTCAAGATTTTCAATCATCTTGTTTAGACTGTTGATTTCATTATTTTTCAAAGAAAATTCCTCCATAGCCTTCACAATCTGACCTGCTCCATCTGTTTACTGAACATATGTTGTAGAAGAATCTATGTTTGAAATAGTAGTTGAACTCATTGGCACTACAGTTGTCAGTGGTTCCTTTGGTGCTAGTTTTTCTCCTAATGTGGAAGCCAATGCTGTGGTAATCATTGGTATAACTGAAGGAATGATAGGAGTGTCAGTTTCGTTCATAGTTTCCTTCTCTTGGACAAGCTGGTCCATTTGAGATTCCATTTCTTTGATCTGAGCAGTTAGTTTGAGGATGAGCTTCATCATCTCTTCTTTTCACTTTTCTCTTGAAGGATTTCTTTGGTTTGTTGATGCTCACTTTGAGGAAGCTTAAGTTGTTTCCTCAAAGCTGCAATATCATCATTATTTTTCTTGATCAACAATTCTACTACTTGAACATTTGAGGGATCATATCCCACCTATAAAATTAAATCTTCTAAGGCTTTAATCCTTAGGTATTTTACATACAGAGATCCTCTGTCTAGCTTCATTTGATCCTGCATGTTAAGAATAGTATTCTGCAACTTGGTAGCATGCATTGCCTTTGTCACCACAGTTGAATATAACATTTTAGAGCTATGTCTGTGGAATTCAATTTGGTCCAGCTCATGAACATTTTTTAGTGTCTACTTCAAACTCCACCTTTTTATAATCTTCCACTGTCTTTGGTATTCAAGCAGTTGGTTGCAGAAATGACATAATCATTTTGTTTGTAGAATAGTCAAAGGTTATCAGTAGCCTATTTTGATTCCCTGGTTTTTTCTTGAGGAATTGAGAATATATCTCTGATTTAATTTCCTCATTCTTATTCTTTATCTGCTTATAATTTTCCTTGATATCTAAGTCTTTTTCCTCAGTTTTCTGTGAGGAAGAGGCCTCCATATTTTGTTTCTCAATCATTTGAGTATCATCTTTACTTGTTGTTTGCTCCTTTTCAATTTGTGCAATAGTTTCATTGATTATTACTGTAGCTTCATCATTATTTACCTCTGGCTCATTTGGATCCTCCACATCAAATACCTTTTCTTTCCCAATTGAACTGAATTTAAGCCTTATATTACAAATTAGTTTGAACTTTGTTTCTGTAGTTTTTTGTTGTTGTGTATGTTCCTTCTTCCCTGCCTCTTTTGACTGAAGTGTCTGGCTATTTTACAACTTCCAGGGCTTGTGTTGTAACCATTTTTCCTGTTGTATCTGTATTAGTGACTATATCTATTAGTGTGTTCTCCACCCAATATTCTTGATTGGAACACTTCTCAATCTTTGGCTTGGGCTCATGTATGAAGGGTGTTAGTTTACATTTTACCCTTAAATTGCTCAGGATCCCTTGAGGATCATAGTTCCATGGAAAACTTTCTTGAAACTTATACTATGCTTGTCTCTTTGTGATTTATTTTTCTGCCTCTCTGTTGTTTATGATGAAAGGACCAATCTACTTCTTTATCTTGAATTGAGTCTTTTTCCTTGAAACTAAGAAGTTGATAGAGTCAGAATTGAGAATCTGTCTTAAATATTCCAATGCAAAAATTCTCATGTTCATGTATTTTGGCAACTTATAAGGTAATAAGTTGGATCCAAAAATTCTTATCTCTGTATGTTTTTCATAAAGAAACCAGTCTCCCATTTTATTCTGCTCTAATAGTTGCAAGATCCTTTTCATTTCTTCATTGACCCTGGGTTGCTCTGCTTTGTACAAAATATTCATTGTTGGATGAAGGAAAAGGTCTGAAAAATCTGTATAAGTGAACTCATTCCTCTCTTTCCTTAGCAAGGAAGTCTAGAAGACAATGGATAAAGGCTTACCCTCATAGTCCATCTTTTGCAATGCAATTGGAAAATTATCAGCTTGGAAGAATAAAAACAAGTGAAACAAGTAGGAAGAGTATCTAAAAACCCCTTTAGTGGGTATTTTGGTCAGATGATGATGAATACTGTCTGCTATGAAGCTGGCATAATAAAAAATTAGTGCTGGAGGTTGGCCTGGAGATAAGGTGGATAGAAAGCAAAGAATGGATTCATCAGTGAATCCTTCTGTAAAGTATCCCAGTATAAAAGATAGCATTGGAATAATATGCCTAGGCCCTTCAGGAAATTTGGAAGTGGAATAAGGAGGGTTCAACTTAGGAATGTCAACATGGGAAGGAAAAAATTCTTGAAATATCATAAACTTCTTTGGGAAATCTAGGCCTAAGTATAACTGGGTCAAAAATTCTATAGATATGGGGACTGATTGAGGATCAGACTGTAATTGCAGCATTTGATTCATGGACTCTGCTATGATGGTAAAAAGGATCTCTCTAAGAACACTAGAGGTAACCACAAACCTACTTCAAATTCTAGGATCTAGCCTTCCTAGAATTCAGAGAGGGCTCTCTCTTTAAGATTTATCTTTGTTTTTTATTTATGTTTTTAGGCTAGTTATGATAGAACACTTGGTTTTGTTTTTAAAGGTTTTGGTGGGAAAAAATCACTTAGAGCGAAACTAGAGAGAAATCTACTTTCCATTGGGCTATGGAGTCTAAATCTAGCTAGCAGCACTAGAAGTCAAGGCAAAAAAGGTACAAATGCATTCAGGGCAAGATAGATAACCCTTAGAGATTTGGAAAAGTGTTTTTTGGTGAAATGGTATGATCAGGATAAAGGACTATGAAGGATCCTTTGATCCAGAAAATGGAAGAAGGAGGCAGGGTCAAAATTGATAGAGCAATCAAGAATTCTACGACCGAAAATTAGTGTAAAAAATTAAAATGAGAACTATAGATACGTACACTAGACCAACCCCAAAGAATATTCAATCAGACATTCCGTAGAACAAAGACAAGTATAAATGAATTGCGTACAAGAAACTCAGAAAAGAAAACAATGACAAGAAGAAATTACTTCACTCATCAGCTTATCATAGGGATCCTGAATTATGATGCCAATTTATCTTTGTCCAGTCTGCTACTTCGAAATCAACAAATTATAACCTCCATTGTTCAGCAAGAAAGTATATAGTAAAGTCTAGCAATTTTATTCCACATTGAATACGTCTAATGTTGAAGTATTTATACAAAATGTAGTTACAAATATCCTAGGAGAAATATAGGAATATCCTTAGGAAATAGAAAATATCTTTACAAAATAAGAGAGACAATTGCTTAACAAATCAGCAAGCTGTCCTCTTATCCAAAATAAATAGAACTACTTTATCTAACAAGGAGCTTTTTGAGTGATTAGTTGTCATGCTTGCTGGCTGCTTAGAAAATATTTTCATTTGAGTTGCCTTAGCTGATAATCTTTCACCTAATACTCTTTAACTCTACTCTTTAACGCTGATACATTTTTGAATGATATTTCCACTGTTTTACTGCTGTAAAAATATATCTTTGAGCAGTAAAAAATCAACAGTCTGTCCTTTTACTTCACTATTTCTTTTTGACTGTTTTAAGGTAATTTTATTCACTGTTTTACCTCTCATTTTTACATCAAATCTGTAAATGTTTTCCATTGTTCTTCACTGGGAATTTTGACATTCTTTAGCTTTCTAAAATTCTCATCTGCCTCCGTGTATTTAGAAAAATTGGGTTTGAACACAAAAATATGTTTGATCTCATGTTGTAGAAAGAACAAATCTTCAAAGTGTTGAAGGAGGACTTTTCCTATGGGAGTGGCTTATGGAAATGGTTTGCTGACTTGCTCCTTGGAAAATTCCCTGATCTTCTTATCATAATATTTCTCGGGCATTAGTTTTTCATTGAAGAAATGAATGTCTGGCAAGTCCTTCTGTCTTAAGTTTGTATATTTCACCATAAACTTTGTCATGGAAATGTTCATTGATTCACACTTCTCTTCCAGGTAGTTCATCAAAATTTTCTTTGTTATCACTTTTTAATCTATAAAATGGTTTCTGTTCTATCCAATACTTGTAATTCTTCCAATTATGCTTTGTTCTTGCTGTTCAGAAATGTGATGAGTTTTAAAGCCTAAGCTGGCTTATCAGTTAACTCATCCTTGGTCTTCTGAATCTCTACCTAAGTTGTTAACAATAAATTTCTCTGGTCATATATAATCTGAATTGAAGGCCATTGAGTTTGAATGGCTTCAATTATGTTTTTCCATAGATAATTTTTTACAAATGAAAATTTCTCAGTGAATGTTAACTCTTTTGTAAGCCCTTGATTTGTTCCCCAAGTCTAATTGCCTTCTGTTCATGGGTTTTAGCATTTATCTGGGCTATCTTATCTATGGCTTCAAGATTGTCAAACATCTTCTTTAGACTGTTGATTTCATTATTTTTCAAAGATAATTCATCCATAGCCTTCACAATCTGACCTGCTCCATCTGTTTGTTGAACTTGTGTTGTAGAAAAATATGTGTTTGAAGTAGTAGTTGAACTCACTAGCACTGCAGTTGCCAGTGGTTCCTTTGGTGCTAGTTTTTCTCCTAATGTGAAAGCCACTGCGGTGGTAATCACTGGTATAACTGAAGGAATGATAGGAGTGTCAGTCTCTTTCACAGTTTCCTTCTCTTGGACAAGCTGGTCCATTTGAGATTCCATTTCTTTGATCTGAGCAGTGAGTTTGAGGATGAGCTTCATAATTTCTTCTTTTTCACTTTGCTCTTGAAGGATTTCTTTGGTCTGTGGATGCTCACTTTGAGGAAGCTTAAGCTGTTTCCTCAAAGCTGCAATATCATCATTCTTTTTCTTAATCAACAATTTTGCTGCTTGAACATTTGAGGGATCATATCCCACTTGTAAATCAAATCCTCTAAGGCTTTAATCACTAGGTCCTTTGCATACAAAGATCCTTTGTCTAGCTTCATTTGATCCTGAATGTTAAGAATAGTATTCTGCAACTTGGTAGCACTCATTTCCTTTGTCACCACAGTTGAATACAACATTTCAGAGCTATGTCTATGAAATTCAATTTGGTCTAGCTCATGAAAATTTTCAGTGTCTACTTCAAACTCCACCTTTTTATAATCTGCCACTGTCTTTAGTGTTGAAGTAGTTGGTTGCAGAAATAACATAATCATTTTGTTTTTAGAATAATAAAAGGATGTCAGTAGCCTATTTTGATTCCCTGGTTTTTGCTTGAGTAATTGAGGATATATCTATGTTTTAATTTCCTCATTCTTCTGCTTTATCTGCTTATACTTTTCCTTGATATCTAAGTCTTTTTCCTCAACTGTCTGTGAGGAAGAGGCCTCCATATTTTGTTTCTCAATCATTTGAGTATCATATTTACTTGTTGTTTTCTCCTTTTCAATCTATGCAAGAGTTTCATTGATTAGTACTGTAGCTTCATCATTATTTACCTCTGGCTCATTTGTATCCTCAACATCAATTACCTTTTCTTTCCCAATTGAACTGAATTTAAGACTTTTATTATAAATCAGTTTGAACTTTGTTTTTGTAGTTGTTTTTGCTGTGTATGTTCCTTCTTGCCTGCCTCTTTTGACTGAAGTGTCTGGCTATTTTACAACTTCCAGGGCTTGTGTTGTAACCATTTTTCCTGCTATATCTGTATTAGTGACTGTATCTATTAGTGTGTTCTCCACCCAATATTCTTGATTGGAAAACTTCTCAATCTCTGGCTTGGGCTCATGTATGAATGGTGTTAGTTTAAATTTTACCCTTAAATTGCTCAGGATCCCTTGAGGATCATAGCTCCATGGAAAACTTTCTTGAAACTTATACTTTGCTAGTCTCTTTGCGATTTCTTTTTCTGCCTCTCTGTTGTTTATGATGAAAGGACCAATCTACCTCTTTAGCTTGAATTGAGTCTTTTTCCTTGCAACTAAGAAGTTGATAGAGTCAGAATTGAGAATCTGTCTTAAATATTCCAATGCAAAAATTATCATGTTCATGTATTTTGGAAACTTATAAGGTAATAAGTTGGATCCAAAAATTCTTATCTCTGTATACTTTTCATAGAGAAACTAGTCTCCCATTTTATTCTACTCTGATAGTTGCAAGATCCTTTTCATTTCTTCATTGACCCTGGGTTGCTCTGCTTTGTAAAAAATATTCATTGCTGGATGAAGGAAAAGGTCTGAAAAATCTGTATAAGTGAACTCACTACTCTCTTTCCTTAGCAAGGAAATCCAGAAAACAATGGATAAAGGCTTACCCTCCAAGTCCATCTTTTGCAATGCAATTGGAAAATTATCAGCTTGGAAGAATAAAAACAAGTGAAACAAGTAGGAAGAGTGTCTGAAAACCCCTTCAGTGGGTAGTTTGGTCAGATGATGATGAATACTGTCTACTATGAAGCTGGCATAATAAAAAATGAGTGTTGGAGGTTGGCCTGGAGATAAGGTGGATAGAAAGCCAAGAATGGATTCATCAGTGAATCCATCTGTAAAGTATCCCAGTATAAAAGATAGCATTGAAATAATATGCCTAGACCCTTCAGGAAATTTGGAAGTGGAATAAGGAGGGTTCAACTTAGGAATGTCAACATGGGAAGGCAAAAAGTCTTGAAATATCATAAAATTCTTTGGGAAATCTAGGCCTAAGTATAACTGGGTCAAAAATTCTATAGATAGGGGTCTGATTGAGGATCAGACTGTAATTGTAGCATTTGATTTATGGAATCTGCTGTGATGGTAAAAAGGATCTCTCTGTCAGCATTAAAAATGGCCCTTTGGTATGGTTCATAATGTTTTTGACACAAGCTAACAAGGTCTTGTGCAGGGTGGGTCAATGGAACTACATATTTGGGCAACTGAGTCTCCCAAATAGGCATTTCATCCTTGTCAAAGTATTTATCATAGCACCAATTATGTATTTCTAAAAGGTTGAATTCTACCACTGGATCAACAATCTTGTAGTCCATATCAGTCAATGGAAGGGTTTCTTCAGTAGCTACAGGTGGCTGGAGGGGGTTTACTTATATAGTGGATTTAGCAGTGAGGGCTGGAGTAGATTTGAGAACTTTAGGTGTTACAGATTTAGGAAGTTTGGATCCTCCAGGCTTGGTTGGTTTAGAACCTCCAGGTTTAGCTATGATTTTCTTTTTGGTCATTTTGGAACAACTACTGCAAGCTTAAATTGTTTGCAGGAGTTGTTTTTCTATGTTAGAGGGTATAAACTAGAATAAGACAGAAAACGAGGGTTTCCTGAATAGATTGACTGCAAAAAAGGGTTTTTAAGATGTCTAAAGGCTTTAAACCCTTTTTTGTACGTGAAATTAATCTTCAGAGGTCACAAATTGAGGAAATTGGCTAAAAAAGTGGTTTTTTTGGACTCGAAACTTTCTGGGAAAAATTGGCCAGGGTTTGGCCTCTTTTTCGGGATTTTTTTAAGTAACTTGGCTAGAAAAAAAAACCTTAATTACATGCCTGGTTTAATAATTCTTGGTTTAAACTTGAAATTGTAGGTTTTGATTGTCGAGAAATACCTTTAAACGTAGGTATTTGGTTGCTTGAAGGGTTCTTGAGAAGATATTGGTTTAATCTGAGGACTAGTCCAGATTGCTTGTGCAGTGAATTGTTTTAATAGTCTTCAATGGGGAATCTGTGGTCAATTTTGACTTTTTCTAGGTATAATTCGACAATTTTGAGCAAAGGGTTCTTACACAGTCAAGAAGAGATTTTTAATAGTTTGAAACACGCAAATAAAAATCAAAGTGATATATCAAAGGTTTTAATATTTGATATGAATCACCATATAATGCATTAAATGCAGGTCTCATCATATGGCGGGAGTGGTTTTTATTTTAAAATGCGAAACCATATGGTGGTTATCGCATCCATTTCTAGTGGTAAGCTGTTTTAACACAAACGAACACAATCCAACATAATGCTGACACATCACGGGAGGAAGAAAGGGTAAAACCACCCATTTCGCGCTTGATTGGTGTTTGAACGGGCATTTGATTTTTCTGCGCGATATTGATTTCGCGCTATTAGATCTTGTGATCGAGAGTGAAGGGTGAGGATTCGTTTGAAAGCTGCGGGCAATCAAAGGTAGGACCAGGGCTAAGGTTAAGTGGGTGTTTAAAGTGTTAAAATATTTATAAAACATGACTTTTACCAATGTTTCGATATGACGGCAGATATAAGGATGGTTAAAGGAATATAATGGGGGTTAAATGTATATGCGGCATGGTGCATATATAATGGGTTATTAATATACAGCATGAGGCTTTATATATCATGGTAGATATAGATAGGGGCAGGGTTTAATGTTTACTTAAAATAAACCTTAGCTTATTTTATTTAAACATTGGATTAGAAATATGCGGGGAGGAATGACTTTGTTTGCACAAGGCAGAGTTTAGCATGGTGGCGCTTCCAAGCTTTTTAACCTTTATAAAATGATAAAATATCACTCAGAAACTTACGCTAAAAGGCTGATGAGTGGGGTAAAACTCATTGGTGTGATTATTGTATTATATAGCTTTAAACCTTGTGAATGGTTTAACAACTATAGGGGGCGGGATATTTAATTAATGTTAGTTTTAGACCAAAGTGTGTTTATTTGGGTTTTTAATTTAGCATGTGGATATTAACTTTGGTCTAAAAACTTTATAATAGTGGGTTTTGGGGGGTATTTAAAATAAAAGGATTTATATAGATAGGATAAGGTTTTTTAGGGGATTAATAACATAAGTTAAAAGTTTATATGATAAGGGGAGATGGAATATACAAAAATACACTAAATGACCAAGTAGAGTGAATAAATAAAAGCAAAGCTCATTATTTCATCATTTCACCAATTTACTTAGGATAGAGTGTTTTTTAAGGGTTTTTGTATTTTTTATGAATGAAGGAATTTAATTACATGGGATTTTAAGTTTCATTAAGTAAGAAGGTTTCTTTACTTATGAAGATGACTTAAATGTATGAATGAGGGATAAATAATGGTCAAGGGGATTTTATCATAAGAATTCACCATTTTCCACTATCCAGTCATCAAGCCTTGGGTCCGGTCCCAATAGAAGTCAGAGATGTAGAAATTTGCTGAATAATGATTAATTATCCACCGAGACTATCCTGGTCACATACTATTTGAACTTCATACACAACACATAATCTCTTCCACTCAACTCAACTCAGATCATCACACATGCGGAAATAAAATCAAGCGATAACACATCAAATCATCATACACATTAACACAGTATGTATGGGGAAAGTTTATAGCTGAAAACCCCGCAGCTATTGTGTATATTATAATGGAGAAATCAAGTAACAAACTCAGTACAATACTCCTCACAAGTACTCAGTACTTTCTCATAATGTTACTCACAATCTAGCTTAGTTTTGAACAGGTTACTGGTTCAAAACTCACCGCTAATTGCCTTGCCTCTATTGCGTGTTTCAATGCTATGGGATGGCCTCTTTATATAGATAAACCACCAGCCTGAACTGCGCAATCCTCATGGGCTTACTCCTCCTATCTGTGTGTTGCAAATAGCAATAGTATAGTCACAACTGATAGCTAGCTCCACCCTTTCATCTATCTCTTTCACTGGTCTCCACTGAACTGATCATGCACTGTAGTGAACTGATGTGTTCTTGAGTTGAATAATGAGTTACTAATTAATGAATTAAATAATATTTAATTCACTCCACTCATAACTAATTGATTAGCTAATTAAACTAATCTCAACTAGTTCAACTAAAATAAACAGAACACAACTCCACTATCTGTCTCATTAACTCCACCAAACTTCTGCAACTGAAGTCAACCATGCATGATGCCATCAAACCCTTGGGAACCACGTGATTCCTCTGTCAGATGCATGAGCCACTTCTGTAGCTCGAACTGAAGTGCTCCAAGAGAGTAAACTGTTGTTTATAGTCTAAATATTATTAAGGGTAAATAATATTTGACTTCCCTGTTTTAAGGAGAGGCAGTCTAAAAATAGACTTCGACCTCTTTGACCTCAAAAATAGAGTCTCATCTATTTTTGCCAACATGACACATACTTCAAGAATCTCAAACTGGAATCCCCGAACCATGCTCCATATGTCTAAAAATAGACTTTGCGCCAGAATTCGCTTGCGGGCCCACTTGGTGAAGGCGACTTCATTTCACCAAGCTCCATCATCTTGCTGCATTCTCACCAAGAGAAATGCTCTAAGCCTCTTTGACTGGAAGTATAGAATACCGAATACTTACAGGGAAAGGGATATTAGTGATATTTTCCCGGTGATGAATATTACATGTTTTTTCCCACTTCTTTCTACCTACCCAACATTAAGTCTAACATTTTTTCTTCCTTTTAGCAGGTGCATTTAAGCTTGCTACCTTGAAAACATTTTAATCTTTTGAAAGCATAAAACTATCTAATTCTACCTTATTTCATCCAAGGGCTCATATTAAACTGATGAGCTGCTCATTATTCTCTACCTATCTACTGATTTGTCAGGATTAAACTATCTGACAAAAATTTATTCACTATTTAAAACATGGAAATTGAAAACATGACAAGTCAAGTTTAAACAGTTTAACTCATCATGGATTATGGCATTTATTGACACTCTGCCATAATCATTTGCAAAATGTAAAAAGTAGTGGCATTTGGACTTGCACACTTTCATGTTTTATTTTGATCTTTTCTCTTTTGGGGTCTATATTTTTTAAGTCCTTTGATCTTTCTTTTAGGACTTTTTTACCCTCTTTTTTATTTTTTTATTTTTTCAAAATATGGGAAAACTACTTGCAGAAAGCAATATATGTACATATTTTACAAGACTATCATAAGTCAATTCAAAATTATGAATCCTATATTTATAGGACCCTACCACACTCATTATAAATGCGCTTCTAACTTGTTGTGTTGTATGTTGATTTGAAAACTTAGAGAAGACACTGTCTTAATATTTATGATTTACTATTTACTCTCTTTAAACTCGAATGTCATTTGATGGTAAATTTTTACTCTTTAATGCACAAATTTTATGTATTAGAAAGGTAAATTAAGAAATTATTTCAGTTTTCATTTTGTGTTTTCAAGTTTTCACATTTCTAATTTTATTGCAATGTGGCAGACTGATCTTGGCACAAGAACAACCCCAGGACAGGTAAACAAATAATAATTTCAGTTTCATATTAGTTTCTTTATCTTTAACAATTTTTTTTTATATATTTCATGCTTCTTATTATTTTATAATGTGACAGGATGATCGCGGAAAGGGGCCAGCCGAAGAACATGTAAAATGTCACCCCTTCTTTATCTTCAGGTATTTTAATTCTTTACATAATTGAAATAATGTTAATTTTGTTCAAATATGCAGATGCCTGGCCATGGTGCGCGTGATGATTCCCTCAACGAGGAAGAGTTGTGTTCATCCCGATGTCCATTGCTGTCGCTGCAAAAAAATACGCTAAACGCAACCAAGGAACTTGAGCGTTTGGTAGACATTGTGCCTCAAACACCTGAATTGGGAATAAGGATAAGACAAGTTATGACCCAGCTAGAAACATATGAGGTAATAAAAAAAAATCAAAATGATTTTTTTATTGTTCTACATGAGATCATTTGTGTTAGGTTGATTTATAATTCTTACATTAACTAAACTAACAAAAAAATTCTTTTGTATGTAGCATTTTCTGGAACCTGTTGTCCCCAGTATTGGTGGTAGTGGAACACAAAGGCAAGATATTCCCGAGGAACCCTCTCATACACCTTGTATGCCTTTAGATAACAGCCAAAAAACACACTCCGAAGAAGACTCACAGCCAACCGATGAACGTGGTGGCAGTGATGACGCTGATATGGCCAACTTTATTATTGCATTTCCTAGAGGTACACGTGTCACCTCCACGGAGACCATTCCAGGCACATTTTTGGTGAAAAATGAAGGTGTTCCTATAAAGAAAGTACAAATCCCATGTAGGTTTTAATATTTAACTGTTTCATGTACTCTATCTAAAACATATTTTATCATTATTATTATTTTTAAATTAATGATAATATATTTTTATGTGTAGGAAACAATTATTTCTACAGGGCCTTGGAGAGTAAGGCATTGGTAATTTTTGGCCCAACCATACGCACAAGGTGGAATTCCTAGAATTCCAACCTAAAAAAAAATAAAAAATAAAAAAAAATTCTAGATTATCTAGAAGGTCTTTTTGGTGCGGACACATTTGATAGAACATCGGTCGCCCAGATAGTTGGAAAATATCTGAAATATACGCGGGACACCTATAGGATGCACTTTAAAATTAACTCTAGATACGAGTGTCCTCTCACAGTTCTAGAGAGGGAGTGGAGAGCACTCATCGATAAGAGAAAAGATAAAAATGCCATTAAAGAAGGAAAAATGCTAACTGGACCCGCAAGGTAAATTACAACTTTAATTCAATAGCTTTAATTTTCTCTATGTTTAAAATAAAAATGTGCTACATAACCGACTTCAAGCATTGGATGATAAGTTGCCTAACACCTCAAAGACAACCAAAGCTAGGATTGAAAAAAAAATCCATCACAAGATAGGCCAAGGCGGCTACTTGAAATTAGCTGCAAGAATTGTAAGTATCTAAACATCTTATAATTAATTGTATCACCTTCCAACATTGTTGTAATCCCATAAAATAACATTAAAAACACAAAATCACATGTAATGTAGGGTGACGACTTTGGAATGGAAACCACAAAGGAAGACAGAGAGATCGCTTTCCGTTCCGGCTATCAAGCCGTAGTTGAACGTCGTAAAATCTTGGAACAGGTCCCAAGATCTAGAATACCTGATAAGGTAAAATGTTAACCTTTTAATATGTTTGTTTTCATCCATAAATTTAATGTCTAACAATTTTGTTTAAATCAGGGGAGCAACACTTTTAACAAGCCAAATAACTCAGTTGTAGAGCAGTGCGTTGAGAGTGAAATATTGCTAGAACATGGTCCTCACATGCAACCTGATCATTCCAGTGGGGACCAGGCCGACAATGCTATTATCAGTGAGGGCCACGACGGTAATTAATTTCTAATTATAATTTTTTCTAATTATATATTGAGGGTTGCGTCCTTATAACATTTTTTGTTTAAATGACAAAGAATATTGTACTTGAGCATCCTACCACTAGAGAGGAACACATGGCAACGGTTCCAATAGTGACAACTGGTGCACTAGGTAAATAATGTCATTGCAATTTTTTTTTATATTAATATTACCGAACTACTTCAATGATATTTAAAAACTAGAAATTAAAATTTAATATTATTTGTTTTTGTAGGCGATGCCCTGTCACTGCATGAGACCAGACATCGTGAGTACGAAAATAGGTCAGCTATGTGGGAAAGGCATGAAACAAAAGTAGAGAACAATGATGTTGATGATATAGTTAGGAGCTTTAGAAAGAAAAAAAAATTGATAATGTAAAATATTGTATTATTATAAGACAAATGTTACCATACTTAGAACCTTTTTTGGGTTATATAAAAACTCATTTATCATACTATTTTTATGCCAAGAACTTTCAATGTTTTCTTGCATGCTTTTTGTTGCATTGATTTTTAATTAGTTATTGATTTTTTTTTTGTGCTCATGAAAGTAAAAAATGAAATATAGATTGGGTATTGGGGAATTGAGAGTGATGTGAGGGGGGAGGGGCCATAAGAGTTTCCACCTTCACATGGTTGGCCTTTTTTATTAGAGAATAATTTATTAGAGCGATTTAATCTTAGAGAAAACCTCCCTCGATCCAATGTAGCAGCAAAAAGGTCATTGTTGACTTAGTTGCTACTCTTTTAGATCGTGGGAGGCTTGTTCCAAGTTCATGTGATTCCAAGAAATTGTTCTTGAAACGAAGAGGAGCTTATTCAGGTATGTTTTTACATTGTCAAAATATGTTCTAACATTATCATAAGAATGCATCTTAGAGTAAAATAACTACAATATTACTTGTATTTATTGTATAGATAATTATGGATTTTGAATGACTTGGAAGTGCAGGTACAAATTCTCTTGCATCATGAGCAATACAACTTATAAACCAGGGTCATGTTTAGGATCTTTTTACTTGTGCACTTGACTAGGTTCATAGTGTCACATTTTGTAAGTTCCTTTACAGTTCATAATTCAAGATGAAGCTTGTTCATGATTATTATCTGGTTTTTTGTATGTTTTTTTTCCTCTATTTAATTGTAAGTTTGAACATTCTTTTAAACATTGAAACATTTTTTGTTTTTATACTTTTATTTCATGTGAAGTTTCATGTGAATAAATAACATATTGTTACAATCATAGTTTAATATTTTAGAGGGTGTAAGGTTTTAGCACCATCTTGGTCGTTTACATCATATTTTGACTTGGCAACATGCATTCTTCTTGTTTCGACTAGCTGTCGGAAGAATGATGCTAGAATCATGTCCCCATCAAATGTTATTTTGGGATTGAGCAAATAATTTGGTGAAATCATGGAATCATGGTATGGTGTCCATGTAATAGGAGACCGAGTACACTTTGTTTCTTATACAAAGTGTAGGGAACAACCTCCTTGACAGGAGGATCGAAATCCCTATAAAATGATAAATCCAAAATTATCCCAAACTTAAGGCCTATTTCTTAGGTGTCTCTCAAGCACCCTATTTAGGCCTGTAACTTCTATGGATATGATTGAAGCATATACATACATGTAGTAATAGTGATACTAGTTACTATTGTGTTGTTAGTATTCTCCCTAATAATCTGATTTTCCATTGCTTGTTGAATATGTAGTATTAGCACGCTTTACACTCTATATTAGCACTATGTAGTTGGAGTCATAGGTTCCAACTAATTACTTGTTCTAGTTATGGTGATATAACCACCATTATATTGTATCCATATTATTGCATTCCCTTGGGTTGTAGTTAGGTACAAAGGAACTCCAACCAGTTCCAATTTCTTCACTTCCAGTTACAAGGACCATTGGAATAATTGGCACATACCATGTTGGCTCAATTTTTTGGCTATCTTCATTCAATTAGTTCAAGAGTATATCATCATCTTTTGGGAACAGGAAGCGTGTTATTGGTGACAGGCATGTGAAAACATATCAAGCGCTTGCATGATCTTTTCCACCTTGGGTTCTGGTACCAAATTTCCCAAGTGGAGCAAGGAGGTTAATGTTGTTACTTCCAACAAAATCTTGTGCCATTCAAATAATTATGCTAGCAAGACTCTACTCACCATGATGGTAAGTAGAATGATCTGAGACATAACCCAAGAATTGAGCAACCTTTTCTTGCGTAACAAAATTTCTCTTGAAAGAGCAAAAAAATATTTTCCTTTGCCTTGGTTTCAAACCATCAACCATGGATGGGATGGATCTTTTCAAATCAGCCATGGAAAATAGGATCAATTCCTTGTTTACAAAGTCGATGTACTTGATAAGCATGTCAGTCTGGTCCAAATATGTTCCCAGCTCAAAATATCTTAGCTAGTTCTTTCTAGACTCTATTTTCTTCTTGCTGAAGGCCAATAAATTTCATCTCCATCTTCCTCATTTATCCACATGAAGTCTTCTTTATGTTTGTCCAATTTTTTAAAATATTCCTTCCCCTCTTTAGAAGTATTTGTACTGAGACCTTTATAGTACTTTATGGTCCATCCTGGTGCTAATCCACCCAGATATTCTCTCCATGATTCATACTCAGGCATGGTATAGAAATACAATACCCATCCATTTTTATGGGTTTCCTTGAAAATAGGAGTAATGAATTCAACAAGAAATGAAGGAATCTTGAGTAGAGATGTCCAGAAAGAGTGTATGAAGTTGACCAACAATCCTTTTATGTGTGAACCATCATGATCATGTTCTTTCATAATCATAATATGGCCATCTCTAAGAGATTTTACACTATCATATTCCTTTCCATACTACAGACTAAGGATTTTCTTGATATGTTGAATCTCAACATTTTCCATTATCTTTTTATGGCTGGCTACCCTTACATTCAACAACTTACCTCTGAGGGGAAACACACCATAATGATTTTGGCCAACAACAGCCAACTATGCCATCGCAAGGGCCTTGGATGAATCTCCCTCAGTTAAAATTATAGTGCATTTCTCAGAATTCTTGCTTCCTGCATCATTTGCATCATCAAGCTTGGCGATACCAGTTAAAATTTGTCTCTTGGTTCCAATAGTTTTCTTAAGATCCTTGCTCTGTTTGAAGTCTAACCATGATAATATGTTCTCAACAACTCCACATTTAGCAACTTTCTTCAAAAAATCTTGAGAGAGTTCACACTTTGAACCAAAGTTGTTCTAACAAGTTGTCAGTGTCGCCTTGGTTTGGGATTCAAATGTAGGATTGTCAATCAAAGAATTGATAAAGATCCATAAATGATTCTTTATCATGTGTGCTTTCACCGCAGCTTTATTGTTCTTCTTATTTACAATTTTCATCACATGGGTTGTTATCTAGTTTGCTACTAAATCAGCGTGGGAGCCACCTTTAATGGTAGCTATTCCATTAACAAGGTTGACCTGTTGCCTACTTGCCTACATGTACATTATAATTCACAATCCAAGTTTGGTGTGTTATAGCTACAAAGGGATAAATTATAATAGGCTTCACATATTTTGTTCAATAATGCTAGCATAAGGCCTCCAAGATACCAAAATTACCTTCTTTCTATGAGAAAGAAAAGTTGGAATGGCGTTGTGACTATTGAGGTAAATCTACAAGATGGAATGGTGATGTGACTATTACAGGTAAATCTGAATTGAATTATAGAGTCCCACTCTTTCAAAATAAATTTTATCAACATCTGTCTTAGTTTTCATGTTATAACAGAAGAGGTATTGTAGCAGAAAGTTGACATTGGATGGATTGTTGAATTCAGGTCCACCTGTGCTATTGATGCAACTCTTTTTATCATAATACCATATGAATGTGCCAAATTTTTGGTAATAGTAGTACCCAATTCATAGGAACAATCTACTAAATATAGACTCTGAGGAGATTTTTATAATTTTATGGTGAACTAGGAGGTATATGACTGATCCATGAGAAGTTGTTGGGCATTGGAAGGAGTAGGTGCTAAACATGAAGCCTCCTCTTTGAGAGGGTCTAGAGGTTCACAAAGAATTGGTAGACTAGATTTTTCTTTTCTTTCTGCAGCTGAGGTACTGGTGTCTGTACCTCATCTCTTTTCTATGTGGATAGATAGTTTATTACTTCTGCAAGAAGTAGTGAACTTAGAAAACCAAGTGAATCTTGGGGAGGTCCCCTATCATTGTCTAGAGTTAGAATGTTGTGGTGCTCTTGAGGATTTATTTGAAATTTGTATCATTGATATTTTGTTACCATTTGTTGCACATGGTCACAATTTGGATCAAAACCTGATCCTTTTCTCTATGTTTGTATTGCAGATGAAAGGTTTGATGGATATTAACGGATTAGAGAAGCTTTTAAGAACTACTTAGGGTTTGAGATGTGATCAGTTGAAAATGTTGGTGAAATTTAGACGAGATATAATCAGCAAAGGGTGATAAATCTCTATGATGTTTTAAGATTAAACTCAGAATTAAGCTGTGATGGCTGAATAGTTGAATCTATAATGTCTTGACTTTCCAAAGACCATGTCATGCAGTTGATGAATTGCAAATCAAGTGTGTAATGACACTCCCAATAATGGGTGCATGTGGAGGCCACCAGCTCAATCGAAAATGCTAGCCTAGGTCTTGCACTCTACAAATGGTTTCAATATAAGAAGGTTAAGTTAATATTCATTAGCATAGGTCTTGCAATCCTTTTCCATACCTTCCACTACTCAAGATAGAAGGTTCACTCCTTGGGCACTGGGAATTTGATAATTTTGCAAATTTGGCATCAATATCGAGGATTTGATACCAATTTATTGTGGACCAAAGGTAGAGCAAGATGATAAAAGCTAAATAATTTTTTTAACTGAGCTAAAGAAACCCAAAAATTGATCTTGAAACATGAATATTATTAACTTCTCAATCAATTTTAATTAATTGTGCCATGGAAGAAAAGTTCCCTTGTAGAAAAGGTAGCTTGTAAACTCAATTTCACCTTAGAAATTTAACTGAATATAGCTTCTCCTTGTATAGAATAATAATTTTACACGCGCTCAGTTATACATTAGAATTCACCATCGGCGCTATTCCTTCCCTAATTATAGGCATGATGTGTATATGCATACACTTTTTTACATGATACAAATACATATAAAGATGTTAATTTTTTATAGTTAATTGTATTTAGTAATATGTATCACCTACTCATCATAAGGTGTAACTTTAGCCATTGTTTTCGTTCTTGCATAATCAAGGTATTTCCCTTGATCCATTGATATTTTGGGAATTTTTGGGTATGTGTTATATTCTTTCCATGATTAGTGACACACGCAAGGGGGTCACAAGGGGCCCACTGTTCAGGGTCAGGGGCAGCGCCTCGAGAAAAAAAAATTGGACCCTATTTTTCGGTGGGCGGACCCGCCCATGTTTTTGTGCATGGGTTTGTACATGGTTTTGGGGCATGATGGTTTTTCGGCCCCTGGTATTTTGTAGATCCGGTCAAGGAAACTACAGTTATGTTCTAATCCAGGGTTAATGGATTGGGGTTTATGTATGCTTCGACATGTATATATCTATATGTGTGTGTGTGTTGTAACATTAAAAGGAATATAATGAAAAATCAAGCTGGTAGTCTCGATTTGGGATCCAAGGGAAAATCTCAGTGTATATCTGTTTTATGTTTTATGCTCTCGCTATTGTTTATTTTTCTGTCTTTAAGATTCGTTTGCAGATAATTTATGTACAGGGTTAAAACCTACTAGAATAACCTACCTATTTTGTTCAATGATCTTCATTATCTTGACTGAAGCCAATTGAAGACGCCCGTCAACATTTTTAGGCTTTTGGGATGATTCTTAATAGCTTACTTTGTCAGGTTGGAGAACATGCATTTTCTTATTTCTGAGATTTGTTTAGGTCTATGGCAATGTCATGCAATGTTTTTAACTAGCCTAGAAAGCTTTTCATTTTATCATGGTTGGAAAAAAAATTGAAGTTAGGGAAGAGTTCCATTAGGTAATTTCAAGCCTTATCCACGGGATACAACATGATGACAATGAAATGAAGAATATACTTGTTTACAAGAGAGTCTTTGTATAGGTTTCATACCTAGCCCTACTGGTGTGTGTTCCTATATGATGGATTCTACAATTCTGCCTTATGTTCCACATGTCAAGCACAAGATGTGACCACATTCTTCATAGGATTCTTTTTTTGAAATTGTTTTCAGAAACATGCCCCAAGGTTAGTGTTGCAATGCATAACATAGACTTCCTTTAGCTTAGGTGCTAGGCTGAAGAGTTATCTATCAAAATTTTCTGAAAATTTCACCTAATCTGATCCCTTTTCCTCAACATGCACAATGAGAACCATTAGCATCCATATATAGCTTTACAATGGAGCCATTAGCACCATTTTATTGGATATCTTTAGCTAAGTAGCTGCAAGTGGTGTGGTGTCTATTTTGCCAATGTAGTCCAAGATTTGTACCTAGCCTCAACGACTGTTGCATGCATTAGCACACATCCACAAACATGAAAACAAGCACTAGCCTGTCACTTGGTATACTTGAAACTTGGTGGTGGCTATATTAGCTACTTGCTTTTGTCAACCCAGCAATCCATCATTAATAGATCAAAGCGTGTTTTAAACAAGGTTTATTACCTTTTGTATTTCTTACTATCCTTCAAATTTTCTGCTTATTCAATTCCAAATTCAATGCACTAGTAAGGGCATGTGAAGTTCAGGATTGACATACAACCTTTTTAGATGTCATGAGGATGCCTAAAAATATTTTAGATAATTGTCATCAAACTTGCCAGGGTGTCCATAAAGCCACTGGTTTTCATCATATGATTCCCTAATATTTTGACATATGTATATCAATTTATAGAAACAATTTTAGGATAGAACCATCCTTTAAAAGTGAAAACGCTTGCAACTAATTCTCGTGTACAGAAATGAAACCACAATATTTGGCATGTAGTATTCCTTGGCTATTCGTGAAACAGTAAAGCTTAAATAGACGGGATGAATATTGGGTGGGAAATTTGAAAAATTCCGAGCTTATTATCTCCCAATACAGTACAGAGTGGTTTTTTGTTTAGCAGTTTGCTAAGCCTCCTTGACAAATACCTATGCAAATCTGAATCTTAAAATGCCAAGGATAATCTAGCAATACCCTTTGTACATTTTTATATTTCAATTGGAAACTAGAGAGACAAAATGGAAAATGATTGTCTAGCTTCTCACAGTGGAGTGTGATACTCTGTTTGCCAGTTTGCTAAGTCTCCTTGATAAAGAGGGTCAATATGTCAAGAATTTTGTAGGAATATCAATCATATTTTCAAACCCATATTTTTAGTTTAAACATTCTGCATTTGAATATTAAATCCTACAGGTTTTCTTGCCAGGAATCTACAAGAAACTGGACTGATGTTGTAGGTAGTTAGCCTTCCAATGGGATGTTCTATTCTATTTCAAGTCCCATTCCCATTCTCATGCCCATTCCATAGAAACAGGTAAAAACAAAGGAGAACAGGGATGCCTCAAATATCATTTGAGAATCAAATTTTATAGAGGGATGTGCTCAACGCTCTGTTACATTATTACAATCCAAGCTTATGTATTTCCTTTGCTTCTGCGCCAGAAGGCCTATTGTTCAAGGCACTGTCATTACTCTATTGTAGCTTCATTCTAATCTGTTCATGAGTTTCCTTCATGCTTTTTGTAAAACTGTGAGCATCACACTCTTTTTATTCTTTGTTTCTGACAACTTGACCAAATCAACACCTTTTGGAGCCCCACCATAAAGTTACTCCCTAAAATGAACTTATGTGGATGTATCTATTCATTAAATTAATATAAATGAATTCAATTTGAGATAAACTCAAATCCCATTGACCAATTGTGTATCCAAATAAACTTCTCATAAAGTTACCAATATTTTGGTGAGCAACCTTTTTTTTACCATCCCTGTATAGATGATATGTGAATCTAAATTGCATTCGAAACTGATTTTCCTCCAAGGGGTTCTCCAAAAATATCTGAGAAAAGTAGCGTAACTGTCAGGTAATTTATTGAATAGATACATCAGCAGAAGTTTTTATTGGCATTGATATTCATTGTAGTGTATTTTTGGAGTATGCATTAATGTACTTGATGCAATCCTTTAATACAAGGTTTTGATGCATTAGTTCTGATTTCTTCCACTCCAAAACACCAACCCAGTGAGAGAGACGCTTATGATAAAAAAAATTGGCTAATGATGTCTTTGATGCTATCAACCAAGCTAAAGCAGCTGTGGAGCCCCAGTGTCCTAGTGTTGTCTCCTGTGTTGAAATTTTAGCCATAGCAGCTAGGTGTTTTGTTGCCTTGGTGAGTGAATTTTGAAGTTGGTCTCTGAAACCTATTTCAAATTCTGATAGCTAGATTAACTAGTTCAAGTTCAACTTGAATTTGATATTGAATGATGGTATCCTTAAAGAAGAAATACTTTCGATGCCAGACATTCACTTGGCTTTGAGATTGTACCACTCATTCATTTTGCTTTGAGATGATATTCGAAGCAAACTTGACCAGCTAGTTGTATACATATTATATTGTACAGGGCTGATTATTGTAGTTGATTGTGTTGATACATGTACACACACATATAGACAGGCTTTGAGATTATATTCTCCAGTAATCTTGTTTTTTTTTAGTCATGTACATTGTACAAGATTGATCACTTTTTTTGGTTACTGATACATGCATACAAATATACTTAGACGGGAGGTCTTAACTATCTAGTGAAGAAAGGTAGAAGATATGGAAGAGTCTCTAATGCAAGTCGGGTTAAAGGAAATCTCCCTGAAGCTAAAAACAAGCAACTTCTCATTATTCAAAACACAAAGGGACAACATGTCAAGGATTCTTCAGTCCACCATTGCAGTTATATCACTAGCGATGCTACTATCAAACTCTAACCAACGTGAAGAATTACCCCATTTTTCAATACTTATTTTTTGTAATGAAGGGTGCATGCAAATTTAAAATTACTTAATGTCTCTACCAAATATAGACTCTGAGGAGAATTTTATAATCTCAAACACTTCCTTTTGAGACTCATTGAGTCTAAAGATGACAACAAACTTTGTAAGGTTGGGCAATTTTTCACGAATACCTCCCTTGTAGTAGTGGACAAACAATAAAAAACTTTTTGAAGATCACCTGCAACAGGGGTTTTCATTCCTTTACTGCCATTTTGTAGGAAATTCTCCAATTTACTATAGAAGATCTTGTCATTTGGGCTTATTTAATGTCTCTTATTTGTCGTTTTAATTTTTTTTCACTTAATATGATGCCTTTGAAGATGACTTTGAAATATTTTTCATCTAGAATACCTGATATTATCAACTTGAAAAGGTTGAAGAGCTTTGTAATATTATTTTGGAAATGTACCTGAGAATAGAATCACATGTTTGGTATGTACTTGTATGAGAGAATTGAGTATATTTGTGTGACTATTTCTCGGAGAGGCTCACATCTAAAATCAACAATTATAGACACTCTAAAAGGATTTGTTGGCTTTGATGTTGTTATTCTCAAGTTTCTCAAACATTAGACTTTAAAACTGAGCATGACTGACAATAAGTGTGCTCTTCTTATCTCTCCACTTCTTGAATATTTCAAGTTGGTTACATCTTAATGGTTATATTTTGTTGCTTAATTCATGGAGATCATATAGAGGAATGTCCTCTAATTCCCAATCATTAAATTTATTCATCCATGAGCGCAACATAGTCTTTGGCGCTAAAATCAACGACCTCTCTTATGGATACTTTTTCAAGAAACTTTGAAAAGAGAGAGTGACAAGGAATATCTTACAAATTCCTGGTGCATGAGTAAGAATGCATTCCTCGTTTCTTTTTTCATTAATTGATGCCAATGCATTCATTCTTCTAATAAGTGACAGAGAACATGCTTCAATACAAGGGATTTATTGAATCTTCTTTGTATAGGAGAGTACCAGTGAGGCGGATCATTCTTTGTCTAAGAGGTGAGGAGCAGAAACACAAATGGCTTTGGTTACAATAATTTCACATACAACAAATTTTTGAGGCAGATGGTGGTGTTATTGGGCATGAAAATATCTATTTGTATTTTTTCAATAAACATAGTGGGATAGGGAGCCATCTAGTCGATGAGTGAATAGAATGTCCAAGAATGGGATTGAATTGTCCTTTTGGATTTCCATGGTGAATATATGCAGAAGAGATATGTTGTTAAGGTGGTAAAATTAAGGAAGGTTTAACCATAAGAACAAATAATGGAGTCATAAACAAAAATAAACCAATATTTGAGCTTGAAACAGAAATTGTTGCCCAAACAACCTTAAAACTACATTCACAACATTTAATATAAGGTAATCCCAAAAATCTCTCTAAGAATTTTGGCAATATCCTGTATGTCTAGAATTCATTTTCAATTTATAAAATACCTCCGGACATCAAAAATACATATGGGCTTTTTGTGTTTGCCCAAAACAACATTAGTGGTTTTCCACCATTTTCCAGAATAGTTGACACCATTTCTTGACAATTTTTTGAAACCTCTAGATATAATTGGTATTCAACAATGATTTTCCTTTTTTTAGTTCAAAAACAAAAAGAAAAACTCTAGTCCCACTATTGTAGGAATTTACAAGGTAAGTTTCGTAGATCAAGAACCAAAGGTCACCGCTCACAAACAGATCACAAATCAGTACACCAGTATAATCACGTGGTTAAAACCCTCAAAGAGGGAAATAGTCCAAGCCCTTAGCCAACGCGGCCACTTTAGGGAATTTATTAATATAAAAAGAAAAGTTACATATGTTTCTCTCATAAATGGTTACCAGAAAAATGACCCTCCATGCTCTTTAAATAGAGATCATGGACCAATCGGGTGTTAAGCCACAGATCAAGTGCCTCAAATAAGGTGGTTTTTAGAAGTATTTTCCAATATGTACTCAAATTAAAGGTATTGTTTAATATACTATGATCGTACGCGATATGTCAGAAGTTTATTGAGTGAAACCCCGTGAGTGAATGCACACCATATTTAGACATAATAAAAAGTGATTAAAGCTATATGCCAAAACATAGTATTTGATGGTTTTTCTAACTCTCGTGACATTTATTTATTTAGAAACCCTAAAAGAAACCATAATAATTCTCTTAGAAGATATCCTTTACACTATGTTTGGAAATGTAAAGAGAATATTAATGAAATGTCATTGAAAATTTCTATAATCACCCTGTTTCATTCTTCAACATTGAAATATGGATTGTTGGAAGATTCTTAAGATTATTTAAAAATATTAAAAAAAAATTCTTAGTGGATAAAAAAATCTCGATAAAGGAGCCATTCAAAGGAAAGAAAAATATACTTTCTTGTAGTTATCTTTTCTTAAATAACAAAAATCTATTGCTTTCTTGTTGCCATTAGATTCTCAATATCTTTTACGATGGGACTAGCAGTTTCATATTTGGAGAATTATTGGAGTTTGAACGCATGTTCTTTTCTCTTTTGGAAAGATTTTTTGGAGAATTATTGGAGTTTGAACGCATGTTCGTTTCTCTTTTGTAAAGAATTTTTGGAGAATTATTGGAGTTTGAACGCATGTTCGTTTCTCTTTTGGAAATATTTTAGATACTATGAACATGGGATAAAACTGTCGTATTGACCGGATAAACGATAAACTATTCGAACGAATCCAAAGCAGCCAGCTGTAACCAAATCTTTTCAACCGGGTCACATGGATATGCTTTAACATCCACTCAATAAAGCCAATTGTAAAGTGCCACGTACATAGTCGGCGTCATGTCTGTTGACGTGGCAGAGACATCTATCACACTCAATCGCCCCTTACCTACATGGTCTTTGTTGTTGACGCTGACTGAGCTAAAGTGGTCAGGTGGTCGGTTTCCACGATGCCCTTTGTATCTCTGGAACAAAATCAAGATGACGTCCAGGTAAAGATTTCAAAGATATTTAAGTAATGTTTATATATATATAATTTATTAAAAGTCAGTGGTCATATTAGCAATGGATGAGAGTCATTTTGCTATATGTGAATGTAGGTTGACTTATTATTATTGTTCAAGGGAAATTTGGCGACTTAGAATTACTAGTTCGTGGTCTATTAGGACAAACTTTCACTTCTCCTAGATGTTTTTGGATTTTGGGTCGTTAATCTATTAACTTACCTCATAGTGAAGCTCTTAGCCAACGAAAAACAGTTTTAAAGCATACTCGAGGCCCATTTTTTTAATATTTATATTAAAATCATAATAGAAAATAGCTATTATATTTAAATATATTGACCTTTACATACATTATTTATATAAGCAAGTTGAGACCAATGAACATAATCAGAATGGAAGATGTATCAACGACCATATACAAAATTCTAACCTTGAAGCTTTTGAACAAAATGCTACAATATCTATAGTATTCCACTTGTACATTCGTCAATGCTATCATAACAAAACCCAAAATTTACAAAGCATCAAAATGTTGTTGACGAAGGTCTTTCCTCCATGTACAATGTCCCAGTTCTACACCCGTGACTTTATTAATAATATGCTAATCCAAACACAAATCTTTGATATGATATTTGTGATTTTGTTTATCAATACACCCACTCGGTCTATGGTTTCAACAATGGATATTTAACTTCGCTTTACACGTCATCAATGATATTTAACTCGGATGTACATTGGTTCAATTGATTCCTGTGCCGGTTCACTTCGCTTTTATCACACCACTGGTCACGTCCTTGGCGCATTTACTGTGCACCGAGTTCTGTGCTATACCCTTACGTTTGTGAACAATGGCCTGTATTGTTATTGTTTTCCGTCAAACGAGAGTTCGAGAGGAGGGTTTCTTCGACCCTTTGCTGGCTTCTGAGTTTCGCGAATGCTCTTCCACAAGACTGTGTGTTTTTCCTGTTGGGTAACCTCTGCGTGTTACTGAGTTTCCTCCAGTTTCTTCAATGGCGTTATCTGTCGAACTGTATGTGGACTTTCCTTCGGTAACTCTATGTTTCTTTCTGATTTTGTCGGTTTGCAAACTGGTTATTCTTCTCCTCCCTTTCGTTTCCTGCTAATGTCGATTTGCTATCGAACCCATCTTACAGGTGCGACAAGGCAAAGTCACCATGGTTACTTCTGGCATCAACAGGTAATTTATTCCCTCCAATTTTACTCCGCGCCGCTGTTATTCGTAACCCTAACCTATCGGCTCCTTCGTGAAACAGAGACTGTTGCTCCAATGAAAACCCTGTCTGCTTACCTCTGTCCAACCCCAAACTTCCGGTAAGTTTTTCTTTTGACTGTGTTTCGTTCTTAAATTTGTTGTTTTTGTGTGGATACTTATCTCCGTGAACACGTTCTAACTCGAGCTGTTGTGGACAATTTTTATACAGGTTTCTTACTCCTAGCAAAACCCTGGTCCGTTCTCTCGGCGACTCAAACCCTACGGTAGGGTCAGCTCCATTTATATCTCATGGTTAAGTTTTATCAAGTCTTGTTTTTCTTTCTGGAACTCCTTTTTATGGCCAAACCCTGTTGGTTGGCAAGCTTCTTGATGTAATATTCCGTCGGTCTGGAATACGCTGAAACTGTGCGTTTGTTTATGACTGTATCATCTCTGGTTTCAAACCCTTGCTTGGGTTATACTGTTACTCTTTCTTTTAGGACTGAAGCGAAAAATTTCGGGTTTCAAACCCTTGTTTGGATTGTGCTGTTACACTTTACTATTGGACTGAATCGGAAATTTTGATGGGCTTATTTTAAAATGATTGGTATATGAAAGAAAAATGTTTCTCTGTGAAGAATCTCGAAAATAAATGCTTCAGTGTATGAACCTCACCTGTTTCGCTGTATGTTGCTTCTCCGTTTATTTGACTTGATGAAAAGAGATAATGTATGCTCCGTGTGACTGTGCACGTTTACTTCTGTTCCTGTGACCTGTCAATGCATGATATAAAAGACAGAAAACTATTCGCTCCCCTCACACACAGTACATATTTGCTCAGTTTCAAAGTCTGTAGAAGTATATTTCATTTGCATAAAAACACACACAGTTGTTACATATCACTCAACAGGAAATAAACACTCTGAGTTCGAAATGCACATATATGAATTTGCACTTATGGTAGAAGGTAATATTGGTTGCAGAGTATAACGCTCTTTCCTATTCTTTCCTTTCTTGGAAAAACTCCGAACCCCTACCTATCATTTCTTTTCGTTTAAATATCAGTAGGCATAAAACCGTTTTCTGTTTGCGGTTACACTGTCAACCGAATATATCCTACTACATGGCCAGTTTCAATGTATTTTTGTTTAAAAGAAAACAACTTCTAACTAACTAAAAAAAACAGTTTATGTTCCTAGTCTTACAGTTTTTGTCCAACTGTCAAAACTAAAATAATTAATAACAAAAATAAACACAGGTTTAACAACCTGTCCATAAACTCGAGAATAAAAACAATCAACTGAGACAGTCAACCATCTCCTGCCTCCTCGGAGCTGGATGCTCCTGCATCAGGCTCCCAGGGTGGAAAAAAGTCATGGCTCCGCTCCATGAGATCATCGACTGAGTAGCCTGCTTTCTGTATCTGCGTCGCGTCGAGCCACGAACTGTCCTCAATTGGACGGTTCTTCCACTTGACTAAGTATTGCAGATATTCCTTCCTACGTGTGCATTTGGCTACATGTGTGTCGAGAATACTCTCGATCTCAGGGGGCTGTGCCGTAGGCATCTGTCTCATCCAAGAACCCTCATCAAACTTGGTGTCCCATGCTGGCCTTCCTGTTGCGTTATCTTCAGGATCAGCAACATAAGGAAATAGATCTGCCACGTTAAAGACGGGTGAAATTCCTATCCCTGGCGGAAACTACAACTCATAAGCATTGGAAAACTTGCGAATGAACTTGCAGGGGCCAATCTTCTTGAATTTTAGCTTGTTATATTCCCTTTTTGGAAACCGTTCCTTGCGCAGGTGTGCAAGGACTTCGTCCCCCACATTAAACTGAACTTCCCGTCTTTTCAAATCTGCCCACTGCTTATATTTCTGAGTGCTGTCCTGCAATTTCAGTTTCACTTGTTCATGTAAGTCGCTCATTGCTTGGGAAAAATCTTCCCCACTGCACTCCGTTTTTCAAGTTTTCCCAAGTCTCGCAGTTCATGCACTCCGCGAGGATGCATGCCATACAAGATTTGGAAGGGACTGTAACCTGTGTTGTGATTCGGTGAATCGTTATATGCGAACTCCGCCTGAGCAAGTACACGGTCCCACATTCGCGAATTTTCTCCTATTAAACTCCGCAGCAGATTTCCCAGACTCTTGTTCACCACTTCAGTTTGCCCGTCAGTCTGAGGGTGGTAAGCGGAGCTGAACTGTAACTGAGTGTCCAACTTTTTCCACAGGGGTCGCCAAAAATGCCCGGTGAACTTCACATCCCTGTCGGAAATGATGGATCTTGGTAGAACATGCAGTCTAACGATCTCTGTGAAAAACAAGTGCGCTACGTGAGTAGCATCACTGGTCTTCTTGCAGGGTATAAAATGTGCCATTTTTGAAAATCGATCCACTACCACCATTACTGAATCAAAACCTCGCTGTGTCTTAGGCAAACCCAAGACAAAGTCCAAGTTGACTGAGTCCCATGGTCTGCTCGGAATGGGTAGTGGCATATAAAGCCCTGCATTTTGACTGTGACCCTTCGCCAATTGACACGTTTTGCACCTGCTCACATATCTCTGCACATCTCGTCGCAACCTTGGCCAAAAATAAAAATGTTCAACCTGTGAAAAAGTTTTGTCTATACCGAAATGTCCGGCTAGACCTCCACTATGCTTCTCCCGAATAATGTTCTCCCTCATTGAACAGTCGGGAATGCACAACTGTCCTCCCCTGAACAATAATCCCTCCTGCAGATTGTAGTCCAACCATGGACTACTATTTCTTAACAGAGGGTTTTGGCAGGCCTCATAGGCCTCCTTAAAATCTGCATCTGTCTGATACAGATCCCTCAGGTGTTCAAAGGCCAAAACCTGCATTGTACTTTCCTGTAAAAGTAAAGTCCTCCTACTCAACGCATCTGCCACCTTGTTGGCTTGCCCACTAATATGTTTCAACACAAAAGTAAAACTCTGTAGATACTCAACCCATTCTGCATGTTTATGGTTCAATTTATGCTGCTGCATAATGTACTGTAATGCAGAATTATCTGAAAACAAAACGAACTCATTACCTAGTAGGTAATGTCTCCAATGCTTTAATGCTTGAACAATTGCGTAGAATTCCTTGTCATAAGTTGAGTACTTCTGTCTACTCTCGTTCAGTTTTTCACTGAAATATGCGACCGGTCTATCTTCCTGACTAAGTACTGCCCCAATGGCTGTACCATTGGCATCAAAACGAACTTGGAAAAGTTTGTTGAAGTCGGGCAGCCTCAATATCGGCCTTTCTGTGATCTTTCCCTTCAAAGTCTGAAAACTCTTCTCCGCTGCCTCTATCCAGCGAAAAGGCTGATTTGCCTTCTTGATCGTATCCAACATGGGTGCGTAGATTCCACTGAAATTTCTGATGAATTTCCTATAAAAACTTGCTAATCCGTGAAAACTTCGGACTTCAAATAAACTCTTTGGGGATGGCCAGCTCACTATAGCTGCAATCTTTTCTGGGTCCATCTTCAGCTCGTTTTCTGCAATTACAAAACCCAAATATATTAACTCCCGCTAGAAAAAAGTACACTTCTTCAGATTTATCAGCAGCTTATTTTGCTGCAGCTTCCTCAACACACTTCGAACATGCCTGAAATGTTCTTCTCTGGTTTTGCTAAAAATCAGTATATCATCTAAATAAACAATTACAAACTTCCCAATGAACTCTTTCAGCACTTCGTTCATTAGGCGCATAAAAGTACTGGGGGCATTACTTAGCCCAAATGGCATTACCAACCACTCGTACAACCCTTCATTCGTCTTGAAAGCTGTTTTCCATTCATCTCCCTCCCGAATTCGGATCTGGTGATATCCACTCTTCAAGTCAATCTTTGAAAAATAAGCTGCCCCACTCAAACAGTCCATCATATCGTCCATTCTTGGCAATGGAAACCTGTACCGAATAGTGATTTTATTAATGGCCCTTGAATCTGTACACATTCGCCATTCGCCTCCCTTCTTCGGAGCCAAAACTGTTGGAACTGCACAGGGGCTCATGCTTTCTCTAATCAGCCCTTTATCCACCAACTCCTGTACCTGTCTCCTAATCTCCTCATTGTCCTTAGGACTCATGCGATAGGCTGCTTTGTTTGGCAGACTAGCTCCGGGTATAAAGTCAATACAATGACTGATACCTCTCTTGGGGGGTAGTTCATCCGGAAGATCGTCCACTACGATATCTCCAAAATCCTGCAGCATATCCTAGATCTCCTCGGGTAAGTCTGAAATCTTTGTGTGCAGTACCACTGTCTTCGGTCTCCTCACAATAGAAAAATTCACATCATTGTTTTCGATCTGCCTCAAAAATTATTTTCCTCCCATCAGCAGCGCTTTCACTCCACTATCTTCTGTTGTACCTTCCTCCTTAATGGGTACAAGCGTGTGCTTGATCCCATCTTTAACAAACTTATAGCAGTTAGTTTTTCCATCATGAACTACTTTCCTGTCAAACTGCCAAGGCCTTCCCAGTAGTATATGACAGACATCCATTGGCATAACATCGCAGATAATTTTTTCCTTATATCTGCCTATCTGGAACTCCACCTCGCACTGTTCATCAACTAACAGTTGATGTCCCTTCTGCAGCCACGACACTTTGTAGTGAGTGGGATGTTTCAGCTTTTTCAGTCCCAACTTCTCCACCATTTCTGTGGCTACCAAATTATCGGTACTTCTGTTGTCAATGATCAGTTTGCAGCACTTACCCTGTGATTTGCAAACTATCCAGAACAAAGCCTTTCTTTGATCTGGTTCCACAGTCTCCTTCGCTGGTTTTATCAATACCTTGTTCAGCACCAAGGCTTCCCCTGTTTCTGGTGCATTTTCCACTTCCTGAGGCGGTGTTTCCGCTTCCTCAGGCTGGGCAACATAAGCTCCTCTCCCACATGTTGGTTCACCTTCAGGACATTCATACGATTTGTGCCCCCACTTGTGGCACCTATAGCACTGGACAGTTCCTCTGCCCCGACCATTACCTCTCCCTCGCTGGGTTGGTCGTCCTCCTCTAGTGCTGTTGTCCTTTTCTGCTGTTCCTGCAGATTTTGAACTGCTGCCTTCTTCATTGGAACCTGTACCTCTGCCTCTGCCAAAGGCCTTCCCCTTTCCTTTGCCAGATCCACCTCCCCTTCTGGCATTCTGCTTCCTGTTTATTTTCTCTTCTGCCTTCAAAGCAAACTGGTATGCTTCATCTAAAGTTCTGGGTGAGAGAATACCAATTTCATCCAGTATTTCCCCTCTCAACCCATTCACGAACCTTGCTGTTTTCTCTAGGGTATCTTCCATATACCCTGCCCTCAAATTTAACTTATAGAATTCCTCTGTATACTCCTTGATTGTCATTCCCCGTTGCCTTAAGTTCTATACTTGCCTGTACAGCATAATCTGATAATCTTTAGGCAGAAACTTCTCTTTCAGTTTTGCCTCCATTCTGGCCCACTTCTTTATAGGCTGTTTATGTAGCCTTTTCCTTTCTGCCTGAAGGCTGTCCCACCACAAGGACGCATGTCCTTTCAACTTGGTGGCAGCGAACTTCACCTGTTTTTCCTCACTGGTTTCCTCAAACTCAAAGTATTTGTTTACTTCACTCAGCCAATCCAATAACACATCTGCCGACAAACTTCCGTCATAAGTGGGAAGCTCATGTTTTGGCTTATGACTGGACAAAAAAACTGATTTCAACAACCTGAGTTCAGGTGTCACCCCTTCGAACTCATCTTCTGGCTCTGCCACATCTTCATCACTGTCATCCGTTGGATCTCTCCTTCCCCCAGCTTTTACTACTGCCAATCTTTGATTCAAAATTCGAATCTCTTCTCGCAATCCCTCTTCTGACACTCTTCGGACTCCTCTCCCTCTTCTGCCAACCTCCATTTTCCTGTTCAGTAAACCTGCTCTGATACCAAAAATGACGAAGGTATGTCCTCCGTGTACAATGTCCCAGTTCTATACCTGTGACTTTATTAATAATATGCTAATCCAAACAAAAATCTTTGATGTGATATTTGTGATTTTGTTTATCAATCCACCCACTCAGTTTATGGTTTCAACAATGGATATTTAACTTCGCTTTACACGTCATCAATTACATTTAACTCGGATGTACATTGGTTCAATTGATTCCTGTGCTGGTTCACTTCGATTTTATCACACCACTGGTCATGTCCTGGCGCATTTACTGTGCACCGAGTTCTGTGCTATACCCTTATGTTTGTGAACAATGGCCTGTATTGTTATTGTTTTCCGTCAAACGAGAGTTCGAGAGGAGGGTTTCTTCGACCCTTTGCTGGCTTCTGAGTTTTGCGAATGTTCTTCCACAAGACTCTACATTTTTCCTGTTGGGTAACCTCTGCGGGTTACTGAGTTTCCTCCGGTTTCTTCAATGGCATTATCTGTCGAACTGTATGTGGACTTTCCTTTGGTAACTCTCTGTTTCTTTTCGATTTTGTCGGTTTGCAACTGGTTGTCCTTCTCCTCACTTTCGTTTCCTGCTAATGTCGATTTGCTATCAACCCAATCTTACAGGTGCGACAAGGCAAAGTCACTATGGACACTTCCGGCTTCAGTGGGAACAACAGGTAATTTATTCCCTCCGATTTTACTCCGCGCCACTGTTATTCGTAACCCTAACCTATCGGCTCCTTCGTGAAACAGAGACTGTTGCTCCGATGAAAACCCTGTCTGCCTACCTCTGTCCAACCCCAAACTTCTGGTAAGGTTTTCTTTTGACTGTTTTCGTTCTTTAATCTGTTGTTTTGTGTGGTTACTTATTTCTGTGAACACGTTCTAACTCGAGCTGTTGTGGAAAATTTTATACAGGTTTCTTACTTCTGGCAAAACCCTGGTTTGTTCTCTCGGCGACTCAAAACCCTACGGTAGGGTCAGCTCCATTTATATCTCGTGGTTAGGTTTTATCAAGTCTTGTTTTTCTTTCTGGCACTCCTTTTTATGGCCAAACCCTGTTGGTTGGCAAGCTTCTCGATGTAATATTCCGTCGGTCTGGAATATGCTGAAACTGTGCATTTTTTTATGACTGTATTATCTCTGGTTTCAAACCCTTGTTTAGGTTATACTGTTACTCTTTCTTTTAGGACTGAAGCGGAAATTTTCGGGTTCAAACCCTTGTTTGGATTGTGCTGTTACACTTTACTTTTGGACTGAATCAGAAATTTTATGGGCTTATTCTAAAATGATTTGGTATATGAAAGAAAATGTTTCTCTGTGAAGAATCTCGAAAATAAATGCTTCAGTATATGAAACTCACCTGTTTCTCTGTATGTTGCTTCTCCGTTTATTTGTCTTGATGAAAAGAGATAATGAATGCTCCGTGTGACTGTGCACATTTACTTCTATTTCTGTGTCTTGTCAATGCATGATATAAAAGACAGAAAACTATTCGCGCCCCTCACACATAGTACATATTTGCTCAATTTCAAAGTCTGTAGAAATATATTTCTTTTGCATGAAAAAAAAATAACACACACAGTTGTTACATATCACTCAACAGGAAATAAACGCCCTGGTTTTCAAAATGTACATATGTAATTTCGCATTACTGGCAGAAGGTAATGCTGGTTGCAGAGTATATCACTCTTTCCTTTCTTGGAAAAACTCAGAACCCCTAGCTATCATTTCTTTTCGTTTAAATATCAGTAGGCATAAAACCGTTTTCTGTTTGCGGTTACACTGTCAACCGAATATATCCTACTACATGGCCAGTTTCAATGTATTTTTGTTTAAAAGAAAACAACTTCTAACTAACTAAAAAAAAACAGTTTATGTTCCTAGTCTTACAGTTTTTGTCCAACTGTCAAAACTAAAATAATTAATAACAAAAATAAACACAGGTTTAACAACCTGTCCATAAACTCGTGAATAAAAACAATCAACTGAGACAGTCAACCATCTCCTGTCTCCTCGGAGCTGGATGCTCCTGCATCAGTTGTGTTTAACCATGAGGAATTATTCCTCCACTTTGATTTTTTAGTTTATTGATTAACCAATAAGAAAGGGGGACATACCCCTTTTTACCCTTGCCACCGAAATTCACCTTGATTTAGCTTTGGCCCCAATTAGCCATGTAATCAACCTTGTATTTGTTTGATCGAATATGGAGATATTTCTTCTTAGGGATAGACTGATACAACAACTCATATATCCACTTGAAAATTTCACTTAACTTTACATCTGACAGGAGATATCCTCATTATAAATGGCGAATTATATTCAAGGAATCACCAAAAACAATCACCTCCTAAATTCCTATATTCATAATTTGCATCAAACCTTGTTATAAGGCATAAAGTTATTTTAATATATATATATATATATAAGCTGTGGTTCACGGTCACTAAGTGGCCGCTACATCCATAGGTAATAATCTGGTAGATCCACCAGAAAGGATTAGTCGTCAGCTTTAATTTCGGGGCCTAACCTCAAGGGCGTCGAGGAGATTTGACCCCGTGACCTTCCAATTGGCAAGGTACTTAGCAATGGGAACTCAACTATTTGAGCTATCCCTTGGGGCTAATTATAATATATAATTATATATTAATAATTTTACAACAATTTTCAAATTAAATATTAAATTACAAAAATATTTCAAAACAAAATAAAATAAATAAATTGTGCGTCAAGTGTGGATGGCACAAGGATGTTCAGTCTTGGCTCGACTATGGGGGAATAAAAGAGGTGACCATCTTGGAAAATAAGGATCATAATATTAAAAATACCATTACCTCCAAATTTAAGGACTAAGCTTTTTGTTCTGACCAATGCTAAAAAGAAAAGAAAAATACATTCTGAAATTTCGAACTAATTTTCATGAGCTTCGAAGTGAGACAAGGTGCTAAACTATTCCCCAAACACTCTAGGATGAGAGAATATATCTCCTTTGCAATACTAAAATGGTTGAAGATGAAACACACTTTCTCCCTGGTTCTTAGTCACATATATTCTCATTTCCAAGACATTTGCCACACTACTAACCTTTTTTACTTGTTAAAGTTAGCATACCTATAGTGATCTAGGAACACTTCTTTCCTTTCTTTATAGTCATAAGAATAAAATATTGAAGAGTCATGTGGATGTGGTCCAATGGTAAAGTGTAAGTCTTGTGCTCCAATTCTATGTATAAGTGAAAAAGAATAAAATATTAAAAAGTCTCAATTAAACTCTACTTTATTAGGAATTTGGCTTTGATCCATAAATTGTGATTAAAATCTTTCGGTGAAAATCACATCAAAGTAAATTTGGTCAACGCGTTTCGAACCAGTTAGTGTGGTTCATCATCAGGACAAAATGAAAAATCTGATCAGGTAACTCATTTAAATAGACAGTAAAGCTCCAACTAACCGTTTGTAAAATAACGACTAGTTTGACTAAAATAGAAAATAAAATCAAAATAATAATATATATATATATATATATATATATATATATATATATATATATATATATATATATTTTTAATTTAAATAATAATAAACTCTACTTTCTTATGGTTCGATAAATACATTAATCATCTTAATTATCATCATTTTATTTATTTGAAATAAAAATATTAAAAATAACTCTTTACCTAATTCTAATTTTATTTATTTATTTAATAATAATAATAATAATAATATTTTTAAATATATTTTATATTAAAATATAAATTAAATAAATATAAACCTAATAATTAATTAATTAATTAATTTAACTAAAAATAATAATTAATGATTAAATAATTAATTTGACTAAAAAATACTAATGAATAACAAAATAATTAATTTTATTAAAAAATAATATTAAACATATGTAAAAAAATCTTTAATGGATATAAAAGGGAAACTTAATCAATAATTTAAATAATAATAAAAACAAAACTAATAATAATATTATACATATTTATAAAATATTAACTTTTCAAATAAATTTAAATATTATAAACTTCTTTATTAATTAAAAAAATATATAGGTAAACACCAATACTTACTAGTTATTATTCAAAGGGAATATATATAATACTTTCATAAATTTTAGCAGTGTATAACCTATTATTATAACACATTATAACTTATTTTATCAAAATCTTATATATATATATATATGATTTTGTGTAGGGATTTTTTTTTATTAATTTTAATTAAGATTTGGTAGATATTTTAAAAACTTAAAATTTAAGTTATTTAATTTATAGAATTTGAATTTCTTATGATTTTTTCAAGGTATTGAATTTATTTATGTATTTTAAATAATAAAAATTTGCAATCTTACTTGAAATTGTATTACCAAATTTTGTTGAAAAAAGTTATTTAATTTATATATCTATTCAAACTTTTTCTATGTTTATATATATATATATATATATAAATAATAAGAATGCACAAAGAAGGTGACATTTAGAGATGTTCATTGCTCTTAGAGCTACTGCATATGCCCTTCCTCCCTCAACATTTTTTCCATTGATAAGCTCAACCATGGAGCATAATCTCGTGTCTCCCTCTGATTTGTGAGGAGTCATTTACTCTCTTGGACTTTCCTCTTTCAAGAATATCATGTTTTAAAAGTATTTTTCCCATTCTTTCTATATTCTAGTTCATGAAGTTTCCTCAATTTGCATTTCCATTTCATGTGGCTTGAAATTTGACGAGGAAATAGATTAATTTAGTTTGTTGGTTATTTGGGTTTTGGTCACATCTTGTACATCTTCAAGCTTGGATAACTAAAAATTGACTACTAATCATCAAGCAAGAAGTTTTCATCCACTCTTGTGGAAAGATATTTTTTGTTGTTGGGTTTGATAGTGTTGAAGATATGAATACAATCTTTAACTCGGGTGTATAGTTTTTGGGCAATGTTAGTTTGTACTTGAAACCTTAGTCTCCCTCCTTTGATAACATAGATCTTATCCTCTACTCTTGTTTGATACAAATTCCAAATTTGTAGCTATAATTATGGGGTTTCTCCTCTTAAGGTAATTGGATTTTCTTTAGAAAATTTCCATTTTGCCTCACATGATATTGAATAAAGAATCACTAGTACTTATGCTAGAATATTTTTGGAAATCGATCTTAGTCTTGGGTTCCCAATTAAAATTAGTTTCACTGGAAAGTATTTTTTGTGGGTTAAGAAATTAGATTATGAGTTTTCTCCTTGTGGTGCAGTTCTTGTTTTAAAATAGGCCATATAGCTTCTTATTGTCTAATCGGGTCAAAGGATTGTAAAAGGAATCGAAGAAAATCAACTTGGTGCATAGATTCCACTAAGGATCATAAGTTAGTTATGCAAGATAATTCTCCTTTGGCTCCTCCTTTGCCTCCAGTTACTCCAATTTTTCAAGTAAAAACAATAAGATTGTGCCTCTCAAAGCATGATGAAAGTAGATTTTCTCTCATAAGACTTGGGCCATGAATCGATAAGTTAGCCCCTCAAACAATGGAAAGTTTGGCGAAACAAATCAATGAAGTTGAATCTTGAGAGCAAGAAGGATTGTCAACACAAGATACTCAAAGTCTAAACAAACCAGGAAACACTATATCTAATTTAAAAAAATCGAGACAAAACTAGGGAAGAAGAAGAAGAAAGCTCCAGTAAAATCCTAATGAATGGTCACAAGAAGTCGCACCCAAAAGCTATATTATTCATGTATTGCTTTTGTCCAATTAAGTGATTAATTCATAAGGTATTCATGCTAGAAATGTTGGAATGTAGTTATTTTGAGTATTTGAAAAACTAAGTCAACTACATTTTTCTTGGACATATTGACAATATTTAAGTTAGACCTACATACCAAAATTTTAACAAGATAGAAATTTTTTATGTACCCACTTACTTTCATAAATTTTTCTTAATATAATTTCCTAATTAATAATAATAATAATAAAAATTATAAAAATTATAATAATAATATCCAAACAACTAATAATCCCATCATGCTAGCTAACATCAATGAGTTGCGCAATAGGATAAGAACCATATGTCAAGTAATCTCCCATCTTGCTAGCTAACATCAATGAGCTACATAGGAGGATAAGAAACATATGTCAAGTAATTTAAAAAGATGTTGATATCATCATTACCCTAATCACAGTGGTACATAGTAAGGGTCTCATGAAGGGCGTAGTACATCTTTTAAAATCTAGTAATTAATTATAAAAGTGACAAATTCATGATGGTTTCATCATGGGCAGTAAACACATAACTTTTATAAATGAGTTTACATGCAAATGTGAATGCTCACTGGAAAATAATCTTGTATTATCAATCAAATATATATTTAAAAGAACTCATCGTTTATTTAAAAAGAAGTGTAATATGTATTGTTGTTGCTTAGTCACTACTTTTTTAATGTAAGATATATATATATATATATATATATATATATATATATATATATAATTTTAAATTAATATAATATTAAAAACTAATTAAAATTTTTAAGAGTTTCTTTGTAATCTTTTGCAAAATTAGAATTTTTATCTACATGTGTTATAAAATAAAATAAAAATAAGATATTTCAATTTTGAAATGAGTTATAGTTTTTAAGCAAGTGGTATTGATGATGGCCCATGTTATTGTAGCAAACCCTATTTACAAGTTAATAATATCCATGTTAAAATGGAGATAAATATCCATAGTTAAGAATCTTGTTATATTATAAGTATTAAATTTTAATTTAAAAAATGTTATAAAATAAAATTAAAATAAAATATTTTAATTTTGAAATGATCTATGGTTTTTGGACATTTGGTATTGATGAGCCATGTTATTGGCCCGTGGCATTGCAACAAAGCCTAAATTATTATGACACTTGGCCAATAGAAACTTTTTTAATTTATCTTTTTAATATAATTTTATTCAATTTAAAACTACATAAAAATAGTCATCAACCATTAGAAACAATCATATTTATTTTATTCAAAACATTAATAAATTTCATAAAATTTGTTTAAATTTTTCAAAACTAATTGAAATTCAAAACTTTTTGAACTAAATAAAAAACAATATAACTTGCCTTGACAGTATAAAAAATTACTTTATCCCAAAAAAATTATCTACTTAAAAGACCAAGACCGTGTTTCTATTTTCGCAAATTATTTAAGAAGATATTTATCTCCCTTAATTGTGATGAAGTGTTGTTTTTTTTAAAGTCAAAACAAATTATAAAGCAGGAATATATTCATTTCAATATCTTCTATAATGGTTTTGTGAAATACAAATTACACGAGAAACATCTTTCATTGTGATCTCAGAATGTTTTTACTTTTTTTCTTAATTAAAATAATATATTTTTTTTAAACATAATGACTATCATTTATATTAAAAAGTTTAGTTTTAATGGCCAGAATCATTTATATGCCTTTATTGCTCCAACTATTTTAACATTCTAGTATAACCATAACAAAATTTTCTTGCCCCTACAAAATTTTTGCATTACGATTTTGCACTAATATCATCCATAAACTTTGTAAAATTGGCCCAAAAAAGGTTCAAATTTACAATACGTAATTCATATTTGATTAAGGTACCCCATTGGGTCTACTTCCAAATTGTTTCATGATGCTACCCATTTGCCACAATCTTGTCCATCACCCACGGACACTTCTTCAACGCTAGCTTTTTGTAGGTTAGTTGTTGGGTCAGAGAAGCCTTGCAAGTCATTTTCCTTGATGCACCATGCAACTTCATGAGACTGACTCTTCAAAAGGAGAATCTTAGCCTCTAAACCAGCGAGCCTCCTCTCCATTCAAGCTTATAACCATTAAAATTTGTGTTCCATTAGACCTCGCATCCCTTTCCCTCTCCACGAACTCTAACCTCTTGTTGACCAATTCATACATACCCATCAGTAATTTAAACAACCTCCCCTCGAGACTTGTTCAAGATGGACATTTCCCCTTTAGCATCTTGGCTCTCAATTCCCCTTCAGCATCTTGGCTCTCAATGGTTGCGATAATGACTAAGCAATAAATTAACATGTCAACTAAATGCAAAGGGGAAAAGGAAACTATATTGAGTTCTCCTCTATTCATCCTATTTATTTTTGCATATGCTCACAAACAATGACTCTACCCTAGAAGAAGCATTAATTTGACTTGCAAGCGAGATCTCCAATCATCCTCACTTGCCATATAGATAGTCCTCGCATAGTGGGATCGCTCTAATACATTAATGTTCAAGGCATCTGAAAATTTTAGGCGGATCCACAACGTCAGTTGAAGATTCTACTTTGCATTAAAACGTAGGTAGCCTCCATGCCTTTTATTCTAGCTGTAGTCGTCTCCATGCAAGAGTTGCAACGTGTAGACATTATGCCAACCACACAATTGTCTTCTTAATAAGACAATACCAAGGAAATCGAATTCCACCTGACTCCTAACATGTATTCCTATTGTTTTTATTATCATGAACTTTGATCGAGGTGACTGATGCATGAGCATCTGGACTTAGCCAGCAATGTGATTGGATGTTCACATGTTGTGGCTAAACATGATATGGATAAAACATTTGCCATTAATATTTTTATTTAATTTTAATGAGATAAGTTAGTTTTTTTGGATTTGTTAGATTACTTAGGAAATAAAATAAGAATTGGTTCCTCCCTACATGGAGATTAAACCAAGTAGGCTAAGAATTGAGAAATAGGATAGCATTTAATTGTGGAATAAATTAAACATAAATCTATTTTAATAAGAAGGACCGTTTTGGATTTTTTTTATATAAAATGTGTGAATAGGTGAAACAGAAAGGAGGAGCTAAAGTTGAGAAATAGATAGACAGAGAACTGGAACAATCGATGTGATCAAGCCATCAAGGCTAAAACTCTGTAATTTCTAGTTTAGAATTAATAGACTGAAGTGTGGTGTGGAAATTGTGTCTTTGGGTGCTGAATTTCATTTGAAACCCATTAAAAAAATCAATTCTGCATAAATTGGTTTTATTCTTCTATTTTCTGCGTTTTTTTTATTTGGATTATCCATGGATAGTGTTAAGGGTTTATTGCAGATCGACTAAATCCTTTTCATGATAGAATGTTTATTTTTAACATTCGTGAATTTAAATATGTTCTTTTAGAACATGGTATCTTATCTGGAATGGTGTGATGGATGAATAACATGCAAATAATAAGCGGTCTTAAAAAACACCATGAATGGTGTATCAAACGACTTCATAGCAGTTTATGGTAATTGTTCAAATCATGCGATCAAATTCTGAAGGCGACATGTAGCATAAGCTCGAGTGAGAAAACCACTTTTATTGCAAGTTTTAAAAGTTTTAAATATTGTGCTACTTGTAATGTGATGGCCGTCGGATTGAGAAGGATTTAATTGAATGATGGATATTAGAAGATAAGGGAGCGACAAGACCCAAAGTCCTAACTGGAGTTTGTTTACTTAAGAAGAAACACTGATGAAAAAAATGTTAATGTTTATGTGCTTCTCCTTTGATCACTTGTTTTAATTATTCAATTTGAGATTTTTTGTGGGTTCCAGCATCATTTGGTATCAGAGCTAGATCGTGTCTTTTTGCAAAATCCCGCCAAGAAGAGGCATAGGAATAGGCTGGGGACAACTTGCAGCAAATGCAGTTTTGCTGGAAGAAGTACAACATCTTCGTACATGGATGGAAGCCATGGAAACAACCCAGAGAAGAGCACCTGATGAAGGAGGTGATAGTGATGCAGAGGAATCTTCTGAAGAAGAAGAAGAACAAGAAAATGAAGCAACTAAGGTGTTGAATATGTTGGTGAAGGCAACTAGAAGACCAAAGGTGGACATACCTATGTATGAGGGAAATCTCAATGTAGAAGAATTAATGGACTGGATCAGTTCGTTAGACAAGTACTTTTACTTTGAAGAAGTTGAAGACAAAAAGCAAGTGAATATTGCAGTTACCAGATTAAAAGGCCATGCAGCTATCTGGTGGGAAGAATTACAGTTATCCAGACAAAGAAAAGGAAAACCCATAATCAAACAATGGGAAAAGATGGTGAGAAAATTAAAAGGTAAGTTCATGCCCAAGGATTATCAATTAAATCTTTTTAAGAAACTACAAAATTTGAAGCAGAAAGGAATGGCAGTGAGAGAATATACAAAGGAGTTCTATAAATTGAATATCAGAGTTGGACATGTAGAGGATAATGTGGAGAAAGTAGGAGGTATATCAATGGTTTGAGGTATGATATTCAGGATGATATCAGTTTATTAAATCTGACGATAATTGAGGATTCTTATCAGGCAACCTTAAAAGCAGAAGAGAAGATACAGAGGAAGCAAAACCAGAGGAACCGAGGAAAGAGTTCAGTAAGAGGCAGAGGATCATTTAAACCCAGATTTCAACACTCCCAGAATGAAGCAGGAGGCTCAAGTAGCAGATCACCACAGAGAGGAGACTCTGGTCAAGGAAGGTTCGTACCTAGAGGTAGAGGCCGAGGAAGAGAAATTCAGTGCTTTACATGTGGTGAATGGGGACATGGGTCATGGGACCGTCCTCATAATAAATCAACAACTCAGAGAAATGTGAATGTTGCTGAAACAAAGGAGGAAATTCCTTAGAATACAGGAAAAGAAGAACCACCTAAAGTAGGATAATCCTTGTTATTGAAAAGGGTATTGCTTAAAACAAAAAAAACAAGCAGGAGAGCCAACTCGGAGAAAGAATTTATTCAGGACTATATGCAAGTCGAAGGGAAAATGTTGCAAAGTGGTAATTGACAGTAAGTACCGACAACCTTGTTTCTACAGAAATGGTAGACAAGCTGAGATTAGAAAAGACAGTACACCCTACTCCATATAAAGTGCCATGGCTACAAAAAAGACATCAGATTATTGTGACAGAACAATGTGAGGTAGAGATCCAGATAGGCACTTACAAGGATGTTATATTATGTGATGTAATGCTGATGGATGTATGTCACATATTATTGGGAAGACCTTGGCAGTTTGATTGGAAAGCCATACATGATGGCAGAAGAAACACTTATACTCTGGAGAAAGAGGAAAAAAACACACACTGCTACCATTGAAGGATGAAGCTGACAAAAGAACACCAGGAAATAGTGTTATGCTGAGGAGTGGAAAATAATTGTTGCAAGAAATTGAAAAAGTTGAGGAGATGCATTTTGTTGTGATAGGGAGACCTAAGGTAATTTTGACTTCCACAAACTTAGATGATTTATCTGAAGAAATCAAAACTCTGTTGAATGATTTTTCTGATATTATTGCTGACGAGTTTCCAAATGCATTACCACCATAAGGAGTATTATTCATCTCATTGATCTAATACTTGGAGCAAGTTTTCCGAATAAATCAGCATATAGATTAACTCTTCAAGAAAATGCAAAAGTTGGAAGACAAGTGTAGGAGTTGATGGATAAGGGGTTCATAAGAGAAAGCCTTAGTCCATGTGATGTACCAATAGTACTCAGTCCAAAGAAAGGAGGAGAATGGCGCATGTGCACAGATTCCAGAGCCATAAAAGGTATCGTTTTCCTTTACCATGAATTGATGATTTAATGGAATTCTTGAGCGGATCAAAATATTTTACTAAGATAGATTTGCAGAGTGGTTATCATCAGATAAGAATTAGAGAAGGAGATGAATGGAAGACTGCATTTAAAACAAACAGTGGGTTGTATGAGTGGTTAGTGATGCCTTTTGGACTCACTAATGCACCTAGCACATTCATGAGATTGATGAATGAAGTATTGAAAGAATATGTAGGCAAGTTTGTCATTGTTTACCTTGATGTTATTCTAGTTTTTAGTCGAAGTAAAAAAGAACACTTGGAACATCTTAAGTTGGTTCTGAAAAATTTGCAGAAAGAAAAACTGCTAATAAATTTGTAGAAATGTAGTTTTATGAAAGAAGAGTTAATCTATTTGGGGTTTGTAGTTTCTAAGGAAGGTCTGAAAATGGATCCAGAGAAAGTCCAAGCAATTTGGAACTGGCCAACTCCAAGAAATATATTTGGGGTAAGAAGCTTTCACGGTCTTGCAAGTTTTTATAAAAAAATTATCAGAAGTTTTAGTCAAATTTGTGCACCGATCATTGAAACAATCAAAGAGACAAATCAGCCATTCAAATGGACAGAAGCAACAGACCAAAATTTTAAGTTACTGAAGAAGAAAATTACAAAAAAACCAGTTTTAGCTTTGCCTGATTTTGAAAAAGTTTTTCAAATTGAAACTGATGCTAGTGAAGTTGCGATTGGAGCAGTTTTAAGTCAGGAATAGAGACCAATAGCATACTTTAGTGAGAAACTAAATGAAGCTAAGCAGAAATATTATTCTTATGAAAAATCATTTTATGCTATTGTGCAAGCTTTAAAAAAATGGAGACATTATTTTCTACCAAAGGAGTTTGTATTGTATTCTGACAATTATGCATTATAGTTCATAAAAAACCAGCCAAAATTAAACCAAAAGCATGCCAAATGGGTAGTGTTTTTGCAAAGTTTTACTTTTTTTATTAAGCATACAAGTGGTAAGTTGAACAAAGTTGATGATGCCTTAAGCAAGGTAAATTTCATTATGAAAGAATTAAAAATTGGTGTTGTAGGATTTGAAGAAATGGTTGATATGTATAAAAATGATGTAGAATTCAAAGAGATTTATGCAGCTGTAAAAAATCCAGCATTTCATAATAGAAGCCATTGGTTGTGTTATCTTATCCAAGGAGGGTTACTGTTTAAAAGTAACAAACTGTGTATTCCTAAATGTTCTATGAGGGAAAACATAATCGAGGAGAAACACAGTGGAGGGTTATCTGGACACTTTGGACAGGAAAAAACCTTTGCTCAGGTAAATTATTTTTATTACTGGCCAAAAATGCAAAATGATGTTAAGATATTTGTTGAGAAATGAAATATTTATCAGCATGGTAAGGGAAGAAGTCAAAATACAGTATTGTATCAGCCATTATCAATACCAAACCGACCATGGGATGCATTTAGTATGGATTTATTTTGGGTTTTCCAAAAACTCAAAGAGGAAATGATTTCATTTATGTTGTGGTAGATAGATTTTCTATAATGAAACATTTCATTGCATGCAAAAAGACTAGTGATGCAACACATATTGATAATCTGTTTTTTTCAGAAGTTGTAAGGTTACATGGATTGCCTATAAGTATTGTGTATGACAGGGATACAAAGTTTGTTGGGTATTTCTGGAGAACTCTTTGGAAGAAACTAGGTGCCAAACTTAGTTTCAGTTCAGCATATCACCCTCAAATAGATGGGCAGAACGAGGTAGTAAACAGAAGCATGGGAAATATATTGAGGAGTTTAGTGTATAAAAATCCTAAGTAGTGGGATTTAGCACTTGCTCAGGTTGATTTTTCTTATAATGATACTCCAAATCGAAGTACTGGGATGAGTCCATTTCAAATTGTATTTGGAATGAATCCAAGAGGTGTGTATGAGCTTAGGAATTTGGGCAAATAGGAGACAAGAAGTGCAAAGGCAGAAGAGTTTGCAGAATAGATGCAACAACTACAGGAAGATGTAAAAAATAGATTGCAGGAAAGTAGTGGAAAATACAAAGAGAGAGTTGATATGAAGAGGAAAGAAAAGGAATTCCAAGTGGGTGATCTAGTAATGATGTACTTGAGGAAAGAAAGGTTTCCTATTGGGACTTACAACAAATTCAAAATGAAAAATATAGGGCCATGCAAAATTGTGAGAAAGTTTTCAACCAATGCTTATGAAATTAAGTTGCCAAAAGGGGTTGGAATATCACCTATCTTCAACGTTGCATATTTATACCCATACAAAGAGAAAGAGTCAGAGCTATAGGATGAACCGACTGAAAATGAAGTTCAGACTTTAAACTGGGAAGAACAAATGCCAAAGATAGTCAAGAAAGAGGTGGACGTTGTTTTGGAGAAAAGAGTATCCAAAAGAACCAGAGGACAGTCTTATTTTCAGTATCTATTCAAATGGAAGGGAAAACCAATGGAAGATGCCATTTGGTTAACAATAGCGGAATCACAGAAGTATGGAATAAATCCTGAAACTTTGATGAATGATTTTTTTCTTCCCCGGGAGTTTGGTGCAGGAGCATCCGAACTTAGCCAATAATGTGTTTGGATGTTCACATGCTGTGTCTAAACATGAGATGGATAAAACTTTTGCCATTAATATTTTTATTTAATTTTAATGAGATAAGTTAGTTTTTTTGGATTTTTTAGAATAATTAGGAAATAAAATAAGAATTGGTTCCTCCCTGTGTGGAGATTAAACCAAGTAGGCTAAGAATTGAGAAATAGGATAGCATTTAATTGTGGAATAAATTAAACATAAATCTATTTTAAGAAGAAGGACCGTTTTGGATTTTTTTTTATATAAAATGTGTGAATAGGTGAAACAGAAAGGAGGAGCAAAAGTTGAGAAAGAGATAGACAAAGAACTGGAACAATCGATGTGATCAATCCATGAGGGCTAAAACTCTATAATTTCTACTTTAGAATTAATAGACTGAAGTGTGGTGTGGAAATCATGTCTTTGGGTGCTGAATTTCGTTTGAAACCCATTAAAAAAATCAATTCTACATAAATTGGTATTATTCTTCTATATTCTGCATTTTTTTTATTTGGATTATCCGTGGATAGTGTTAAGGGTTTATTGCAGATTGGCTAAATCCTTTTCATGATAGAACATTTATTTTAAACATTTGTGAATTTAAATACATTCTTTTAAAACCTGGTATCTTACTTGGAATGGTGTGATAGACGAATAACATGAAAACAATAATTGGTCTTAAAAAAACCATGAATGGTGTATTGCATGGCTTCATAGCAGTATATGGTAATTGTTCAAATCATGCGATCAAATTCCGAAGGCGAAATTTAGCATAAGCACGAGTGAGAAAACCACTTTTATCGCAAGTTTTAAAAGTTTTAAATATTGTGCTACTTGTAATGCGATGGTCATCGGATTGAGAAGGATTTAATTGGACAATGGAGATTAGAAGATAAGGAAGCGGTAAGACCCAAAGTCGTAATTGGAGTTTGGTTAGTTAAGAAGAAACACCGATGAAAAAAATGTTAATGTTTATGTGCTTCTCCTTTGATCACTTGTTTTAATTATTCAATTTGAGATTTTTTGTGGGTTTCAGCATCATTTGGTATCAGAGCTAGATCGTGTCGTTTTGAAAAATTCCACCAAGAAGAGGTGTAGGAATAGGCTAGGGACAACCTACAGAAAATTTAGTTTTGATGGAAGAAGTACGACATCTTTGTACACGGATGGAAGCCATGGAAACAACCAAGAGAAAAGCACCTGATGAAAGAGGCACTAGTGATGCAAAGAAATCTTCTGAAGAACAAGAAGAATAAGACAATTAAGCAGCTAAGGTGTTGAAGATGTTGGTGAAGGCAACTGGAAGACCAAAGGTGGACATACCCATATATGAGGGAAATCACAATGTAGAAGAATTAATGGATCGGATCAGTTTTTTAGACAAGTACTTTGACTTTGAAGAAGTTGAAGACAAAAAAAAAGTGAAGATTGCAGTTACCAGATTAAAAGGCCATGCAGCTATCTGGTGGGAAGAATTATAACTATCCAGACAGAGAAAAGGAAAACCCAGAATCAAAAAATGGGACAAGATGGTGAGAAAATTAAAAGGTAAATTCATGCCCAAGGATTATCAATTAAATCTTTTTAAGAAACTACAAAATTTGAAGCAGAAAGGAATGGCAGTGAGAGAATATACAGAGGAGTTCTATAAATTGAATATCAGAGTTCGACATGTAGAGGATAATGTCGAGAAAGTAGGAGGTATATAAATGGTTTGAGGTATGATATTCAGGATGAGATCAGTTTATTAAATCTAACAACAATTGAGGATGCTTATCAGGCAACCTTAAAAGCAGAAGAGAAGATACAGAGGAAGAAAAACCAGAGGAACCGAGGAAAGAGTTCAGTAAGAGGCAGAGGATCATTTAAACCCAGATTTCAGCACTCCTAGAATGAAGCAAGAGGCTCAAGTAGCAAATCACCACAGAGAGGAGACTCTGGTCGAGGAAGGTTCGTACCTAGAGGTAGAGGCCGAGGAAGAGAAATTCAGTGCTTTACATGTGGTGAATGGGGACATGGGTCATGGGACTGTCCTCATAATAAATCAACAACTCAGAGAAATGTGAATGTTGCTGAAACAAAGGAGGAAATTCCTCAAAATACAGGAAAAGAAGAACCACTTGAAGTAGGAGAATCCTTGTTATTGAAAAGGGTATTTCTTAAAACAAAAAAATAAGCAGGAGAGCCAACTCAGAGAAGGAATTTATTCAGGACTATATGCAAGTCCAAGGGAAAATTTTGCAAAGTGGTAATTAACAGTGGAAGTACCGACAACCTTGTTTCTATAGAAATGGTAGACAAACTTGGATTAGAAAAGAAAATACACCTTGCTCCATATAAAGTGTCATGGCTACAAAAAGGACATCAAATTATTGTGACAGAACAATGTAAGGTAGAGATCCAGATAGGCACTTACAAGGATGTTATATTATTGTGATGTAATGCTGATGGATGTATGTCACATATTATTGGGAAGACCTTGGCAGTTTGATCGGAAAGCCATACATGATGGCAGAAGAAACACTTATACTCTGTAGAAAGATGGAAACAAACACACACTGCTACCATTGAAGGATGAAGCTGACAAAAGAACACCAGGAAATAGTGTTATGCTGATGAGTGGAAAAGAACTGTTGCAAGAAATTGAAAAATATGAAGAGATGCATTTTTCTATCATAGAGAGACCTAAGGTAATTTTGACTTCCACAAACTTAGATGATTTATCTGAAGAAATTAAAACTCTTTTCAATGATTTTGTTGATATTATTGTAGATGATTTTCTGATCGAAAAATGGAACTATTTGTAATGCTATGGAAAGTATCCATTTCCATATAATTTAATGTGCAATTTGTTCTCCATGACTTGCAGGTTAAACAAAGTGGTTTTGGTAATGTTTCTGAGTTTTATGTGTGAGAATTTTTTAATGAAATTTATTGCTTAGCATATCACAACAAAAATACACAACAAATAAAATTCACCATAACATAACGCAACAAATTATTTAGGCAGTTCACCCCTCCTGGGCTACATCTGCTGGTCCAAGACTCCCTAATGGCATGTCCTTGCTCTATTAATTTGCTCAAAATGGTTACACAGTGAAAAATATGCCTAAACAGGAAAAAAAAGCTGTGAATTTGACTTCAGAAGACAGAAATAAGCTAAAAATAGCTTTTGTTTCACCTTAAACAGTAAAGTACAACCCAATACAACTCCATCTCCTTGATGGCCCTAATGGATCTTTCCTCTTCCTTGAAGAAAAATTTGCTGTAAAACACCTCCATTTGCTCTGAAACCTGCTCCAACCTCTCCAAAATGCTCAAGAAACCCAAAATTTACTAAAATTTCATCTTGTTTGGTTGAAAATTGAGAAAGTTATGACCCAAACAAGATTTTGCCTAGTGGCACTAGAAAACCTCCTCCAAAACTGGAGGAACTCCAGTTAACTCACCAACAAAGGTGGAATTTCTCCAACTAGCGGAACCACGCACTAATTTAGGGATAACATTAAGTGTGACTGTTAGACATTTGGCATGTTCACATGCGGTTTTTCCAAGCGGTCAAGTCTTGCTGGCAGATAAGGTTTGAATTGCGCTCCTAGTCACAGGTCAAAGGGCACATGGATAGGGTGCTAGCACAAAGGTTCTTAACCCTTTGTTCTGCCGGTTGGAAAAGGCCTTAAGCCCTTGGTTCCTATCTGCCGGTCACCTGACGACAGGGCTTAAGCCCTGAGGGCTTAACCAACCTCTGCCCATTCAACACGACCCAAATCTCCATTCATTCACCCAGCTCTTCGTTTACTAACGAACCGAGCCTCTGTTCAACACATCGACCTGACTCACCCAGTACACCTCCATTTCCTCTGTCGTGTTGGTCAAGTCAACCCTGCTTGAGGAGTCGGGTCGAGGGTTCGACCCTCATGCCCTCCAAATTTTTACATCAACATTTTTAACCAATGGCCTGGGGCCACGTGGCACCCACTGATAGGCCAATAAAAACCTTATAAAAATAATTTTTTTCGATATAATTATTTTTTAAAAGTGACAAATTCTTTTGGTCAAAAAGTCCTGATCACACCTCAGTAACTTTCACATATGACATCAGATTTGAGTCCTGTTCATGGCATCAGAATCGTAGTGATGAGGCCTTTCTATTTGTTCAGATTGCAACCATTTATGAGCATTTCCATTTTTGAGCCTTTTTTTTACTTGGACATGATCTTCTGATCACACCTCCCCAATGGGAAGCTTTTGGACCCCAAATGCTCTCTGAATTACAGAAACTGAAGATTAGGAGACTGATTCTCCACTCTTCCAACATTGAACCACTGAAATCTCCCTGATTTCATCAAAATGAGCTTCTCATAAAAAGATAAATTCTTCCTTGAATCTGCTGACCAACTGTTGCTAACCTTGACTGTGTCATACTGCAAATTTTTGAAACTTGTAGAACAACAACTGAAATTTGCAGAAATAATATTGCTCCTACAATGGTCTACTTTCAAAGTAAACTGGAAATAAGATTCACCTTGGCAACTGTCCTTATGGCAAACTTTTGCTAAATGAGCCATGTACTTGTATCGATTTCCAACCAAGTTTTCTCGCCATACCAACCTGCCATTCTGAAACCAGCATTGATCCATGCTAAAATTTGTGCCCTCTTTTCTTGCATGCATTTCCCTCTCTTGGATTCTTGCACCAATTTGCACCGACACTTTGTTCTCTGCACCGATCGACACCAAAGACACTTTCTGCAACATCTTGTCGTCTTCTTCCAAAGACGACCTGCTTTCAGACTGAAACATTTCATCATTTACATCAACAATAACATGAAAAGGATTATGTACAAAATATTTTTTCTTAATCATCAACAAATTCAAGTTTTGACTTGCATTGGCAAGCCTTTTCAACTGCCGTGCATTCACTAAAGACGATTCTAGCTTCTTCCGATGTGCTCTCACAATAAACTCCTTGCCATCCTTGAATATATGATACTTGTTCTCATGGCAATGGAAGATCGCTTTCCTAACATATACGTAGGGACTACCCAACACCACACCTGTAATGTCAAGCAGTACCACATCTAATTCAACCATGTGAACATAATGAGATATTATGGCGAAGTGCAACATGCACTTCCTTGAAACTTGTAAATTAGCATCCTTGCAAATCCAACCAAGTGAATATAGCTTAGGATGTGGAATGGTTTCAAGTTTCAGCTTCTTGACTAAGTCTTCTGAGATGAGATTCGCTTGTGACCCACTTTCAAATAGTGTGTCTATCTTTATGTGTTTTGAAATGATCCTCACATGAAACAGCTCAATCCTCCTCTCTTCATTTGGAGCTTCTATGTGACAGTTTTAAAGTGCTAGAATTGGGATTTGTTTCTTTTATAATCTCTTTCCCTTTTATGTTCTTCAGTGCCAAAGCTATGCTTTTAGCTTCATCTGTAGAAATTATATAACTGATATGTTATACATCCAAGATTCTCCTGATCACACACTATTTGACTTCATGCACAATACAAAATCTCTTCTACCATTGATCATTTAATTGTAGAAATAAAATCAATTGCATGCACACATTAAAACCATAAAAATTCACACATATGAACACAATAATTTATGGGAAAGCTTAAAGATGAAAACCCCCAACTATCTGTATATTATATGTCATAGAGATCATGTAACAATCATCATACAAAGCTCCTCACAAGCTCTTAGTACAATCTCCAATTGCTACACACTAATCAGGTCCGATCTAGCAAATCACATGCATCAATCTCTACCACCTGCTAGCCTGCCTCTACTGCGCAATCCCTGCTGAATATGGGCTCTGAATGAGTTCAAATCCACCTGGCTTGAACTGCACAATCCTCATTAGCATCTCCATCAATGTGTGGTGCAAACTCATGCACCAATATAGTCACAACTGATAGTCACACTGCTCTTTCACCTACCTCTCCACTGGTCTCCACTGAAACTGTCCATGCACTGTAGTTAAATAATGTATTATTTAGTTGATTAATGAGTTAATAATTAGTGAATTAATTATTAATTAATTCACACCACTCTCACTAGTGTATCAATCAGTTAGACTAGATACAACTATCTCAATTGTGTCTAACTGAGCTAAACCAAACACAACTCCACCAACTACCTCAATCAACTCCACCAAACTATGTCACATGAGTTCTAACTGAAGTCTCCATGCAATAGCTCCACTTGACCCTCAGAAATAACATAATTCCTTCTATCATCTCTTGTGCCACATCTGTGCACTTAACTGAAGTGCTCCAAGAGAATAAGATAATGTTTATAGTCCAAATATTATTAAGAGCTAATAATATTCGACATGTCTATTTTTAGATTGAAAATCTAAAAATAGGTTCCACCCAATCTGTCTAAAAATAGAAGTCCATCTATTTTTCCAACTTGACCAACCATCCACAAATAGCATCCTGCAACTCATAGAATATGATCGATATGTCTAAAAATAGACAGAGTCTAAAAATAGACTGTGTGCCAAAAATAGCCTATGTGCCCACTTAGTGAAGGCCACTAAGCTCATCATCTTGTTGCAATCTCAACATAATTTCTTGATTCAGACCCTAAGTATTTTTCAGTGATTGCAACCATCTTGCCCTTTTCTTTGGCCTTATCTTTGGTTTTAAATTTTTCTGGCTTCAACTCCGAATGAAGTTTCCAACAATGGTCTTCATTGTGGCTTTTTTTGGAACAAATTTTACAAAAGAATTTTCCTTTTTCTTTCCTAGAGTTTGCATTTCTTTTTCTCCCTTTGCCTTTAAATTCCCTATCCTCATTCCCATCAAAATATTGTTTACCTCTAGCCTCTAAATGCATGGCTTGGGCACAAACCTCGTCAGACTAGTAGGATTGAACATAAGGATAGTATGTATAAGATAGCTGTGTAAACCACCTATATAGTTCAGCAAAGTCTCTTGGCTATGCAAATCAATTCCAAGTAACAAATCCTTTCGTCTAAACTCTTGAGTGTAATCTTGAACACTTTGTCCCTTAAGTTGTCTAAAACTTTGCCAATTCATGATAGCCCTTTGTAAATGAGCTAATGGATAAAATTGTTGCTTAATTGCGGAAATAAATTCAGCCCATGATAAAGTGATCTTACCATTTTTTTTAATTTCATCCTTGGTCTTGGCTTCCCACCATACCAATGCCGCACCTTCCATTCTCAAAGAGGCTAACTGAATCTTGGTGTCGTCTTCATGAAGGTTTTGTATCCTCAAATAAACTTCCAATTATCTTATCCAATTGTCAAGTTTCTCTGCATTGACCTCACCATTAAACATAGGAAACTCAAATTTAACATCAAGCTTTAAAAATGGACTTTTACCAGATATTTTGGACTTGTGAGATTGATTCACCGAAGTAGAGGATGACGATGTAGAGGAAGAGGATGAATATGAGGATGGTGGATCACCATTTCCTCTGTGTCCTTTCTTTGACCTGTAATCACTTTTCTTTCCTCCTGAAGAGCCCTCTTTTGATGTTTAGACCCTTCTTCTAAAAGCCTATCATTCCTTTCTTGGTAGAGTATCCTCACCATCTCTGTCATGTCTAGGAAAGCATTTCGGAATACCCGTTCCTCTTATTTGGGATCAATGTATTCAGGAGCTTCTCCTTCTCTTGAAGACATGCTTGAGGCTTCTTCTATGGCTCTTGGAGGTGGCTCTCTGGCCCTTCTTGGTTGAGGATTACTTTGTGCTCTAACCAAGTGTCCTTCCCCTCTCTTGAGCTTAAGCCTAGTAAGCATCAAAACTTGCAAACAGTCAACTATATCTTTTCAAAAGAACAAATGCAGAGTAAAACTATAGCTCTAATACCATCTGATATGAAAATGGAACTATTTGTAATGCTATGCAAAGTATCTATTTCCATATAATTTAATGTGCAAAGTGTTCTCCATGACTTGCAGGTTAAACAATGTAGTTTTGGTAATGTTTCTGAGTTTTATGTGTGAGGATTTGTTGATTAAATTTACTATTTAATATATCACAGCAGAAATACACAGCAAATAAAATTCACCATAACATAACACAGCAAATTGTTGAAGCATTTCACCCCTTCTGGGCTACATCTGCCGGTCCAAGGCTCCCCAATGGCATGCCCTTGCTCTATTAATTTGATCAAAATGGTTACACAGTGAAAAATATGCCTAAACAGGAAAAAAAAGCTGTGAATTTTACTTCAGAAGACATAAATAAGCTAAAAATGGTTTTTGTTTCACCTTAAACAATGAAGTACAACCCAATACAGCTCCATCTCCCTGATGGCCCTGATGGCTCTTTCCTCTTCCCTAAAGCAAAATTTGTTGTAAAAAAACTCTGTTCCATTTGAAACCTGCTTCAAACTCTCCAGAATTCTCAAGAAACCCAAAATTGACTAAAATTTCATCTTGTTTGGTCGAAAATTGAGAAATTTATGACCCAAACAAGATTTTTCCCAGTGGCACTAGAAAACCTCCTCCAAAATTGGAGGAACTCCAGTTAACTCACCAACAAAGGCAGAATTGCTCCAACTGGTGGAACCACGTACTAATTTAGGGATAACATTAAGTGTGATTGTTAGACAATTGGCACGTTCACATGCGGTTTTTCTGGGCAGTCAAGTCTTGCTGGCGTATAAGGTTTGAACCGCACTCTCGGTCACAAGTCGGAGGTCACATGGATAGGGTTCTAGCACGAAGGTGCTTAACCCTTTGTTTCGCCAGTTGGAAAAGGCGTTAAGCCCTTGGTTCCTATCTGCTAGTCACCTGACGATGGGGCTTAAGCCCTGAGGGCTTAACCAACCCCTGCCCATTCAACACGACTTGAATCTCCGTTCATCCGCTTGACTCTTCGTTTACCGACAACCCGAGCCTCCGTTCAACACATTGACCTGACTCGCCCATTACACCTCCATTTCCTCTGTCATGTTGGTCGGGTCGACCCTGCCCGAGGAGTCAGGTTGAGGGTTCGACCCTCATGCCCTCCAATTTTTTGCGTCAAAATTTTTAACCAATGGCCTGGGGCCACGTGGCAGCCTCAGAGAAGGCCACATGGCACCCACTGATAGGCCAATAAAAACCTTATAAAAATAATTTTTTTCGATATAATTTTTTTTTAAATGACAAATTCTTTTGGTCAAAAAGTCCTGTTTTGGAGGTCACTGGACGAATTCAAACCTCAGTAACTTTCACATAGGACATCGGATTTGAGTCCCATTCACGGCACCAAAATTGCAGCAACGAGGCCTTTCCATTCGTTCAGATTGCAACCATTTCTGAGCATTTCCATTTTGAGCATTTTTTCCACTTGGACATGATCTCCTGATAAATTTCCAAATGCATTACCACCAATCAAGAGTATTAGTCATCACATTGATCTAATACCTGAAGCAAGTTTTCCAAATAAAGCAGCATATAGATTAACTCCTCAAGAAAATGCAGAAGTTGGAAGACAAGTGCAGGGGTTGATGGATAAGGGGTTGGTAAGGGAAAGCCTTAGTCCATGTGATGTACCAATAGTACTCAGTCCAAATAAAGGAGGAGAATGGCACATGTGCACAGATTCCAGAGCCATAAATAAAATCACCATCATGTATCGTTTTCCTTTACCACGAATGGATGATTTAATGGACTGCTTGAATGGATCAAAATATTTTACTAAGATAGATTTGAAGAGTGGTTATCATCAGATAAGAATTAGAGAAGGAGATGAATGGAAGACTGCATTTAAAACAAACAATGGGTTGTATGAGTGGTTAGTGATGCCTTTTGGACTCACTAATGCACCTAGCACATTCATGAGAATGAGGAATGAAGTATTGAAAGAATATGCAGGCAATTTTTTCATTGTTTACCTTGATTATATTCTAGTTTTCAGTCGAAGTAAAAAAGAGCACCTGGAACATCTTAAGTTGGTTCTGGAAACTTTGCAGAAAGAAAAACTGCTAATAAATTTGAAGAAATGCAGTTTTATGAAAGAAGAGTTAATATATTTGGGGTTTGTAGTTTCTAAGGAAGGTTTGAAAATGGATCCAGAGAAATTCCAAGCAATTTGGAACTGGCCAACTCCAAGAAATATATTTGGGGTAAGAAGCTTTCACGGCCTTGCAAGTTTTTATAGAAAATTTATCAGAAGTTTTAGTCAGATTTGTGCACCGATTATTGAAACAATAAAAGAGACAAATCAACATTTCAAATGGAAAAAAGCGGCAGACCGAAAATTTAAGTTATTGAAGAAGAAAATTACAGAAAAACCAGCTTTAGCTTTGCTTGATTTTGAAAAAGTTTTTCAAATTGAAACTGATGCTAGTAGAGTTGCGATTGGAGCAGTTTTAAGTCAGGAACATAGACCAATAACATACTTTAGTGAGAAACTAAATGAAGCTAAGCAGAAATATTATTCTTATGACAGAATTTTATGCTATTGTGCAAGCTTTAAAAAAATGGATACATTATTTGCTACCAAAGGAGTTTGTATTGTATTCTAACAATCATGCATTATAGTTCATAAAAAACCATCGAAAATTAAACCAGAAGCATGCCAAATGGGTAGAGTTTTTGCAAAGTTTTACTTTTGTGATTAAGCATACAAGTGGTAAGTTGAACAAAGTTGCTGATGCTTTAAGCAAGGTAAATTTAGTTATGCAAGAATTAAAAATTGGTGTTGTAGGATTTGAAGAAATGGTTGATATGTATAAAGATGATGTAGAATTCAAAGATATTTATGGAGCTATAAAAAATCCAACAATTCATAATATAAGCTAGTGGTTGGATTATCTTATCCAAGGAGGGTTACTATTTAAAAGTAACAAACTGTGTATTCCTAAATGTTCTATGAGGGAAAACATAATCAAGGAGAAACACAGTGGAGGGTTATCTGGACACTTTGGACAAGACAAAACCTTTGCTCAGGTAAATGCTTTTTATTACTAGCCAAAAATGCAAACTGATGTTAAGATATTTGTTGAGAAATGTAGGATCTATCATCATGCTAAGGGAAGAAGTCAAAATATAGGATTGTAACAGCCATTACCAATACCAAACCAACCATGGGATGCAGTTAGTATGGATTTTATTTTGGGTTTTCCAAAAACTCAAAGAGGAAATGATTCCATTTATGTTGTGGTCGATATATTTTCTAAAATGGCACATTTCATTGCATGCAAAAAGACTAGTGATGCAACACATATTGCTAATCTATTTTTTTCAGAAGTTGTAAGGTTACATGGATTGCCTATAAGTGTTGTGTATGATAGGGATACAAAGTTTGCTGGGCATTTCTAGAGAACTCTTTGGAAGAAACTAGGTGCCAACCTTAGTTTCAGTTCAGCATATCACCCTCAAACAGATGGGAAGACCGAGGTAGTAAATAGAAGCATGGGAAATCTATTGAGGAGTTTAGTGTATAAAAATCCTAAGTAGTGGGATTTAACACTTGCTCAGGCTGAGTTTGCTTATAATGATACTCCAGATCGAAGTACTAGGATGATTCCATTTCAAATTGTATTTGGAATGAATACAAGAGGTGTGTATGAGCTCAGGAATTTGGGAAAACAGGAGACAAGAAGTGCAAAGGCAGAAGAGTTTGTAGAACATATGTAAAAACTACAGGAAGATGTAAAAAATAGATTGTAGGAAAGTAGTGGAAAATAAAAACAGAGAGTTGATATGAAGAGGAAAGAAAAATAATTCCAAGTGGGTGATCTAGTAATGGTGTACTTGAGGAAAGAAAGGTTTCCCGTTGGGACTTACAAAAAATTAAAAATTAAAAAGATAGGGCCATGCAAAATTGTGAGAAAGTTTTCAAGCAATGCTTATGAAATTAAGTTTCCAGAAGGGGTTGGAATATCACCTATCTTAAATGTTGCATATTTATGCCCATACAAAGAGACATAGTCAAAGCTACAGGATGAACCTACTGAAATGAAGTTAAGACTTTAAACTGGGAAGAACAAATGCCAAAGATAGTCAAGAAAGAGGTGGAAGCTGTTTTGGAGAAAAGAGTATCCAAAAGAACCAAAGGACAAGATTATTTTTAGTATCTAGTCAAATGGAAGGGACAACCAATGGAGGATGCCAGTTGGTTGACACTAGTAGAATTACAGAAGTATGGAATAAATCCTGAAACTTTGATGAATGATTCTTTTCTTCCCCGGGAGTCTGATGCAGGAGCATTCGAACTTAGCCAACAATGTGATTGGATGTTCACATGTTGTGGCTAAACATGAGATGGATAGAACATTTTCCATTAATATTTTTATTTAATTTTAATGAGATAAGTTAGTTTGTTTGGATTTGTTAGATTAATTAGGAAATAAAATAAGAATTGGTTCCTCCCTGTGTGGAGATTAAACCAAGTAGGCTAAGAATTGAGAAATAAGATAGCATTTAATTGTGGAATAAATTAAACATAAATACATTTTAAGAAGAAGGACCGTTTGGGAATTTTTTTATATAAAATGTGTGAATAGGTGAAACATAAAGGAGGAGTGAAAGTTGAAAAAGAGATAGACAGAGAACTGGAACAATCGATGTGATCAAGCCATGAGGGCTAAAACTCTGTAATTTCTACTTTAGAATTAATAAAGTGAAGTGTGGTGTGGAAATTGTGTCTTTGGATACTAAATTTCGTTCGAAACCCATTAAAAAAATCGATTCTACATTAATTGGTATTATTCTTCTATTTTCTGCATTTTTTTATTTGGATTATCCGTGGATAGTGTTAAGGGTTTATTGCAGATTGGCTAAATCCTTTTCATGATAGAACATTTATTTTTAACATTTGTGAATTTAAATACGTTCTTTTAGAACCTGGTATCTTACCTGGAATGGTGCGATGGATGAATAACATGCAAACAATAAGTGGTCTTAAAAAAACCGTGAATGGTGTATCGCACGGCTTCATAGCAGTATATGGTAATTGTTCAAATCATGCGATCAACTTCCGAAGGTGACACATAGCATAAGCACGAGTGAGAAAACCACTTTTATCGCAAGTTTTAAAAGTGTTAAATATTGTGCTACTTGTAATGCGATGGTCGTCGGTTTAAGAAGGATTTAATTGGACGATGGAGATTAGAAGATAAGGGAGCGGTAAGACCCAAAGTCGTAACTGGATTTTGGTTAGTTAAGAAGAAACACCGATGAAAAAAATGTTGATGTTTATGTGCTTCTCCTTTGATCGCTTGTTTTAATTATTCAATTTGAGATTTGTTGTGGGTTCCGGCATCAGTGACCATCTAGATTTTCTCAATATATTCATTTTCATTCATGGGATTGGAGCCCTAGACCTTATTCCATCCTGAAATTAAATCATTCCTTGCTCTAGTATTGAACCTAACTTGGAAAGCATATCCACCTCATCATTTAAATTTCTAAGAATATGTTGGAAGATAATTTCTTCAAATTTTAAACTTTGCAGTGCTATCATATGAACAATTGAAGGGGGACTAGAGAGGCTACTTGATATTGCCTTAGAGATCTTCCTTATTACAACCATAGAATATTTGAGGACTTATTTTTTAATTCTTTTTCTTATGGCAATGTTCAATCCTTTCTAGAGTGCCCATAATCTAGCTTGGTTGTTTGTTGTTCTTCTTGAACCCCATGCAACGTTGTAAACTGCCTATTCTACAAAATTGAAAATAACTACTCCCACTTTTGTCACCCCTAATTAAAATAATACTTTTCAGAATACTATATTAATTAATTTAAAATAATATTTTATAACAAAATATCAATGAATTTTAGACAATTTTATATTTTATTATGGATATATAAAATCTTATAATATAATATTAGGGTGGAATCCCGAAGTTGGGAAACACTTTTTGGCGGAGGGCTAGAATTTGGGTGAAATTTTTAATTTCTCCTCTGAGAAAATAGTCAACTCTATTTCTCGACTGAGATTTTTTAAAACTCTCATTTGAGAGATTTTTAATGTTTCAGCCGAGAGTTTGATTGGGCTTAACCGGAGTTAAAATTCTCTCGGACGAGAGTTAGGTATTTTCTCATTCGAGGGTTGTGTTGACATAAACTCTCGGGAAGACTCTCGGACAAGAGTTAAAACAACTCTCAGACGAGAGTATTTTAACTCTCGTCCGAGAGTTTTTTTAACTCTTATCTGAGAGTTTTTTTTAACTCTCGTCCGAGAGTTTTATTCTTATAATAAAACCGCAAATTTCTTAACTTGCCCGGCATTCTGCACTGTTGTTTACATTTTTGGGCTGTCATTTTCGCTGTCATTTGGACTGGAGCTATCGCTGCCGAGCCATCATTATCATCTAGCCAGCCAGGTAAGCTTCTTCAGCTAAGCATTGAATATTTATTTTTTCAGAGATGGGGTTTTGTTGCCTTGCATATAAACCCCGTCTGGTGGTTCTTCTCCAAGAATTTTTCCTTTTTTCATCTTGGCCCATAGAACCTCGCCTTGTATAAACCTCCATACTCTCTTTGCTACCAAATATTTTAATAATAATAATTTATCTTTCAAACCCTAACCACTAAATTTCTTTGTTATGGATATGATTCCAAGAGGTTAAAACCAAAGGGTGCGTTTCATCCCCCCTACCCACAAAACTATGGATATTATTTTCTTTATTTTGCAAAATATTCCCTTGGGAATCCAAAACAGTGTTTCCCATAACACCAAAATAGTTTCAGTGACAACTTTGATAAGAAAAAAACCACTCACATGGGAGACACATCTATTGTGTTAGATCTTGATTATCTTTTAAATCTTGGCCAAGACTCATAAGCAAACACATTTTAGATAATTGTTTGGATTAAGGGAGAAAACCATGTATTTGAACCCCCTTTCTATGTCATGGATATGAACGATGATCAAATTAGAGATCTCACGTGCTTCACTTAGAGGTATGCCCTAGGTTCATATTAAGGATTTCTCCATATTATTTTTCATACCTATTTCTACATATAAGGAGGTTAGCATACATTCTATAATATTGATGTGCCACATATTTCATTATTAAAAAATTAATATATCATCCAAAAATAAAAAATTGTACAAGGTGTTAACACGTCATAGGGATATACCTTTTAGGGAGTCCTTTACTACTGCATGCTTGATCAATTTTATACAGACTTTTACCAATAAGAGGAAGAGGAATGGAGAGGGGGGTAAACCCTCTCTTAGGTCCTCTTAACATCGAAAAAAGGAGAGGAAGAGCCATTAAGGAGAAATGAAAATGTGGTTGTGCTAATACATTTCATGATCCATGGTATGAATTACAAGAAGAAAACTGAATGAATGAGAAGAAGCCAGGTATATATCCAACTTACCCTATCAAAATATTTTAGGAGGTATACATTGCATAGCACAAATTTTTTATTTCTAATATGAATGGTGTGGATGTCATCCTAATCATGACCAATGACATCATGAATTTTCATATGATGGATAAAGGAAAATCGTGTTGGAGAGATATGAGTGGTGAGAATTCCTTTTATATGGAGGGATATGATCTTGGAAATGATTTTGTAAATGGGATTTCAAAGGGAAATGGACCTGAAGTTTTCAAAAGTTACGAGATTGTCATATTTAGGAATAAGGGAAATGAAGCTGGAGCTAAAAATAGAAAGCATCTAGCCTGAAGTTCTAGAGTATTCAGAAACTTTGAATATCTCATCTCTAATGAAGTCAAAACAACCCCCATATAATTCAATGGGAAAATGATCTGAACTCGAGATTTTGTCCTTATACAAGCTTTAAATAACCACTTCCAACTCTTCCTTGGAGGCCTCAAACATAAGATATTTATTATAATCCTTTGTCTTGACAAAATGGGGGAAGTGAAGGGATACTTAGATGATGGTATTTATGGTTTCTTTGGTTTCATCTTTATCAATAGATTGCAAATAAATAGTTTCTTCATATGCAGTTTCCTTGAAGGAGGTAAGTTCAAAACCATTTGGTTTTGAGATAGCCCATATGGTGTTTATGGCTTTCTTATTATTTGGATAATGGTGGAAAGATATTGTATTATCATCTCTCACTTGCCAACATATGGCTTTGCTTTTTATCCTCCATTCTTTCCCCTTTCCTAGTTTTTTTTTTAATATATATATTTCATAGATTTTAGGAAGGCCCTCTTATCTTATAAGAAGAAGATAAGCTTGTTGTAGGTCCCATTTCTCTTTAGATAATCAATCAACAAGATTATGTTGGAATATTGACCTACAATGGTGGAGTCATCCATATGTTGTATGTCATTAAGTCTAATATCTCTTAGGATAATGTTGGGACTCCATTTTCCTCTTAAGACATTTCCTTTGTCTTTCTTCTAGCCCCAAGGTAGGTGGTTCAAAATACTACTGCACTAGAGGGTTCATTTGTTATTTGTTGAATTATCCATTTAGTAGTTTTGACTAAAGGAAACTCCCAATAAACCATTCTAGTAGTTCAGATGACTGCTACACCAAAAAGAAATCATATGTGAGGGAATGTGGATTTCTTGTTATAGTGACAAACCCAGATTCTGTCACCAACAATGGAGGGGGAATAACATTTTTTGGGAGGATAGAGTGTTTGTGAGGTCGGAGGGAGTCATAAAGGATGCAATCCAAGGAGATTGTGGTGGCTTCAAAACTGACATCATGTTGGGATGATAGAGGATCATTTAGGGAGTTGGTACCTATAGGACAAATTTCATGTCAAGATGAAGGAAGAGCATTTGGGGAGGTAGAAGCTTGATTTGACAAATGAAAGGATCCTCCACTACTAGTTTGGATGCCAGGATTCACATCATCCAACAAGTGATGTGATAGGTCATCTGAGCACTAAGGGAAATAATCCCAAATGGAAATGCCTGTAGAAGGAACGTGATTTTCATTCATTCATTGATTGGTCACTAAATTTTTTGATGAGAGGAGATAAATTTGTTTTGGGCACTTCTTGTTCTGGAAATTCATCTTGGTGAGCAAGGCATGCATAAAAATTAGTAAGTTTTTATATTTCGCACCCACCTTTACTTTAGTTTTATTATATGAATACACTCAGAATGAGAAGGATAAATGATACACATTATGCAAAGAAATCCAATGGCACGTCTCGTACATTCCCATTGCAAGAGGAGTGGTAAATCAAGTGGAAGACCACCTCAATTTTACCCAAAAAAAAAAATTGCCACCCATTCTAATAAACAAACGAAAACTTGAAAACATTTAAGATTTACCTTTTGTCAAATATATGTTATACATAAATTTCATTCATAGTTATCAAGCCAAATTAAAAACATCTTACCATAATATAGCACTGGTGCAAAATTGGATCATTGAATGAAGCTGACTCCCAAGCCAAGGTACCTAAGGCATCCCAAGGAATTTTTAGAAGGTTTTCAGGCATATTTTTTTGTCTAATTAGCCTAGAATCAGGTAGGGATTTGTTTGAATCACAAGTTTGAGTAGTGAAATATATATAGATCTAACCCAAAATTTTTCACCCAATTCCAAAAAAAAATACAAAACTTATAATGATTAGAAAATGCCCAGGGAATCCCACTCCTCTGAAACCATAAGGTGATCATATTTTGCCATAGCTCTGAAACCATGTTGAGAATCTGGAGGGGTTATAAATTCTCTTCTTGATAATTACTTGTGAGCTTGTTTGCTTATGTATTCTTCTTAATTAATCCTTCATCAAGTCAATTACCAAAGTGTACAGGACACAAATGATTTAAGAAGAAGTAATACTTTTATTATAGGAAGGTAAATCACAGATTTACCTTCCTTTCATTTGACTTCAGAATTCATCACAACCCTTGTGATATCTGCATTGTAACCTTGTAAGTATCTGCATTGTATTCTTCTCAAAATAGCTTCATCAATATGTAGTCTATACCTTCAGTTTAAACCTTCAGTCTACGCCTTCAGTTACTTCTATTTCAGGTGAATCTACATCCCTTTTAGCTGCTTTACCATTTCAGATAAATCCGAAAACTCTATCTTGGTTGACCAAAAAACTTCCTCCTCAAATGAGCCGCAGAGAGGTTATTTATATAGACAATCTAATTGTCTTTTAGGCCAACTAGTCAGTACAATAGGGAGTCTACTTTATGGTTAATTCTAGGCCGACATGAAGAATAGATATTTCAGTGTTTATAAGATTATCTTTGTGCATCTTTTGGGAGTCACCTCTTCACGGTATTTTTCCAAGATCTTGGAGTATGTTTGTTGACTAGATCCTTCATGATCATGACTCTTAAATACATCTTATTATTTTGGCTTCTTCTTTACATAAGAATATAATTACATAGTCAACATGAAGACCGACCTAGTTATACTTTTCAACATGCCATTGCGTTCACACATACATATTATAACACAGAAAACATAAAATGATAAGATCAATATCAGTAAAAACATATGAGCAAGCATTTTTATCAATGGACATACGTGAAAATCTAGTTTAATCATCCATAGTTAGAGAGAAGCCATGTTGAGTAGAGGAAGGTTGGTTACATCCTTATATGGCATGTAACCTCGGTCCCATAACTTGGTGAGTCACTGTAGCTGATGCAGGAGCATCAAGCTCAATTTTCATTATTTAATTATGTAATAAGGGGGGTGAGACATTTTAATTATTTTATTAATTATTTTATTCATTTTAATAATTTAAGAGAGAAAAATGTAAATGTGAGGATTATTGTATATATTCTTTTAATAATTAAAAGGATATGAGTGAAATAGAATTAGGTAGAAAATTTAGGGAGTAGGAATTCTATGTACGAGAATTTGTTGAGTCCACACCTAGAATGAATCTAAATTAGATTTAGTTGAGATTTGTGGACAGAGATTTTTGGAATGGAGTAAATCCATGTTTGTGTATAAATAGGAAAGTTGTGTAAAGAAGAAAACAGGGAAGAGAGGTGAGAAGTGAGGAATTAAGAGAGAGTGTGAATTGATTTGAGATTTTTTGTAAAGGGCCAAGAGTTGAGAGAAGCTCTCCATTGTAATATGTGGCCGAAGATTTCTTTTACGTTATTAATATCTGCATTTTGTTTGAATAAGCTCTCTTTTGATTTGTATATTTGACGTTGAAGTTAATGGCATTTTTATGTGATTTCTTGAGTGTTTATGAAATGGAGGAAGGATTTATTGGTTTATATGCGGGGATCTGAATTAACCCAGAATCCCTACATCATTTTGTATCAGAGCTTGTTAAGATGCCTGTTTTAAATCTGCAAGTTTGTATATATAATGTGTGTGCAACTGTGATTGCAGGCAGAGTTTATATCGACAGGGAAATTTTCATCTTACACGAGACAAGGCAGTGTGATCGAGTTTGAAAGGATCACACCCAGAAATTAAAATGAGTCCTCATACTTGAGAAGTTGTGACTCCACAGTAAGAAGGATCCACATGGTTTGATGGTGCCACGGATCAGTTAAACAATGCACATCACAGAAGAGGAGATCCGTAAGGTTCAATCCTCAAATGTTAACACTAGCCAACGCAAGGAGGAGGCGGTGGTGTTCCAACGAGTCGCAAAATCTGTGAGTGGCTATCACTCGATCCAGAAGCCGATACAAATGATTTGAAGAGCGAGAGCTGTTCCATTGCAGTGGGAAGTGAAGGACTGTCATGAGTGCAAGAGGGAATTGAAGTTACAATCTGCGCTAGAGTAAGGAGTATGGTTATGGCCGTAGCGGAGCCACAGGCCAACGTAATATGTTAGTTGCTGCAGATGGAAGAAAGGCATGATCGATATAGTTGGAGCACCAACAACCATATATCGGTTACCATCGACATGGAATGAGATCGCAGGGTCGACATACGAGTTAAAGAGCCACGGCATTGGAGTGCTGTCATGTTATATTTACAAACTGTGATTGTAAGGAGTGAAGACCAAAACTTTTGTGTTTGGTTTGGGTCAACTTCCAATGTGGAAGCATTGTTGTCTCTGCAACGTTGGATGTCAGATGCCAAAACAGCCGTACCGTGGGCTTTACGCATGGTCCGGCTTGATATATGTTGACAGTTACATTACATATGGTATGAGTTGAAACGTTATATATGTGGTGTAGTTGTATTACATATGTTGTGGTTTGACATTACATTTGCGTGGGGATTATATATATCACATGGGTTATGATATTAATATTGAAGTGTTAATGTTGAGGTCTTGAATTAATTTCAAGCGAATTTTATCATGGTTTGTATGGTGACAAGGTATGAAGGTTGGGCAGCCCATATGGCTTTTGATTTAAATTCATGTCATTCAATAATATCAAAGGATTTCACTTACTCATGATATAGTTAAAATGGGATCCTAAAAAACCATTTGGAAAAGAAATGGTATGTTGTTTTGTGACACTTATATCATTTGTGTTGGAAAATAAGTGGGCATTCTACGTTGATTGACATAGTATATATTTGGCATATTTACACCAACAAGAGGTAAACAAATTTCGTCTTGTTGGAAATTTTGGGCCTTGGTAAAATTTCACATTTTACTACAGTACTTCGAAGGTAGGGATTGTGTTGTTTTGGATTTTCCTACATTATTTCCTACATTTTTTTTTTCCAGAATTGCAGAGAATGTATGTTTGATGAAGAAATTAAAAGGAGATTGGAATTTGAGTCTGAAAGATGATAACACATAGAGATATAGTGCAGATGAGAGATGGAATAAGACCACACAAAGATCTTGAAGGTGAGTTGATATGTTTTATTTTAACTCTGGTTTTGAAGATGATATTTGCAAAATACAGGTTGTAGACAGTTGAAGGAGATCTCAACAAATGAAGATCACAATTTTAAAAGTACTGATGAAAGAGACTAGTAATAGTTTTTGAATGAAAGCAAAGTGTGGAGTAGAACCTTGAAGAATTCCAACAGAGATTGGATAAAAAGGATAGTTGTGTTCTTAAAAAATGCAAGTGAGTTGAAGCCTAGAGGGAGCAGAGAGGATGCTCAAGAGGTTTCAGAGAATAGAGAACCGATGCTTGCCAAAAGACCAAGTCTAGAAAGAGTATTGGTGAGGCAAGTGGCAGAAGGGAGGACTTGTTGTTGCAGAGGCTTTAGTACAGCTCATGATGAATGAGTGAGGAACTCATGACGATAGAGACAAAGATGACTACTGAAGGTCATTGGAGAGGTTCTGAAGAAGACCACAACAGGGGAAATGAAAAGGAAGATTTCAAGTCAAATGACATGAGAATGAGTCAAGAGAAGATTGACAGAGAGAGAGCTGAGATAAATTTCCGTCTTGAGTTGTTGATGGAAATGTTACAGAGGAGTAAAGTAGACCAGAGATATGGATGGTGTATGAAGAGGAAAGTCACATGGCAAAGATTGCGAGTGAAGTGGGAACATAGAGTGAATGTTCAGTTGAAGGAAGAGTTACTCAGTTTAAAGGAAGATTTGATATGTGAGCCAGAAATTGGTCCATTAATTTCTGAAATTAATGATGAGACAAAAGAGAAATTTACAGAGGAACTGAATCAAATGAAGGATTCAGAGCAACAAAGATAAATGTTGACTGAAGCATCCACTGAGACCACAAGGTCTATTGTTTTTACGACTAATGATTTGTGTGTGATTGCAGGTACATCATAGGATGTTGAACAAACTTTGAAGTTTTTTAAAGAAGAAGAGTTGAATATGAAATCTATTCAGAATGATGTTGAGATAGCAAGATCTCAGAAAGAAATGAAGATAGAGGGGTCTCATGGAATATTCAGCAGAATATTGAAGCAGAGGAAGAAGGGCCATCTGATGATTGGTCAATATCAAATGAAGGTATGGAAAGTTGTGTAAAATTTCCAAGTTCTACCCCAATTGAGATTGTTAAGTTATATAGAAAGTTAGATCTTCAGAGAAGAGAGTTGGAAAATCAGAGGATCTATACTCAGGGTGAGTCGCTGAAAGAGAAAGACAAAGAAATTTTTCTAAATAATAATCAAGAAACAGAGAGTAAGGAGGTAGGAATGATTCAGAAATTCAAAGAAGTTCATTATTGTGAACCAGAACAGGGAGACATTCTTGAAATAGATGATATGGAGGAGGGACTAGCTGATAGTCTCATGGAGGATTTAAATCAACATACTGATGTGCTGACGGAAGAAGAAATTTTCGAGGAGCATATTGAAATGTTGCTAGAGGAGAAAGAGGCACTAAGGCCTTATGTTTTTTATTTTAATAATTATTTTGTGAGTACATGTTTTATTGCAGATGCTGGAGAATATCTATTGGACAGAGAAATTATACTGATAAGGAGGATAATGATGAAAGTATCCCAGAAGCAGACATCGGTAGTAAAACAAAGAAGAAGTAGCAAGAGGAAGACATCAGAAGACTGTGAAAGCATAGCCAGTGGGGCAATGCAACATAAAGTGTGGAGACCTGGAGAAAAACAACAAACAAAATTAGCAACAAATGGAGAATTGCAACACAAGATATGGGATCCAGGAAGACAAAGATCCGAAACACATGATCAGGCGATCATGGTTAATTTCAATCTTGGGAGTCTGATGCAGGAGCATCAAGCTCAATTTTCATTATTTAATTATGTAATAAGGGGGGTGAGACATTTTAATTATTTTATTCATTTTAATAATTTAGGAGAGAAAAATGTAAAGGTGAGGATTATTGTATATATTCTTTTAATAATTAAAAGGATATGAGTGAAATAGAATTAGGTAGCAAATTTAGGGAGTAGGAATTCTATGTACGAGACTTTGTTGAGTCCACACCTAGAATGAATCTAAATTAGATTTAGTTGAGATTTGCAGGGAGAGATTTTTGGAATGGAGTAAATCCGTATTTGTGTATAAATAGGAGAGTTGTGTAAAGAAGAAAACAGGGAAGAGAGGTGAGAAATTAGGAATTAAGAGAGAGTGTGAATTGATTTGAGAGCTGTTGTAAAGGGCCAAGAGCTGAGAGAAGCTCTCCATTGTAATATGTGGCCGAAAATTTATTTTACGTTATTAATATCTGCATTTTGTTTGAATAAGCTCTCTTTTGATTTGTATATTTGACGTTGAAGTTAATGGAATTTTTATGCGACTGCTTGAGTGTTTATGAAATGGAAGAAGGATTTATTGGTTTATATGCGGGGATTTGATTTAACCCAGAATCCCTGCATCAGTAGCCTTGACCCGTGTCCATGTATGTTTTTGTAAACTTCATATGCTAATGTCCATATCTTGCTCCACCTCAATGCCGCATAATTGTAACCTTTGACCCTTGTCATCGTAACCTAAGCACGTGTTCCTATATGTCCTTGTGTCCCTGTAACCTCAACCTTGTAACCTTGTTCTTTGACACAAACCATGTCCTCATAGAGACAATTTAACTTATTGCAAAGGAAAATAGGAGAGGTTTTAATTGGGATTGTAAATCAAATTTGGAAATTTTGAGGTTAATAACTAAAATTTTATGATACAAGAAATAGATATAAAAAAGTATTAACATTAACTTTTTATATGAGATTGCTAACAAAATTCCAAACGTTGAAAAATGCTTACCATACTTTTTATACCATATAACTAATATTGTTGTTGGCTTCAAAATGTTGGAGCTATAGTACCTATTATCCATTGGTTGATGACATGACTGTCGATTGATAATTTGTTTTCTAATTTGTTTATGAGGGGGAGAAATTTGATTTGATACTATAGCAACAATGGCATCAGGCGAGCCCTACAGAGACCCCTCCATGAGAGGAGGATTATCAGGTACATTGGTTGTTTAGTTATGTCATGTTTTCAAGTAGGTTACATTTATTGTTCATTGTGAAAAATTGATTAATGTGAAATTTTTTTGTCCTGCACAGGTGGACGCATTCATATGACTCGTGCGACCAGACAGGAAAGTGAACAAGAGGAGCCCCATAGACCTGTTCCCATTCACCCCCAATTTCATAGAGCCCATTCTGAGGATTATATTATACACAGTATAGGTACAAATTAGATCAATTGCTAGTTAAAATGTTCAATTTTACATTATATTCAATGTTGAACAGGTGATTTTTTTTTTTTTCAAATGACATGTGTTTAATGTGAAAAAATTATGCTCCATAGGTGCAAATGTAGGAGTTGGGTTTGGCCCTATTGCTGGTGAGCGGCAAAGGAGAACAATGTCTCAGCCTGTGGCATCCATCACACACTTGGATACTTCTCCTCCAGGTAAAATCTAAAGAAACATTTATTGTTTGATGTATGTTTAATGTGAAACTTATTGTGTGTCTCATGTACTTGTGTTATAAAGCAATTTAATGTTTTGTACAGTGGGTGTTAGAGACGTTCATTCCTCAGAAGGGAACCATCGTAGTATGAGCGAAGAGGAAGAGATAGTTTTTCCACCAGGTATTTTCAAATGACCTGACAAGTTTTTTAAATACAAATTTTTCTTATAAATTATTTAATTTTTAATATGTGCAATAATTTAACATGTTATAGGTGGTGGTGGTCACCCTCCTAGGGGTAGAGGTCGTAGGGTTCATGAGTTTGCTCGAAATCTGAGTTATGATCCCCTTTACACTCATCCCGGTGATATTCCTGAGTAGATGCCTTGGGAAGATACCATCTCCGTAATTACTATTGATGGGATAAGGGAGCATTCCACACGATTGCACAATTAATTTCAGAGTTTCAATCTCTCTACCCCTAGTCGAAATTGTCTCCAAATTGTTTTGCACAATTTGGAGAGTTTGATAGAGACTTATCGTGGGGTTGGACCATCAACCAAAGTTTTTTTTGACATGGTGCGTAGGAGGAGAGCGTCAATGATTGGTATCCACTCATACAATGAAGTTAAAATTAGGGTCACTAAATAAATGGCCTTGTCACTATTTGACTTGCGGCCTGAAGACAAAAAACATCTGAAGATTGCAAGATTCAATTATCCCAATATTGCACCTTATATTTATGAGAAGTTCATGTATGCATACGGGAAGTTCCCAAATAATGATGAGGTGCCGCAATATTTTGTTAGGATGTTTTTTGCTCAATTCTGAGAGCACATGGACCCTAACTATATAGATACTAGGTCCAAATTCTATGGAGCTGGAAAAGGTCGTACATATGAATGACCTGATGCTATGTGAGATGTTGGCTTTAGGCCTCGAGCACCTCGTTTAGAACCTCGACCACTTAGGGTAGTTACACTTCCAGAGGATTTAGCCCTTATCTCCAGTGCTGCGTCACAAATGAGGGAAAAGATATAAGAACATATTGCAGCTGCTTTAGGAGGGGTGGAAGTCGGCTTAGGGACAAGGAAACCTTCATCTAGTGCAGGAGCTCATTTATTTGTGAGTATTCTAGATGACGTGTTGAGGGAGATGGAGCGAGATGAGATTATGGAGTATGCATCCTCATGTAGAGACCTCTATGAGCAATCCATTACACGACAAATCCACACCATGGGCAAGGTATGTACAAGCATGTTTTGATCTATTTTAAAATACACATTTAAAAGATGAGATAGAATGCATGTAACATGTTTTTTTGGTGTATATACATTTAGTAAATCCAAAAATTTATGCCAATATATTTATTTAACTTATGCAGTTTACAACATTCTTAGAACAACATTGCCTTGCCCCTGGTCCTCATTCTGTAGATCATGGACATGATCCTGTACAGGTTCCACATTCATTTCTATCTATCTATATTTTTGTACGTCAAATTGAAATTGAATTTATGTCACATAATTTTATATGGTATGAGTATTAACATTATGGAATTTTTAGGTTAGCGCTACACATCAAGGGCTGCCTGAAGAGATTATTCCTTCTCAGGTTCCAGTCGTGACACAGGTATCGATACTTTTTGTTAAGCATATTTATAATGTTTATTATATTTCTTTTTGGAAAATTTTCTATTAACTTTGGTTTCTACTTTTCAGGCTACACCCCATATTGACATGATGCAGACTGAGCCTCAAGGAGATCATGTAGGCTCAAGGTCAGATAGTCTACATTAAACCATGGTAACCTCTTACCATTTCTTCGTTGGTATCATTGCAACATTATAAACAGGCTATCTAGTGAATTTATAGACAGTTGAGAGGTTCTTTTATGTATCTAGTGAATGCTAAAACTAATATTTAATTTTCAGTAAAAACTTTGAGCCATAGTCAATTCACTAGGTTACTGATAGTATAGGTGCTTCATTTGGCTTAGAGGAATATGAAAAAAAATTTCCTTGACCATCTCAGACACTGTCACAATGTCAATATGTTATACTTCCTACTTAAGTCCCTACAAAATAAGGAAGCCCATGCAAAAAAAGAAAACATACCAAGATATTTCATCTCTCACCATGGCCTTATCAGGTTACTCATGGTACAAGCTCTAAACAAAGAAAGAAAATCTTGGGAAAAAGTCATTGCAACTCCAATGGTTGCAACTTCACTAAATGAGCCCAATTTTGTGTGACTCCACCCATTGAAATTGCAAAGGAGGAATAATATATTGTCATGAATCCCTTGGCTACAAAGTACCTACTAATTCATATTAAGAAGAGACAAATTCTATTATACCATAGAAGTATAGTGATATTGATGTTGAGATAATTAGTAGCAAACCAACCACCGAGAGAATGAGAGGGAATCAAAATAGCCCCCCCTGTGTTCCAGGAAAGAAGAGGACATGATACATTCCTACCACCACCCAAACCCCTGCTACTCCAAAAAAACAAGTAAGGGCAGAAGCAATCTTAGAACAACAGGAAGACACTACCCCAACTGAAACATAAGAGCTAGTAGAGTCAGTGACCTAGGGTTGGATGAATTTGGTCTGGTGGCCTTGCTACTCCATAATAACCACAAAGGAGTGCTCTACACTACATATTACTACTTCAGAACTGTTTTCCTGTAATAATGTGGATGTGATCTCTCAGGGGAAACCCTGTAGCTATGACAGTGGACTGCATTCCCCAACTATTTATAGGCCTATCACTTAGATCCTTAGGTGCAGAACTACCAGATGGGTTGCATTACTAGCACTTGTGGTGGCCTAATAATGGTTATGGAAGACTATGGAATCAATATTCCTTAAAAGACAGAATTGCAGATCATGCTTCCCTTGTGACAAGTTTTCATCTATCCAATACAGACCTTTAACAACAACCATTTGGACAATATTATGTGCTCTCATGTGATGGAAAAATGGGAGTTTTAAGAGAAGGGGGCAGTATGTGGTTTGACAGAGTTCACAACAATCCTCTTCAGGACAGCTACACATATCTCGTGGCAGATCATGTCCATTGTTGCATCAAAATTGATGACATTTTTCATTTGCAAGTACCCAGGTTCTATTGTAGCCCAGCAATGAAAATATTCCATCCTGCAAACATTTTGGTTTCGAGGTTTCATAGTTTTTCATGATGACTAAGCACATAGGAAAGGACCATTGTATCCATGAGGTGGTTGCATTAATTCACTAATTTCAATTGGCAGCCTTATTTTGGCACATGCTACAGCAGGTTAGGAAATGAGTAAGCTCTACTGAGCAGTAGTTTACAGTAGAATAAGCTCTTTTGAGTAGCAGTCTTCAATTATTAGATTCATAGGCTTTAATGTCTTGTGTTGTGGTTTGAAGGTTTATTCATAATGACAAAGTTGTGATCTCATTAAGGACTTAATCCTTCATGCCAATACTTAAACATTGTATGCTCAATCTGGGCACAAGTTTTCACAACAAGTTCTTAGTTTCATTGTCCATGGCATGAACAGTGGCAACCCATTCTATTACCATGCAACCCCCGGGAAGGTTGATATTTAGTTCTCGGCTTTGTTCTCCATCCCATCTATTAAATTTGAAGAGCCAAATTGGTAGAGATGTCACAATGTTTCAAACTGGGATCCTTGTGCTCCAATTGTAGTTCATAAATCTGTAATAATATCTCCCTGCGAGCTTCATTATGCTCTAAGAAAATACTTGTTGGGGAGCGATTTCATGTTCTAGTATAGCTCGATTATACATAGATATTAGTTTTTGTGCCCTAAAGTATGGCCTGAATCAATCACCCACTCAACCATAGAGGCGAAGACCTCCTCAACAACTTTCTCATCATGTTGAACACGAAATTCAATATCAACATAGTTGATTTCCTATTGTATAGGAGCAGGGGTTTGGGAATGATATCTTTGTGCTTCTTTATGAGCTTGAAGTGTGCCTTGAGCACTCCCTTCTACTTGAGAAGAGGACCCTCAACAGGATTTGGCTCTTTGTTGTGGCATTGGAGTTGTCAAGTAGGGGAGTAATAGAGTATGGGTATGAACAAAGGTGAAGACTTCAAATGGATATAGCCATGTCCAATAGGAAGGAGCTTCAATGGTGTAAACACCAGGTAAGGCTAAGAGTAAATGAATTTAATGTTGGAGAGGAGAAGGTGTAGGGTTGTGGGCACCACTGAATGAGGTCTAGGAATAATACCATGGCTCATAGAGGCTTCCCAAAGTGCAAGGTGGACCCAATTATCTGACTGTGTAAGCAAAAGCCTGTAACAACTATACAAAATCCTAATAACATATCTACTTGTATTTACTTACAATGGTTTTTTTAGTTTGAAATAAGTTGTTACCCTTTATATTAGTTATTTCTTCAAGGAATCTCACTTTATATTATTCTCATGCTCATTAATGTGTGAAGGGTTCTAAGCATACCTTTATATTTTTTAGGCTCATTAAAAAATCATGAATAAAACACCTCGTACCAAGCATACCATTAGCTCTCCGTTCACATCATTAAACAAAGAAGAAGACACCCAAATAGAGTATCCTTTTTTTTGTGGGGGTTCATTAATATAAACAAAAAATAATCTGTAAATCTTAATTTTATTCTCTTTTTTGTTTTATAAACCATGAAGGATATACCCAAAACTAAAAAGGGAGGGGAGGGTAATTGCTTTGATCACTCTATCAATAAAAATGGCAATATCGATCACATCACCCTTAATGTTTCGCCTATTTGCATCAATACCTTAAAATTGGGTTTTAGTTTTCGTAGGAGTTGGATGATACATATAAGTCATTCTAGTCCTCCATATGGATACTCTTATAGTCACTATGTAGTGTACATCAATGTCTTTATCATTGTTGACTGATATCACGCGCTGCTCATTAGTCAATGTTTCCAACTCATGTTTGTGTGATGTCAAACATTGTTGAAGGAATTTTTAAACATCATTTGGTGATCTATAGTTGTTATTGGAATTTTATGTTGACCATCCCATGTCAATTATACTTGGTTATTATACCAAGAGGTATTTCTCAACTAATTATAACTGGTGTTATTAAAGATCTTTCTCTTGGGAATGCAGTTTTTGGTTGGACTGGGTGATAAAGTCCCCCCTACTGATATTGAAGAAGGCATGTGTGTCGGGTCAGTTATTAAAAAACCCCCCTTGAAAAACCATCCTTTTATTTTCACTTTTTCTTCTAGGGAGTTTGTTTCCTTTAGAGTTCAGTGTGATATTATCCATCAATTCTAAGTGTCGCTGACACGTGAGATATCACTTTGCTTCTTAGTGAAGCATTACTATGTTTTCATAACTAATGTTTTATGTGGTATGAATTAATGTCAGGGTATGATTGTATTCCATCATGTGGTGCACAATAGCTTAGTTGAGTTGAGATCATTGACCATGCTAGTTACTCTTCTAGGCTGCTAGCTCACTTTAATGTTCAAATCAAAACATGAGAACGTGGTCAAGAAGGATGATCTAAATTTTTTAAAATTTTGGAAGGTGCTGATGTTTACAACTCTATGATGTACTATCTATAGGAACAACACAATAGGCAAGTTTGAAATAGTAGAGAGATAAACTTTTAGAGGTAGTATCCTGTCTAATTTCTCTAGTTATTTTATTGTATCATTACTTAAAACAGAAAAGAGATAAAATTTTAAATTTCTTAGTAATTTTATTGTATCATTGCTTATTTCTTATGCCTGAATTTTCTTATTTCAAATTTTAGTGCTTGTGTACTATATGTAATGTATATTTATATATGGCTTATAAAAGCACTGACATATATGTGGTCGAATTGAGTTTAAATGATTTTTTTTTTGGGTGTAGACAAAAGAAAATTTTGACAAAGAGTGTAAAATTTGCACCAAACCATTTACCGGTTTCAGGTGGAGACCAGGCCATGATGCAAGGTGCAAGAAAACAGAGGTTTGCCAAACATGCTGTAAACTCAAAAATGTTTATCAGGTGTGTCTGCTTGATCTTGAATATGGATTGCCATTCCAAGTTCGAGATACAGCCTTGGCCATTAACTCCATTGAGGCTATTCCAAGGAGTGACGTTAATAGAGAGTATTTTGCTTAGGAACAGGATCGCAAGGTGCATTTTTCTACTCTTGTCAATCTCTGAATTCTATTTTATGTATGAAAATCAATGGTAGATTCCAAGTGTAATGCTAGTCTCTAACTGCATTTTATTTAATTTTTTATCATAATATATATAACTTCATGTTTTATGTCGTTTTATAGAAGGATTCTCTGTACTTCTACCTGTAGTTTTTTGGCTCTCAGTTTTTATGATTATGTAATGATTCTCAAATAATAAATATACACCCATTTTTCCACCTTTTGTTGAATACATTGTCTTTAGAATCTAGCCAACCTAATAGTCCCACAAAAATAGATAGATTTAGGATCCACTTTAGGCATTGTACTTATTTTTTCCAAGGAAAACCCTGTGGGAAACCCAAGGGAAGCTTATTCACAATCATGGATGACATCCCTAATAAACCTGTCAATGTAGACTAGTGTGCCTCACCCTAGAGGATTCAAAGCAGGCACCTGCTGGCACTAAACTAGACAAATGCCCAACAACATCAATGACAAAAGTTTGAGCTAACCCCTTGGGCTTTGGGAAGCATTTGTACATTTGTCTGGTATATAAGTACAAGAATAGGTGGCATCTCCTCATTTGTCTTGGAATTGTTTTAGATTTGTGGAGTATAGATCTAAATATGGTACTTTTATTCACCGTAATGCGTCTTTTGGGGAATCTCACATGGCATTTCCCCTCATCTTGGTACATAAGGTAAATTGGATTCTTCAAGGCTCCAGGCTAGATAAAATCTTAACAACATTCGGCTCATGAAGAGAAAAAATGTCACAAAGTGGGATTTGAACCTAGTCGGGGAAGGAAACAACTTTTCTTATCAGCCGCTTAAGCTACATTCAATTGATAATCTAAGTGTATTACTACAGAGGTGGTCATTTATTTCTCTCAAAGGCAATTTATCAACTAACTGACAATCAACTATTACTTTTTTTATGGTTTCAAGAACAGTAAAAAAATGTAAAATGTAAAAAGGACACGTTACTGTCCTGTAGTGACCAGATAACATTCAGTATTTTTTCCAGTTGTGACACTAGAAAATAAAATGTAAAAGGGACATTGTTGATTGTCACCTGAGGGAAAAAGGGAAAGAGGTAACAATTGTTGATCTCACTATAAAATATCACCTTATTCTCATCTGACAAGGGATGTATGGGTCCAAATTGGTCAATAACTGCAATATTTTTTCATAATCAGAATAATCAAAATAAACAAGATTAAATAACCAAATATCACATGTCAATTGTATGGATAATTTCACGTTCTATTTCAATCTATGCTCATATTCTATATTCGGTGCATTATTTATATGTACAAATTCTTTTATGTTATCCTATTTATTTTGGATACAAGCCTCCTACACTTCATCTATCTTCCTCCAAGATGCCTTTGCATCATCAAAGTACTAAAAAATTCTCTTTTCTTGTACATTAATCTCATTAGGCCACAATTTATGAAGAGAACCCTTTAGTATTCCTACATCATAGCCAAAAAAATGTAAATTAATGTGAGGAAAGAATATTTTTATAGGCTGGAGGGTAAAAAATGGGTCTTCAAATCTACATATTGATGTGACACATCATCACCCCCATACTAAATGTGTTTCTCATCCTCTAGAAGGAATTTAATCAGTAATATGTAGTTCATGCATGGCCTTGGTGGCCTCTCTAACATGCTAACGAATATCAGATGGTGTGCCCTCCTATGGATAAAATACTTAAATTTTCTATATGGCTACCCACTCCCTTTGTTCCTTTGTACTTGATCTCTTCTTTCTTGTATTCCTCTACTCCATGGAATTCTTCAACCATTCAAGGGAGTGATCTATTTTGTGATTTGCAGATTGTGGGGCAAAGCATGGCACCTCCTTTGGAAAGCCTGCAAGTTCTTATGAAGCAAATGTGGAAATGAGTACTAATTTTTCCTTCTATCCTATATATTTGACCTCAATAAAACATGTATGGGTTTCCTCATATTCATTTAATGAATTTTGGTTCAATGTGAAACAACTATGTTATATTAGGATCCTATCCATTTGATATTATTATGATTAATTTACTTTTTTAATTTAATTTTATATTAATATGATTAATTTACCTGTAATAGGTATACAAAATCCCAGATTATTTGGAAACCTAGAAGAAAGACTATAAGCTTCCTACTATCCCTATTATTCTCTATGGGTAAGGTTCGTGCTTTATTCCTTTTAACAATATTTTTTTTGGTTACAGTTTCTAAAGTAGTAGTACCATGCAGGGATTGGAACGGAAGCAAACGGGGGCATGTTTACAAATTCCTGCAGTCTCAAGGTTTTGTTTCTTCCTATGATACTGCTCACCACTACACAGACAATGATGCGGATGCTCATAAGGTGTGTACCATTTAGCTATATGCTGGTCACAGGTTTGTAGGTTTTACAATCCTTTTCCTTTTGCTATTGATTGTTGAAAATGGAACAAAAATGAAATTAACTTGTGGTGAACTACAAATTTCTAATTAATGAGTTGTTGGTTTGCCATTGGGTTAGCCATCGCAATTACCGTGGTAATATCTGTGGAGTGGAATTTATTTGGCTTCTTAATCCCAACAATCTTAGTAAGCCTTTGAAGGCTCGCTGGAATGGTACATAATAATTTGCCAAAGTTTTGTCAATTCTCTTATAGTTTACATTTTTCATTAGATTCAACAAAGGTGTCGAACATTGAAATATCAGACCTACTTCAGAGTAGCTTAGTCTGGGGGTCAATTGTTGAACATTATACCAAGGATTGGATTTTCCCAAGAAATATATGTGGCAATCTTTGATGCATATCATGTTTGTGTTAATTGATTTTTATTTACCCAGAACAATGTTAAACAAATCAGTTAAATTCGTTATGTTTGATTAATCAGAATGTTTTTTTTGTAAAAATGGTCAAGCATGTATTAGTCTCTGTCACATATAATTGATCTGAATATGTTTTGTTTCTTCATCCAAGTAGCTAGGTGCACATAGATCATTAATCCAAAAACTAATGATTCCAAGTATGTCATAAATGTTAAACAAATTGCCAAGGTATGCCTATTTCTCCAGGTTGTGTTGTGATCATACAGTAAAGTAATTATTCTCTTATAGGTGCAGCAAGAATCAAAACTGCTACTTTACTCTTACACTAAAACTATAGCTGCAGTGATTAGTATTTTTCTCGCAACAAAACTTATGAATTCAAAACCCAATGTTTCCCGAAAGCCACATTGACTTGCATGTAGTATTTACAAAGTTGTCTCTTTGGAATGCATTTTGTGGTTGGATTGGGTGATAAAGTCTCCCCTACTGATATTGAAGAAGGCATGTGTGTTAGGTCAGTTAATAAAAAATCCCCCTTGCAAAACCATCCTTTTATGTTCACTTTGTCTTCTAGGGAGTTTGTTTCCTTTAGAGTTGAGTGTGATATTATCCATCAATTATAAGTGTCGCTCACAAGTGAGATATCACATTACTTCTTAGTGAAGCATTACTATGTTTTCAACTCTAATGTTTTATGTTGTTTGCATTAATGTCATAAAAAATTTTAGAGATTGCTTCAAGTCACACCTTGTGGGTTTTGTCTGGAATGTAGTGATTGATGGTCTTCTTTCTTTATGTAGGGTTGATCACAATAAGTATCAGATTCAGATCCCTTTGCCTCCTAAGATTGATCCTAGTGTGACAATGATGATTGTTTAAGAAAAGCCAGATGCTACTTACGATGATGTTGGAGGTTGCAAAGAAAAAATTGAATAGATGCGAGAGGTTTGTTAATTCTCTTATAAGTCATCGTCTATTAAACAAAGTATTATGTAAATAAATGGTCAATATAAAAATTCATTTATCATAACAGTTACAGGGATAAAATTGGGTAATCTCATCCTAGACAAACTACTAATTTGTGCTTTTGGTTGTAGATATATTGTGAATCAAGGATGCATTAAGCATCTATGTGATCTTCTAGTCTTTCCTGACCCAATAATTGTAACTATTTGTCTTGAAGGGCTAGAGAATATTTTGAAAGTTGGGGAAGCAAAGAAGGTTCTGGGCAACACTGGAGGTGTAAATATCTATGCACAATATATTGATGATGCCGAAGGACTTGAGAAGATTGAGAACCTGCAAAGTCATGACAATAATGAAATTTATGAGAAGGCAGTAAAGATTATTGAAACTTATTGGCTGGAAGATGATGAATATGACCAAACAATCAATTTTTACCTCTCATATTTAACATTTTAAGCAACCTATGATATGCCACCGATGGAGGGAACACTTCATAATTGATACATTCAGAGAGATTTACATAGTCAAGTATTCATGCGTGCATTGTGTATACTCTATGTCCACATGCTATCAAATATCTTTTAAGTTCAACATGAGTACTTTATTTGACCTTGCAAGCAAACTTACAATTATTTACTATTTTTGTGGAAGCTCGCATGGATTCTAGTTTCCCAAGTTGAAAGAAATTTCAAAATATGAGTGTTATGTTTGTCATCAAGAGAATAATTTCAAGTGATATTCTATCACTAATGAAATTTAATTTTGTAATATTTCTCCACCAAGATATATAGATTCCAATCAATGATCTAATATTTCATAAGAGGCAAGTGATCTGTTCTGGAAAATGTTGGTTTAAATGTTTTGTTGCCTATCAATATCCTTGGTTGTTGATAATTTGCTTTAAATTTAATTTTAACTTTTAATTCTTCTTGAGCATTAATTTATGTTTTGAACCAGTTATTGAATTTTGCCAAGTATTTAGTAACAATTATAGCATGTTGCAGAGTATTGGCCCTTTCTGCTATCAACATGTATTTATGTGTCCCTTGCTATATCTTAGGACAATGACAACATAAATTCAGACGTCTTAATTTCAGACAGTGTCATCAAAAAGCTTACCTTAGACTATGGTGGAATCCTTAATATTGCAGTGAACTCCTTGCTCATCCTGTGGTGGACTCCTAAGCTCAAATTGTGGAAGATTACAATGATTCCTGTGTAGTAACTACAACCGCATTGGACTGTGTATATATTTTCTACTCATTTCCTTGTTGGACAGTCTCAACACAATGATACTACCTCTCAAAACGATGGAGACCTTGATTGATGTAATTGACCTAAATGTGTATCATCATTTTTTGCTTAGAATTCCTTTATGGACAGTCAGAACAAAATAATACTACCTCTCAGAACGGTGAAGACCTTGGTTGCTGTAATTTCCTTGACTGTGCATCATCATTCTTGGGTCGGTTTTCCTTGCTAGACAGTCACAACACAATTATACTACCTCTCGGAACGGTGAAGACCTTGGTTGCTGTAATTAACTTGACTGTGTATCATCACTCTTGGAACACAACAAATATTGTTGAAGTGTTAGAGTTGTCCAACATCAAGACCATTTTTGGAGACTTATTTTGGACATGTGAGGCATTGGACAATGAACAATCAACGGAATTTTTGGAAGCACCTATTAAGAAGTCTGTGGAGATATATCTTACTTGGGAAAGGGTTATTGAAGACACCCTTGAAGAATCCTTGAAGGGTTATCTTATGATTGATTCCTACAAATGAACCCTGAACATCAATTTTTGTAATGGTTGTTTAACCATATGAATGATAATGATCCTAGAGTCATTAATCATAATGATTGAATTCATTCTTATTCCTTTAGTGATTTTAAACCATTTTCAAAGTGCATATGCCTCTTTTTGTTATGATTCCAATTTTATGCTCCATCAATAAAATAAAAAATAATAAATCTAATCCTTCTTCCAATTTAAAAAACTAGGAGTATTTTTTTGAAGCTATCAATATATGCTCTATAAACTAGTTTGAGTAAATTTTCTCCTTAAATTTGAAATATACCAAACCATTTCTCTTCATCTATATTGAAACATTGATGAGAGTTGAGTTGTTTTCCTTTGGAAATAATAATTTCATCTAAAAAAATTTGGATTTATTTCTACAAAGGGTGGGATATCTATCTCTTAATATAAAAGTGTGAAATCCATTACTAGCGAAAATTTCTAACATACGAAATAATTCATTGCTAAGCACACCTTTATGAATAGTTTTGACACTATTAATAGAAATAAAGAAAGGTAAAATTTTTTGAGATTTACATGATGATTGATGATTATCTTGAAAATCCATTATTATGAGTAGTAGCATGCTTGGTGTTAGATCCATAGGTTACGCTATTTTAAAATACAATATTGCATAGAAAAATTCATGACACTTGAAAAGGATCATAAACAAAATTATTTTTAATTGGTTGTTGTTTATATTTGCTAAAACCCCATTTACAAATGGTAATTATGAAGGAAAAAATTGTTAAGGTCACAATCAAGATTTGAGAAATCCATTGGAAGTGCAAGAACCTACAGATAACTTAAAATTGTTATATGGAGGACCATGATCAACATAAAACAACCCACTAATGCAAATTTGGTTATATGGTGTGGTTATATCTCAATAAAAAAGAGTTTTAAGGATGGCAATGAAAAGTTGTACAACACATGGAAGAGAACACTTTCTAGTTTAATGCACCCATGCCCATGCAGTTGGATTATAATAATAATAGAGAAAAAATATTTAAACTATATTTGATACTTCCATGATGATTGATGAGGAAACCATTATTACAAGTAATAACATACATTATTCATGTGTTAGATTTATATATTATACTATTTAGAAATACAATTATGAATAAGAAAATTCATCATACTTGAAAAGAGTCATAAAAATGTTTCCAAAAGAAATTAAAATAGCAACTTCCAAGAAAAGGGAAATGGCTTGTACAAAATAAGGTATAAGAATTTTTTCCATACAACATGTTGAAACTTTCAAAATATTGAGAAAACAAAATATAGATTACAAGGGGATGTGTACAGTATGTAAACGATTAAAGACAAAATTTTGGAGAAATTTAACTAAATCTCGATTACAAGATGTTGAATATTCCTTTGTAGGATCTATTCCATGTTGTGAACAATATTTTCCAAGCACATGTAAAATAGAAACATGTCAAATGAACATAGAAACGTATGACATTTGACATTTGTAGGATAAGTTTTTGAAACTATCAATATGCGAGCTATAAGCTAGTTTGAATAAATTTTCTCCTTAAATTTGAAATTTACCAAACCATTTCTCTTCATCTATATTGAAACATTGATGAGAGTTGAGTTGTTTTCCTTTGGAAATAATAATTTCATCTAAATTTTTTTGGATTTATTGCTACAGGGGGTGGGCAGAGGGCGTCGCGCCTTGGGAGGGTGCCCAATGAAACGAGTTCGGGTTGGGTCGTTTCGTTTGAGGGCGCCCGTATCAGGTTTGCTAAGTTGTGACCGCACGGGTGCCTTGTGCACATTTTTGCGGGTTGTTTTCCATTTTCTCCCTTTTGCATTCATTTGGTTAGGTGGAGGGTGTCGCGCCTTGGGAGGGCGACCGATGAAACGAGTTCGGGTCAGGTCATTTCGTTTGAGGGCACCCGTATCATATTTGCTAAGTTGTGACCACACAGGTGCCTTGTGCACGTTCATGCGGTCCGTTTGCCGTTTTCTCCCTTGTGCGTTCGTTCAGTCGGGTGGAGGGTGTCACGCTTTGGGAGGGCACCCAATGAAACGAGTTCAGGTCAGGTCGTTTCATTTGAGGGCACCCGTATTAGGTTTGCTAAGTTGTGACCGCACGGGTGCCTTGTGCACGTTTGTGTGGGTCGTTTGCTCCCTTGTGCATTCGCTCAGTAGGGCGGAGGGCATCGCGCCTTGGGAGGGCGCCCGATGAAACGAGTTCGGGTCAGGTAGTTTTGTTAGAGGGTGCTTGTATCAGGTTTGATAAGTTCTGATTGCACAGGTGCCTTGTGCACGTTCGTGTGGGCCGTTTGCCGTTTTATCCCTTGTGCGTTTATTCGATCGAGTGGAGGGCATCGCGCCTTGGGAAGGCGTCCGATGAAACGAGTTTGGGTCGGGTCGTTTCAATTGAGGGCGCCCGTATTAGTTTGCTAAGTTGTGACCACACGGGTGCCTTGTGCATGTTCATGCAGACCGTTTATCGTTTGCTCCCTTGTGCGCTCATTCGGTTGGGCAAAGGGTGTCGCACCTTGGGAGGGCGCCCGATGAGTTTGATTCGGGTCATTTTGTTTGAGGGTGCCTGTATCAGATTTTCTAACTTGTGACCACACGGGTGCCTTGGGCACGTTCGTGCAGGTCATTTCCATTTGCTCCCTTGTGCGTTCGTTCGGTCAGGTAGAGGGCATCGTGCCTTGGGAGGGCACTTGATGAAATGAGTTTAGGTTGGGTCATTTTGTTTGAGGGTGCCCATATCAGTTTTGCTAAGTTGTGACCGCATGGGTGCCTTGTGCACATTCGTGTGGGTCGTTTTCCATTTTCTCCCTTGTGCGTTCGTTCGGTTTGGCAGAGGGCATCGCGCCTTGGGAGGGCGCCCAATGAAATGAGTTTGGGTCGGGTTGTTTCGTTTGAGGGCGCCCGTATCAGATTTGCTAAGTAGTGACCACACGAGTGCCTTAAGCACGTTCGTGCAGGCCGTTTGCCGTTTTCTCCCTTGTGCGTTCGTTTGGTCGAGCGAAGGGTGTCGCACCTTGGGAGGGTGCCCGTTGAAACGAGTTCGGGTCAGGTCGTTTCATTTGAGGGCACCCATATTAGGTTTGCTAAGTTGTGACTGCATGGGTGCCTTGTGCACATTCGTGCGGGCCATTTTCCATTTGCTACCTTGTGCATTCGTTCGGTCGGGCGGAGGGCGTCGCGCCTTGGGAGGGCGCCCGCTGAAACGAGTTCGGGTCGATTCATTTTGTTAGAGGGTGCCTGTATTAGGTTTTCTAAGTTGTGACTGCACGGATGCCTTGTGCATGTTCATGCAGACCGTTTTCCATTTTCTCCCTTGTGCATTCGTACGGTCGGGCGGAGGGCATCGCGCCTTGGGAAGGTGCCCAATGAAACGAGTTCGGGTCAGGTCGTTTTGATAGAGGGTGCCCGTATCAGGTTTGCTAATTTGTGACCGCACGGGTGCCTTGTGCATGTTTGTGTGGGCCATTTTCCGTTTTCTCCCTTGTGCGTTCGTTCAGTCAGGCGGAGGGCGTCACGCCTTGGGAGGGCACCCGATGAAACGAGTTCGGGTCGGGTCGTTTCATTTGAGGGCGCCCGTATCAGGTTTGCTAAGTTGTGACCGCACAGGTGCCTTATGCACGTTCATGCAGGTTGTTTGCCGTTTGCTCCATTGCACATTCGTTCGGTTGGGCGAAGGGCGTCGCGCCTTGGGGGCGCCCGATGAAACGAGTTTAGGTTGGGTCATTTCGTTTGAGGGCGCCCGTATCAGATTTGCTAAGTTGTGACCACACGGGTGCCTTGTGCACGTTCGTGCGGGCCGTTTGTCATTTTCTCCCTTGTGCATTCGTTTGGTTGGGCGGAGGGAGCCCGATGAAACGAGTTTGGGTCAGGTCATTTTTTAGAGGGCGCCCGTATCAGGTTTGCTAAGTTGTGACCGTACGGGTGCCTTGTGCATGTTCGTGTGGGCCATTTTCCATTTTCTCCCTTATGCGTTCGTTTGGTCAGGCAGAGGGCGTCGCGCCTTGGGAGGGCGCCCGATGAAACGAGTTTGGGTCGGGTCGTTTCGTTTGAGGGCGCCTGTATCAGGTTTGCTAAGTTGTGACCACACGGGCACCTTGTGCATGTTTATGTGGGCCATTTTCCATTTGCTCCCTTGTGCGTTCGTTTGGTTGGGCAAAGGGCGTCGCGCCTTGGGAAGGCGCCCGATGAAACTAGTTCGGGTCAGGTCATTTTGTTTGAGGGCACTCGTATCAGATTTGCTAAGTTGTGACCGCACGGGTGCCTTGTGCACGTTCATGCGAATCGTTTGTCATTTTCTCCCTTGTGTGTTCGTTTGGTCAGGTGGAGGGCGTCATGCCTTGGGAGGGCGCCCGATGAAATGAGTTCGGGTTGGGTCATTTTGTTTGAGGGTGCCCGTATCAACTTTGCAAAGTTGTGACCGCACAGGTGCCTTGTGCACGTTCGTGCCGGTCATTTTCCATTTTCTCCATTGTGAATTCGTTCGTTCGGGTGGAGGGCATCGCGCCTTGGGAGGGTGCCCGATGAAACAAGTTCGGGGCGGGTCGTTTTGTTTGAGGGAGCCCGTATCAGATTTGCTAAGTTGTGACCGCACAGGTACCTTGGGCATTATTATATATATACATTTAACTAAGTATTCATTCATCGCCATTATATCCATGCAGAAAAAGGGGCGAGTTAAGATCATCTAGGAGTAAACATGATGGACACATTAAATCACCATTAAATCCATTATTATATATGTACATTTAACTAAATATTCATTCATCACCATCATATCCATGCAAAAAAAGGGGCGAGTTAAGATCATCTAGGAGTAAACATGATGGCCACATTAAATCACCATAACTTAAAATTATCTAGCAAAGCACCCTAATCCAGTAGATCATAATATATTGTTCGTACCAACACACATCTTACCATCCACATGTCCATTTATTTGAAAGCAATCCACAATATAGTCTTAAACTATATAAATTCCAATACATTGTAGCAATTATATGCTCTAACCCTAGATTCAAAGTTCATTGTTCATCTTGAACAATGTGTTCCACTCATATGAAATGTGCTAGTGGAAAATTTTCCAGAATTGCATCATGATCATCTATCAATAACCTCCATTGTCGTTGTTTTTTTCTACTTTTCACCTGCTTCAACTGCAACCGAGTTTCTATGACCAAGTGACTATATTTTGCATAAATAACCTTTGGCTGGTAATCTTGAAAAATAATATGATCTTTACATTTCTTTATTTCTTCAAAGAAATGTCCCATTAACACCATTGAACTGATTGGGTATGTATAATTTGATGGATCATTATACTCTTGCAGAAACGTGGAGTTAGACATAGTGCATCGTAATAAATAATAATGCACTTTTTCTTGATTATTTTCTGGTGCAATGATGTCGAAGACATCACCTTCTCTAACCATATCAGAAACACGATCATAATCATTGTCAATCACAACCACTTCATTTTCCATTTCCTTGTCAGTGACGTTTCCAAATGGGGGCAATGGTGTCAATTCTTCGTGTTTCCATGTTTTAACAAATTTCTTAATTTGGTTTTCATAGCCATCGATGGACTCTGTTTGATCAATACATGCAGAACAAAAGCAAGAGCACTTTCATTTCTCAATGCAATGTATATTGGTCATGTTCTTACTCCTAATTGAGTGTAAACTTCTTGTTTGAGGGATTCCAAGGCAATTAAATGGCAACGATCTATCAACATCACCCATTGCAATATTCCGAAAGTCCCTGCTTGAGAAAAACACCCACACATGTATGAGTCAAATTTTGAACAATATTTAATATTTTTTTGATAACAAAATACACACACACACACACACACACACATATATATATCTAGACATGTATAATATATTGTTAGTTAAATGTGTACGCCTACCTATGCACATCAACCATCCTTGGGTTCGATACATGACTTAAATTGTATTTGCACCAATTAACAACATCTAAAGAATTTGCAAGTCAGGAAGCTGAGTGATTCATTTTATGCCTCCTAAGTGCATGTTTTACGCATGCCCCAGCAACATCGTGCTCTCCTTTTCCATGCCCTGTCTCAAAGAAATTCCATGTATGTCGAATGTTGGTTCTCTTATGAAGACGAGACAACCAAAAGAACGATCTTGCTGATTTAAATTGACCAGCACAACCATCTGACCATACCCAATGTTATTTAAAAGTGACCCTTTGTTTCAACAATTCATTATAAATAAAATTAAAACAATGTTGAACAAAACATGTATCACGTGTTCAATCATCACTGATGTAGAAATGGTACTCCTTATTCACCTCACGATTATTTTCATCGCTATCAAAACCATCGATAGCAAGCTCTACATGTCTATACAAAATATGCACAAATATAGATACTTGGTCTGAATGATAATACTCACTTTGTATCTCCTTTTGTGGACTAAACGTGTAATTCTCAGTGAAATCAACCACTGATAATATTGTTCCTTTTGGGAACACATCACGTGATTTCTTGAACTGTAACTCTTGCCATCGTGCTTTATGACAATGCTTAATATATTTGTATATTTGCACCCTAAACTTCTCCATAAAAGATGTCACTGGAATCTCGTCATAAAGTAAAGTGATATTTTTTGATGTTGTGCTTGAATCTGCAATAGGAGTGTAAGTAACATTTTCATATCGCTTCCAATTCAAACTAATATTTGACAGTCTGGGATCATTAGGATCAATGGGATACTATGCATCATAGAGTGCCAAATGGGAACAGTCTACGCATTTTCTTCCACCAACACATTATTTTTTATAAAATAATTCATTATTCTCTCGTGCACATAATATCTTCGATAAAAATTCACGAACATTTGAAGGAGGGGGGTCATTTGACCAAAATTTTATGCCAAAATTTACAAATGTCTCATAAAATAATTGGAATTCTACATGGTATCAACAACAACATTTTTCTCGAACAGTGATAGGCCTGACATACCATGGTTTAATATTCACAAATGTGCTAAGGGAAATATTCACATCAGTATTACTCTCCATAAAGTTCTGGAATAATTCTACTTGACTGACCTGTGTTATATGTTTGGATTGAGATTCATAAACTCCCTTAGATATACAGCGTCGCACATAATCCTTTTCATTTGGCGACACATGAGAATTCAAATCCCAAAACTCTTTTACTCTATCCCTCACACCATCAAGAAGTCTATCATGATATGGACGCCTGCAGATATTAGCCCAACATGCAAGTTCATCATTCTCATCTAATTGAATTCTAAATTTTGTATGCCTCCATAAACTTTTTCTTGATGTTTTAAACAATTTTGAAGTTGCTGACATCAATCGACTTGATGAAGTTCGTTTCGCAACTACACCTGTTAAAAGTGCTCTATGAGCATTCTTTTCAACTTGAGATCACTTTTCGGCTAGTGTGGCAAGTGCCGATGTCACATTTTTTGATACCATTTCATTTGCTAAAACCTCTTTCTCACTTTTAATGCCCAATAATTCCACAACATTTTTGAGAGATTTGTGCTTTAAAAATCCACATAACATATGAAATTGTGCTATGATAGACTTACCTTCAAAAATATGTTTCAATCCAAAATTTACTTTATCTCAAACTATCATTTCAACCATTGGTGGTCTGAATTCTTCAATTTTAGTTGGATCCATATTTTCTAGAAACTTGTAGTTGTATACAACGTTCTTGGAACTTCCAATTAATTGTAGTGAAATTCAAGGTGTGGTAGTATCTTCTTGTGGCTCTGATATTGTCCCTGCATAAAAAACAATATTAACTTCTAATTTGAAATTGACATATACATATTTTTAACTTTAAAACTATCTTGAACTACAATGTTTTTTAAAAAAAATACAAAATTCAAATTGAAGAAACTATCGACTCACCAATGAGATTGATATCAATATTCTCTTGGACATTTGTGTTTCTCGTTGACAAGTTCCTCAAAATTTCTCATTTCCTTGTCATTGTCATGCACCTCTACATCTATTTCACGATGCTCTACCTCCACATTTATTTCATGGCTTAATCTTTCCTTTCCTCTCACCTTTTTTTTGTAATCTCTCATTTTTATCCACTGATTCAATTCTTTTTCGATCGTGCCTTAATAGGAAATTCCTTTGGTTTCCCATGTTCACAAAATTGGAAAGCTAAAATCCAATTCTATTTGAACCAAATACCCAAAAAAACATAAAGACTTCAGAATAAGTACTTCATGCTTTCAATAAGAGAGAAAATTAAAAATATATAATTAAAATCATAAAACATTTTGTAAAAATACTTCATGCCTTCATAGAGATATTTTGCAAAAATACTCCATGTCTTCATAGAGACATTTTTCAAAAATACTTCATGTATCCATGCACCCAAAAAAACTTCAAAAAAAATTTGCACCTAGAAATACTTTAAAAAAAAAATTCGCAAAAACAATTTCGCACCCAAAAAAACTTTTTTTTTTGCCAAAAAGAATTTTGCACATAGAAAATATTCACACCTTAACAAAAAAAGAATTCGGACCCTCGTACCTTCACAATTTTTGAACCCTCGTAACTTCGCAATTTTCGCTGGTTCAGAATGGTGCGTGGAATTAATCTTTCGAACGAGAGTATTTATATACAACTCTCACCCGAAAGATTGCGTCGGCATTGGATTAACATTTAGAGATTAAAAAATTCTCGTCCGAGAGTATAATAAACTCTCGGACGAGAGTTTATAAAACTCTTGGACGAGAGTTGGCCTTGGCTAAACTCTCGATCGAGAGTTGGCTTGGGTAAACTCCCGGGCACAACTTCTTAGCCGAGAGTTTTTTAAACTTTTGTCCGAGAGTTTAGCCGTGCGGTTAAATGTAACCTGTGGTGGTTTAAACTCTCAGTCGAGAGTTTTAAATTTCTCGGTCGAGAGTTTAATAAATATCTCGTCCGAGAAATTATCTTGGTCGAGAGTTTCTGGTCAATGAAAAACCCATAAAATTCTGTAGTTTTCAGGAACCTGCAACTTTGGAGGGGCAGAACACCTACAAAAACAAATTTTTATATTTCAGACCAGGTACCATTAGATTCATCTCTGAATCTAGTTTTTGATGATGTAATATTTGTGGAGTTTCATTAAAAATTTCAATTTTTTTATTAATTTTATACTAAACTGTTTCACTATGGAATTTCATTGTTCGGAAAATTGCACTGAATGAAAATTCAATAACTTTAAAATGGCAACACCAAAAAATTCAGAAAAATCATATTGCAATTCCTCTCCCTGTCTACTTCAAAAGGGTACTCTCAGTTTTCTTATTGATGATCACATTGAAAATAAAATCTGGGGCTCATAAAATGCACTGAAACATCACCGTTTTTTTGTCTTCGTCCATTTCAAAAAATAATAAAAAATAGTAATTTAATCTGAAAATTATCAAAAAATAGTCAATGCACTAGTGTAATATATGAAGATTATGATGATATGGTTTATTTCCAAAAAATGAATAACCTTCCCTAAAAAAAGTTAGGGTTCAAAAAGTGACTATTTATGTTTGCCTCAAAATTTCAAATATATGCAGTTAGTAAACAACAAATTTACCCCTCTATATGTCAATATTTTTTTTTTTTAAATATGAGTATGGAGGTAAGACAATTCTCTACAAATCTTGTTTTTATGTCAAAACATAATTTGCATTAAAAATATGAGTTTAATGGAGTTGAAGTTGAAAAAACATAGAAAATTACCATTTTCAACGTAAAAAAAGAGCAAAAAGTGTTTCCCAAAAAAATTAAAAAAAAAAAAAAAATTGTATTTCAAAAAAATGAAGTTCAGTAGCAGGGGCATCACAGGGGGGGTTACGCCTCTCCTATCGAGGGGTTTGTAGGGGGGCGTTAACCCCCCTACACAGGGTATGAGGCAATGCCCCAGGAAAAAAAAATTGGATCGTATAATAGGTGGGCGAACCTACCTATGGTTTTGTGCATAGGTTTTACACATGGTTTTGGGCATGATGGTTTTCTTCCCATGGTATTTTGTAGATCTAGTCATGGGGACTACGGTTATTTTCTAATCCAAGGTTAATTGATTGGGTTTTATGAATATTTCAACATGTATATATATTTATTGTAACATTGAAAAGAATAGAATGAAAAATCAATCTAGTAGTCTCGGTTTTGGGATCCAGGGAAAAGTCTCTATGTATATTTGTTTTCACCATTGTTTATTTTTCTGTTTTAAGAATTCGTTTACATGTAATTTTTGTACATAATTAAAAACTACACTGTTGGTATCATAGTAGTTTCGGCTTCAAGGGGACGCCTTTGCCACTGACGGGTTTTGATCGGGCCTGTGGTAGAATTTGTTTAGTGCGAGATCTGCAAGTTCGTTTCTTGCAGTGAAAGAAGATGGAGAGAATTGGAAAGATAGAGATCAATAAATTTAATGGTAAGATTTTTCAGTTGTGGAAGCTCAAGATGGAGGATCTTCTCATAGATAAACGTCAATGGATCGCAATAGATCCGGGTACTAAACCAATAGAAATGTCAGATGAAGACTGGGTGAAGTTGTATCGAAAAGAAAATAGCACAATACAATTGTGTATCTTATATTCAATATTATTGAATGCATTAGGGGAAGCTATGGCGAAGGCTTTGTGGGAAAATTTAGGGACTTTGTGCCAATCTAAGCCTCTAGTGAAAAAAATGTTCCTACAGGAAAAAGTTGTATAACCTGAGGATGAAGGATGGAGACTCAGTGATAGAGCATATTAACGCCTTTAATACTATGGTAAGCCAGTCGTTATCTGTCGATATAAAAATTTCAGATGGAGATAAGTGCATCAATTTTTTAAGTTCTCTACCAAATTTGTGGGATAGTCTAATTGTTGCAATAGGTAGAATTACAACTACCTTGAAGTTTGATGAAATAGTCTCATCCTTGTTGTCAGAGGAGACGAGACGGAAAAATATGGAGAGCCAGAATAGAGATGTTGTGTATATATGAGGACAGTCCCATAACAGAAACAAAAATAAGTCCCCGAGTGGGAGATATAAATATAGAGGGAGATCTAAATCTCCAGAAAAAAACTGTAAAGGTGTCTTGGAAATGCGGAAAGGAAGGGTACTTCAAAAAGGATTGTAGATATAAAGATCCTAAGAAAGGAAAGGGATCTAATGATGCTCATTCTGTAGAGATAAAAACCACCTCAGACGAAGGTGGGGATGTGTACTTAGCTTCTTCATCAACTACACATGTAGATAATGAGGCATGGTTGATTGACTCAGGTGCATCATTTCACTTCACTCACCATAGGGAGTGGTTCTGTGAGTATGAGAAATATGAAAATGGAGATGTCTTCTTAGGAGATGATAGGAAGGCCAGAACCGTCGGACGTGGAAAATTCAAGTTGAAGTTGAAAGGTGGAAGGATTAGAACACTTCCTGGTGTTCTGCATATTCCTGCATTGGCCAGAAATATGATTTTTGAAAGCAAGATGGATGATGTAGGTGTAAAAACAATGTTCTATAAGGATACTTGTAAGATGGTTCGAGGAGCATTGGTATTGATACAGGGAATTTGGATTGGAACTTTGTACAAGCTTCTGGGTAGCACTATTATTGATGGGCGCAACAGTTCTGTGGTTTCTAAAAGTGGAGTTGAAAACCTTTTGGTCTCTGGAGAAAAACCATGCTATGGCATCAAAGGCTTGGACATATTGGAGAGAAGGGCCTTCGAATACTTCATGGTAATGGTATGGTAGAAGGTGTGTCTAATTTCTCTCTGGATTTCAATTTTTGTGAAAATTGTGTATATGGGAAACAGAATCGGGTGAGTTTCCCCTCTGGTGCTAAGAGGGCGAAATGGATGTTAGAGCTTGTGCACAGTGACGTGTTTGGACCTGTGTTGGTTCCATCAGTAGGTAAGTATGTGTAATGTGTATCATTTATAGATGAATTCTCAAGGAATACATGGATATACTTCCTAAAGAAGAAATATGAATTCTTTGACAGGTTTAAACAATTTAAGACTCTGGTGGAAAACCATAGAGAGAAGAAGATAAAGGTGTTGAGGACAGATAAAGGTGGAGAGCTGTGCAAGAAGGAATTTGAAGATTTTTGTAGGAAGTGTGGTATAGCATGAAAGAAAACTACTCCATAGACACCTCAAAAAATGGAGTTCCAGAAAGAATGAATAGGATGTTGATGGAAAAGGAAAGAAGCATGATCAGTGGTGTCAGGTTAGGACATGAATTCCGGGGAGAGGTAGTTGAGACTACATGTTACCTAGTTAATAGATCGCCTTCTTCAGCGTTGGAGGATACAATTCCACATGAGGTATGGAATGGTTAGGAATCATCTCTTTCACATCTGAGGGTATTTGGATGTGATACATATGTACATGCTCTAAAGGAGAAAATAACCGAGTTGGATAGTAAATATGAAAAGTGAATCTTTATTGGGTATTAGGATGGTCTAAAAGGTTATAAGATTTGGAACCCAAAAAAAAGGAAGGTTGTGTATAGCCGAGATGTGGTGTTTAGAGAGGTGAAAGATGTTATTAAACATGAATTCATACCAAAGGAACCTGAGAAGATAGAGTTTGAGCTAAAGGATGAAGAATCAGACTCTACAGTAGAATAGGAATCAGAAGAAGACTCTAAAGTAGAATAGGAATTAGAAGAGGAAGAGCCAGAAAATCCAGATTTGAGAAGATCAGTTCAAGAGAGAAGGCAACCAGAAAGGTATAGTCCATTTTTTTTCAATTCATATTTTTATTTATCTATTACCGTTGATTATCCCAGAACTGTCAAGGAGGCAGTAGATTCAGAGGATGTCAAACTCTAGAAAGAGGCCATGGTTGATGAAATGGAATATTTGGACAAAAATGAGGCTTGGAATCTGGTGGAGTTGTCGGCTGGAAGGAAACCCATTGGAAGGAAATGGGTGTTTAAGAAGAAGTTGAATGCAAAAGGAAAGGTGGAGAAAAAAAAAATCTCGGTTGGTAACAAAAAATTATTCCTAGGTATCGGGAAATGATTTTGATGATATTTTTTCTCTTGTTTCCAAGTTAGATTCTATCAAATTACTTTTATCTGTTGTTGTTGCTTTTTATTTTGAGGTAGAATGGATGGATGTGAAGAAAACATTTCTTCACGGGGATTTGGAAGAAGAAATATACATCAAACAACCCGAAGGATTTGTGGTGAAAGGTAAGAAAGAACGAGTATGCAGGTTAAAAATGTATCTGTATGAGTTAAAATAGTCACGAAGGATGTGGTATCAGAAATTTGATACATAAATACGGGGAATTGGCTTCATCAGAAGCAAAGCTTATCACTGTGTGTATTTTAAATTAATTTGTGACCGTGTTATTTATTTTATATTGTATGTGGATGATATGTTTCTGATTTGAAATGACAAATAAATTATCCATTATTTGAAGACCCAATTGTCATCCAAATTCGACATGAAGGATCTTGGTGCTGCAAACTATATTTTGGGCATGGAAATTAAACGATATTGGGTAAAGAGGAAGCTTTGGTTAAACTAGAGGAAGTATGTCGAGACAATACTATAGAGGTTTAATGTGCAGTATAGTAAAACAGTGAAGGTTCCTATTTTTATAGGTGTAAATTTATCTATTGAAGAGTTTCCCAAGACACAAGAAGAGAAAGAGGACATGTCCTGTGTTCCATAACCAAGTCTAGTCAATAGCTTGATGTATGAAATGGTATGTACTAGACTAGACATTGCACATGCAGTGGAAGTATTGAGCAGGTTTATGTAAAAACCAGAGAAGGAGCACTGGACAACAATGAAGTAGGTTTATGGTCTGTGCTACCAAGGAAGACCAAGATTGGACAGATTTTTTGACATTCATGTCTTTGTTGATGCAGAATGGGATGGAGATCTAGATCGAATAAGATCTACAAGTGGGTATATGTTTAACCTATTTGTAGGAGAATTTATTTGGATGAGAAAAAGAGAGTTTGTAGTGTCCTTTTCAACTACAGAGGTTGAATACATCGCAGCCACTTATGAGAGCAAGAAATTAGTTTGTTTGTAGAGATTGTGTTCAAGTATGGGGTTGGTACAACAAGCTATAAGGATAGACTGTGACAGAAAAAGTGAAATTTTCTTGGAATAGAACTCTACTTATAATTCAAAGACAAAGCACATTGATGTTCAGTATCACTTTGTGAGGGATATGGTTAAGGACAAAAAAGTGTTGCTGGTAAAGGTGGACACTTTGAAGAATGTTGTAGATGTATTAACAAAGTCTGTGAGCACTGAGAAGTTTTCTTGGTATAAAGAAACAATGTTTGTTTCAGAACTGGACCATTGACTAAGCTCTCATGCGACCCCCTGTGTGGAAAAGAAAACAACAAGTGGGAGAATTTTGGGTGTGTGTTATATTCTTTCCATGACTAGTTGCACGTAGGGGGTTCACACGGAGGGTGGTAGTCCCCCTACACGGGGTCTAGGGCAGTGCCTCGAGAATTTTTTTTGTGACCCTATAATAGGTGGGCAGACCTACCTATGGTTTTGTGCATAGGTTTTACACATGGTTTTTGGCATGATGGACTTTTTCCCATGGTATTTTCTCGATCAAGTCAAGGGAACTACAGTTATGTTCTAATCCATGGCTAATGGATTGGGGTTTATGAATGCTTCGACATGTATATATATGCATTGTAACATTGAAAGGAATATAGTGAAAAATCAATTTGGTAGTCCGAGTTTTGGGATACAGGGGAAAATCTCTGTGTATATTTGTTTTTTTCATTGTTTGTTTTTCTATTTTAAGAATTAGTTTGCGGGCAATATATGTACAGGGTTAAAGCCTATAGTTGGAACACGCAAAAATGAATATGAACATGAGACTAATATGAGAATTTTTATATGATACGCATATAAATACATATATATGACCTTTGGATTCATCTTCCAAGAGGTCTCTTGGACTCTCAAGTGAACAATATATTTACCACAATCCTTAAGGGTTAGGTTTTCAACATTTCCTTTCTTTATCCAAAGGTGTGTGTGTGAGTCAAGCAGAGTGATTAAATATAGAAGTGGAAAATTGTCAATGGTTGAATGAGCTAATTGAATATGGTAGTTTTGGGATGACCACGACCTAAATGGCTAGCAAAAGTTGATGTCTTCTACTAAATAGTGGTATAAATATGACCACAAATTGGTTTCTGGTAGAAGATGTAATTTTTCTACTAAATGGTGTTTCTTCACGTTCCTTCTCAAGTGAACGATATATTTACCACAATCCTTAAGGGTTAGGTTTTCAACATTTCCTTTCTTTATCCAAAGGTGTGTGTGTGAGTCAAGCAGAGTGATTAAATATAGAAGTGGAAAATTGTCAATGGTTGAATGAGCTAATTGAATATGGTAGTTTTGGGATGACCACGACCTAAATGGCTAGCAAAAGTTGATGTCTTCTACTAAATAGTGGTATAAATATGACCACAAATTGGTTTCTGGTAGAAGATGTAATTTTTCTACTAAATGGTGGTTTAAATAATACCAAAAACCAAATAATTTTATATTAACAAGCCTTTAATCAGTCGTAGAGATTTATTTAATAAAGAATCTGCGATCTGGTTGAAGGATCTATAAATATGCTTCAAAGAAACTAAGTCAAAGGATACATGTATGATCCAGATTAGATCATTATACTATTTTTCATTATTCTTTATAATTTCATAGTGGAAAAAGTAGAGGAATCAACTCATAAGACCATTTTACTAGCGGATCCTAGTTCGACAAATTGGAGTTTGATACCTTTTAGAAGTAGATTGAGGCATCAAACAACATTTTTTGGGGGTAAAACTTTGTTGCATTCGTGTGTGCCCTACCGCTATTCTACACATAAATCCTTTTCCAGCTCATAATAACCCCCTCAATCATATTCCATGTAAACATTATGCCAACTAGAAATTGACCTTCCTTTCCAACCACCATGACTTGAGAATATGCCAAGTCAGCCTCCATTATTCATGGAAATGGGGATAGTCATGTGATCATGATGAAAAAGTCTCTAGAATAGTCAATATTTTTACTCTAGATAAGATTTGAAGGATTAAAACTTAACCACTAGTGCATTTTTGGGTTGTGTTAAAACCATGCCACTTGGGAAAAAAAGGTCTCATTCGATTGGAGTGCGTTTTTTTTCCATAGATGAGTAGAGTTGCCAAGAGTGGATAGAGAGAAAGAAAACAGAAAGGGTTTTCACATTGTAGTAGCCCACAGGCCATAGGCCTAATTTATTTGTATTTTTATCCATTTCCATTCAGAGAAAGAGAGAAAAGGAGCATCACCTTTCAACTAAGTCTTCTCCTAAAAGGGTTTCCTAGGTTATATCTTGTGTTGATTTCCGGTTTGTGAGTTTTATTTTGATGTTCTGTATTTTTTCATATTTTATATATTGCATGCATAAGCATAACATGATAAATAATGAATCCAAAAATTTAAGGGTAAATTAATCCTCATAGTTTAAATTTCAGATTTTAAGTATAATTTCGTCATATTTTTTGTGATGAGTTGTATAGCAGAATATCCATGAAAATTTACAAATCATATTGCTATCAAAGCATGTTTCTTTAGGTATGGGTATTTGTAGGGTGTCCATATTAGCTAAGGCAAAAGTCATAAAACCCTAGCCATGGTCGATGAATATGTTAAAAATGCTCTTGAGATCCCATAAATGAGAGGTTTGCATAACTAGAAGTACAATTCATAGATATAAATCATAACGTGAGCCCCCTCATGGTGGCCCCAATGAATAAACATGGGTTATTTGGAGAAGATAGAGGTTCTAATATAGAGGTCAGGTTGGAGGGGAAATTGATAGATTGAGAGGAACTATATAGGGAGTCTACAAAAGAACCCAAAAGGGATCAACCTAGTTCTAGTGTCGTGAACCATTCGCATACCCTAATTAGAATGGAAGCGAAGGTCAACATCAAGACATATCAAGGTGAGATTTATGCTCTAAAGTTAAATCATTTGTTGCAGCAACCAAAAGTTTATTTTGGTGTTGATCATATAAAGGAAGATCATAAGATCTCGTTTACTTGATTGATATTAAAGGGCCATACCCTGACCTGGTGGGAAAGCCACACAAAGACCTTGATATTGGAGGTAGATCCTCCAGTGACTAAGTGGGAGGATTTTAAAACCCTCATAAATTCTCAATTTTCTATCCAGTATGTAGAGGACCAGTAGATCCAACGACGTTATTGTAGGAAGAAGTAGGAAAGAGTGTATAATAATACACCATAGAATTTAGAAAGATGGCCATAATGTTGGGTATCTCCCCAAATAACTCAGAAATACTCCTCAAGTGTTTGGGGAGTCTACATAACCAGCCGTGAATGTAAGTGTTGTTGTTCAAACCTAGATTGGTGTATGAGGCTTGTGTGCATTCATAGTTCCTTCAGAACATGGGCCGGAAAAAAGGGAAATAAAGTCTCGATGCAAAAGGAGAACCAAGATGATTTTTAAGGAAGGGAAGAAGTATAAAGGGGGGATATTAGCCATGGAACATCAATGCAAGGACACAAGCAACCAGTGAAACCACTAAAACATTTATGATTATACAAAGGAGACGTGTTGGAGGTTGTATCTAGAGCTCAACCTGAAGAACAAAAAGAAAGATACTAAGAAGAAAATTACCATGGATACATTCAAGTAATCAAGTGAAAAGTATCTTGGATGTGGATGAGAATATTGTTTGTATGTCAGTGCAGAAGGAGGTGAATCTAATTAGCCTTCAAAAATGGAAAAAGAAAAAAAATTCTAGACTCATCCATATAAAGATATAGTCAAGAAGACAAAGATTAATGTTATATTTGACTTAGGATCATATGAAAATATAATTGTAGTAGAGTTGGTAAAAAAATTGGGATTGTAATTTCATGATCATCTAATCCCATATCCATTAGGATGGGTAAATAAGGATGCACAAATAAAGGTAACCAAACTGTGCAAAATTAGATTTTCTATAAGTCTTAATTTTATTGATGAAGTAGAACTAGATGTATCTCCCCTTCATGTATGTGGAGTGGTGTTTGTAAGTCCCTCTATATACATGAAAAATGAAATATTCATGTAGAAAACCAACTATTACTGCATCATCAAGGATGTAAAATCCTTCACCATCAACACACATAAGGGAAAGTCCAAAATTTTGTTGGTAAGTGCCAACCAAGAAAAGAAACTAATCAGTTCTAGAAAGAAGTGTGTTTTATTTTTTTAAGTGAAAATTAGTCTATAGAAGAGGGAGTGAGAGAAAACTCATCCTTGGATTGGTGTACTAAGGAATAGAAACAACAATTGTAAGAGTTGCTACATGCATATATGAGTGTGTTCTAGGAGCCGAAAACACCCAAGAGGGAAGTGGAGCATGAGGAGATAATACTCATATTGAGGTATGTGGGAGAGGGTCTATTAACATAAATAATGAGATATTCTATAATTTCCTCTAAATTCTCCCATTATCAACTAATCTTCTATGAATTTATCATATCACACACTTAGCTCCAAGTAGGCGAGTTGAGCTCTCACTCTTTCTTTAGTGAGAAGCAATATGATAATGGTGCTATAGATTATATGTGAAAATTTAATCACCAATAAATGTTAAATTTATTTTCAAACATTGCTCCGACGTCCCTTTCTTTTGTTTTACTAACTCATTCAAATGAGCTAAGCTAATCGTGGCATGAACAATTTGTCCATCTCAATTACCACTATTTACCACAAATCAAGCAATTTAACATGGTTATAATGCTACTTGCATCCACTTAGATGAGCTACGAAACAGACCTTTTTGTTGCAGAACCATTCCCTTTATTTTGACTAACTCCTCTCTCTTATCCTTAAAATATATTCAAATACTCCTAATCTTATGATATCACAGGTTTCCAAAGATATAACATGTTTTATTAGTTTTATATTTTTGCTACAGATTAGAGCTAAAGATTTGGTTAAAAGGGTAATTTAATGTTATAGTGTGAATATTTATGATTGAATAAATTAGAGTGCTAATATATATTGTCCAAGGTTGCAACCGGATTATCAACTAGACAACTTATTGTTCGGATGGATAACATATTCGAACCGACAAGGTGCTAAAAGGAAAGAATAACTATTAGCTTTGTTCCTTGGAAATCAACATTTGAATTACAAGTTGATACAAGGATGCATATTTTCTTAAACTGTTAACCATGAGCCAATCAACTGGATCGAATTATTTTATTGATTCCTTCTCATCCAAGAAGGATGTTTCCTATCCTGAAGAATTAAGTGATTCATAATTTGTAATTCAAATGTAACTATGTCGAGTATGTCTAGTATTCTTCACATTTTATGTGTAACTGTGTCAAGTATGTCTAGTCTTGTTTTGGTAAGTCAAAGCGAACTATTCAGATAGTGTAGACTTTGGGTTTAATTAGTTGTTTAAGAAGAGAGTCCTTTGTTCTCTATAAATATGTATGTTTGGACCTATGATGGCCATAGTAGTTGTTGAGAATTTTTTATAATTTTGTTTTGATAACATATTGCATGTGGATGCGCACTTTCTTCTACTAAGTTTGTAATTGTAAATTGAGCTTTGGGGGGTGATCCTGCTCGAGGTAAGGCACTATGAACATTTATTTCCAGTTGTTTGGTTGTTTATCTATATGTGTATATTATTTTTTGTCGTAGAACTTTGTTTCATGATTGTAACATTCCAGAAATTAAGCATATCATAAAATACAACAACCAAGCTATTAACATATCTAATAAAGATTTAAGCAGTGTCATGTATTTAAGGAGTGAATATTTCTTATTGATGTTTATAATGTTGTGACATTGTTTGGATTTCATTGATATAGGACCACTACTCGCAACAAGGTGTTGGGATGAATCTCTACCAACCTTAGATGAGTTGCAATTAATCTTTCTTGCGGCTGTCACCCCCAAGCCCTCAGCCCACTTACTACTACCAATGATCTTCTCTCTCTAGCATTTCCTTCCTCAAGAATAAGTGAATAAATGCATGCCTCTTGTTTCCCCTTCTCCACCATTAAATATAGAACAAACTGTTCTAAAAACTGTAAGGCGATTGAAAATGGATCCACATGTACACCATCCATGAATCCATGTCAACTTTTATTTTATTTATTTATTCATATATTTTTCTTTGTTAATTGTTATTCTATATATATATATATATATATATATATATATATATATATATATATATATTAATATTATTTTACTTATTATTATTATTTACTTATTGATTTATTATTATTACTTATCATTATTATTATTACAGGGTATTACTTACACCCTCTCTTTAAGGAACTTCGTCCCAAAGTTAGCTTATTTCTATTTTATTTTATTATTGTTATTACCATTTTATTATTATTATTATTACCCTGGGATTATCAAACACCCTTTGTTGAACTAGTATACCAGTAGGAATCAAAACTTATCTCACAACAAAGGGGAAAGCATGAGGAATCTCAAGCCTCTTTCCCAACTTTTGGAACTAAGCATATAGCCTCCTCAGTATATACCATAGCCCCAAGTCTCACCCCAAGGCTTAAACCTCATCTGCCCTAAGGCATACATCCAATCCTAATACACAATGACTATGCACATCTCACAAGGTTGGCTCAACTCCCTCCACAACTCACTAAGGTGCACAACCTCAAACATCGAAGTCCTTACACCCCCTTTGGACTTCGGCATCGAAGTCCTTACAACCCCTCTGGACTTCGGTTTCCCAATCCAATATCATACACTAGACCTCCTCAAGATGGTCTTATAGCTCTTCAAGAGCATCCATCAAGAGTTATACAAGGAAATATATACATTGGCATATGTAGTGTTGGTTGAGTTTGTCCTCAACCCATATGATGTTACATATTCTCCCTTGTAGTTATGGTCTCCTACGAGATCATCAAATAAACTAGCCTTCTCAGCATGTTTATGGATTTCCTGTTAATCACCGCATCTCAATATGCAACCAATGCATTAGTCATAACATCATAATATAATAATAATAATTCACTTGCCATTGTGGGAACATAACATCATTGTTAATCGCAACATTTTGAATAGCAATAATTGTATGCACATGCATGTGATGAAATCTGCATGTTATAGCTACATGCTACACATCCTGAAATGTCATCAACTTATATGTATCAAATACATATCATGCCATCACATAATAAATGAAATCATATCCCCATATCGTAACATCCTAAGCATGAGAATCTTACATATAGAGCAATAATACATTATAACCTCCTTATCATTATTCATCAGAAAACCAATTTCATTTTCTTGTATAACAATGAATACCAAGTATAAAACAAGGTCATTCAACATTCATTTAGGATCTAGGTATCATTATGTTATAATGAATTTATCGAGGGTGAATTCCTATCACTTAGATTAATTATAAAATCTTCCATGGTCATTTGCAAACTAAATATATACAACACTATTATCATAATAGATAATAAACAAGCATCATATATCAATGACATTATTATACTTCAAATTTTCCGCATTAACATAATAAATCATTGAAACCATAACCTTATACATAATACCATAGAGTATCAATAAAATTTAAGAAATTATATATGATTGAGGTGTTTTAAAATTTTCATTTGTGCATTTTATGAGTCATGAAGAAATTGACCTTTTCTTTTTTGAAAAACTATATCATTAGAACAACATCGACCAACAAATTATTCGTATTTCCAATAAAATTAATCACCTCGTTATATTTATGTTAGATGCAACGTTTTGTATCAAATATACATTTTTTCCTAAACCACTGTAGCATTATGGAACATTAACATATGAATTTTTCAAGTGAATTTGAAGTATTGTTTCAAAAGAAAAATGACACCATTAAATTCTCACTCACTTTGATATAACATGGGACTCATAAGTGGGTGGCTTCTATTAAGTAATGATATTCACTTTAGTATAATACGTAACTACAAGCACTATATGAACTTATTATTATACATACATAAACAATTCGTAACCATTCTTTATTATTACAATTCGTAACTTTAGGTAAGATATAACAATTATTTATTAAGTAGTCCATCATCTTTTTCTTTTTGCAAGGGTAGAACAAAGCTATACAACTCTAACGAGAAAGGAGTGGTACTAACTATTTATTTCTATACTTATATCTTATCACATTGTCATTGGTATATTATTAACCTATTTTTTTATACTTTTTATTATATATATCCTCCCTACTATTTATTCACATTATTTTTTATCTTCTTACATTCATTTTTTTTTTCTTTATATTTTTTCTATTTTATCTTTATTTTGTATATATTCTTGTTCTTATTTACTATCACGTTTATTCTTTATAAAACTTCTTATTTTTTTATTTTTAACTAATTTATATTTTTTCTTTAGGCTTCATCTTTTGATTTATTTGTCACATTTTGCTATATCTACTCCATATAATCTTTCATTTTTATTTAATTTTTATTTTCGCTTGTTTTTATCTAATTGCAATTTTATATTTTTTTCGCTTTTTTAATTTACCTCTCATTATTTGTCTTTATATTCTTTATTTCCTTTGTTACTTCATTCTTTTTTGCATATTTCAAAATGTATTATAAGCATATCACTAAATATCAATTGCGTCTTGAGGATGCTAAAATCTCCTTGAAAACTAAACATCACTTGCGTCTTAAGGATGCTAAAATCTCCTCGAAAACTAAACATCACTTGTGTTTTGGGGATGCTAAAATTATTGCAAGGAAAGAATACTATCAAAGAAGAAAGATTAGAGAAGCGCTTGAGATTATAAAACACCCGCATAACATTAACAAGGACGGAGGTTACGAGATTAGTGACAGTTGGCAGCCTCTAATTCGACAGATATGCTCCTTAGATTCGTTTTCATCCCAGGTATAATATCGCAGGTTTTCTTCTTCTCCTTATTAGTAAACAAGTCTAGGATATGGTCGATGCAAAACACTAATTATATCATTCACTCGTAATAATTATCCTTATTAATTAATTTTTATTCTATTAATAAAAATTATTATTAGTAAATAAAAATAAAAATAAAAATTAGAATATAAATTGAATTAAAAATTCAAATTAAAATAAATTATATTTAATAATGATAAATTTCATCTTTATATTAATTAGGGTTGAATTAATAAACTATATTTAATAATAAAAAAATTCATTTGATTATTAGAATTAATAAATAATAAATAATAACTATTATTTATTAATATTTATTTAAATAAAATTATATTATTATTATTTAAGTAAATTGATATGTATATTTTATTAATTATTAATTTTATTAATTAAGAATAAATAAAAACCATTATTAGTACTATCTAAGGTTATATCATATAAATATTCTTTAATTAATTAATCTTTAAATTATTAATTTCATTAGACTATTTTAGGTTAATATTTATAGGAAATATTTTAAAATTTAGTAGCACTTAAGGTTTATTTATAAAAGTAATTTTTTTTTAATAATGAATTAAGAAAATTAAAATAATTTAAAATAATTTTTTTAAATGAATTAATAAATTATGAAATTAATAAGTGATATTATATTTTTTGAATATTAATATTAGTAATAGGTGATATTACATACTATTATAATTATTATAATTTATTAAAAAATTTAAAAAAAAATTATTAGATTAAATAAATTAATAAAATCTATTCTTGTTGGCTTTTCTCATCATATTTCACTATTTAAACCTTGACTTGTGTGACCTTCTTTCATTCTTCATTCACTTCTTGTCCTGAAGATGGATCCCCGTTGGGATTCGAAACGTCGACCATTGTTTTATGATACTGTGGATAGTCCGGATTTTGCAGTTAATGACAACCACAGAAGTTTGAAAACCATAATTATAAGCACATGTCAAATAGTTGAAAATAATACTATGCACATCAAGAGCACATAAAAAACACTAATTTTTTTGTCTTTTTTTATTTTTTTCTTAAATTTCCATATGTGCTCTTATTGGAACGAGTTCCTCTAGTCCCATCGACATGCATTCCCTTCAATTTATTTTTTTATTCTTTTTATTGCATATATCCTCCCTATTATGTATTTATATTATTTAAAAAAAAAAATCGACATTGTTTCTAGGGATAAGTTATGGAGAAGAATGGAAGAGCTTGAATCCCAAATGAATATAGAGTTGTTGTCCATAAATTGTATGAGAAATTTAGTGCTAAAATCAGAATGAAAGAGGGGTTTTTGGAATTCTTTGGTAGTGGCATTAGGGTCAAGCATAGGTTCCCCCTTTCCCACACTCTATTTGGTTAATATATTGATAAGCTATAAAAATGGTTAAACAACACAAGTGGAGAGGGTATTCAACTAGTGGGTTATGTGGTGAAGCTACGTTTGTATGTTGACAATATTATTTAATTGTAAAATTTTCTCATGGTTTGAGAAAGAATTTGAAGGCCTTAGAGCTCTTCTGCCAGGATGTTGGGATGCATCGCCAAACCAAATTGAAAAAAAAAAAATATAGTGGAAGAGTACAAGTACCTAGGAATTTCTTTTCCTAACAAGCTCTGTTGGGATACATGCATAACTAAAAGGATCCAAGGGGGTTGGAGAGATTCTTACCTTCTGCAGAATAGATGCAGGAAAGCATAATTATGGGACTCGAGAACCAAGAAAACTCTTTTTGGATTGTTGGTTACCTTGGTTGTGCTATATGGATGTGAAGTTTGGGGGAGCAGCGTGTCAAATCACAAGTGGACACAACTAGAAATAATTAAAAGTCACTTAATCATTAGTAACCTCAAATTCAAGTCAATGGTCCCATATGAGATCCTGCTAGGTGAGGCTAGAATGTTCCCAATGAAGGCTTCAGTAATCATTCATTTTTAAAGTTATCTAAAAAAAGTGGAAAGCATAAAGGCACATAGTTGGCGTAAGATGATTTCCGTAGAGGATCTAAAGCGTAGGAAGAAAACTTGGAGGAATCAAAATGACAAATGGATCAACAATGGGGAATTAATTGGCAATATTGTCCTAATTCTAAAGAGGATATAAAAAATAGGGTGTTTGGAAAATTCAGGACTGCCACGTGGGAAAAATAGGTTGGCAAAAAAAAGCGATATATGTCAAAAACTTCAACCCATCGCAGTCGCATGCACAAAAGACTTATTTGAGTGCCACAATCAAGGGAAAGGCTAAAATTTTAATAACGCAACTGAGGACTGGATCTCACCATATTAGGTGTGAAACAAGTAGATGGATAACCCCCAAGGAAGAGTGGGAAAAAAGAATTTGAATTTTTTGTAGGACAAGAGCAGTTGAAATCAAGTGGAACTTCATCATGGAATGTCTGGCTTATGAGGACATTCACAATCAATTTTAAAGTGGTGTAAAGGTAGACGATTTGAGCACGTTGTTTGAGGAAGTAAGGCTTCACAAAAATGTGAATTTATTGATCGAAATTCATAGCAAAAGGGTTGTTCTAAAGGGAAACTTGAGAGTGTGATGTCTTTTCTGATGTGGAGTTTGTGTCCCTTAGACCATTGGGTCTCCTGGACGTCATTAAAATATATCTAATCTAATCTAATATATAAATTCCCAACACCATATAGTCTAGTCAAAACTCGCTTTGGGCATTGGTCAATGAAACAATCACTTGTACAAATTTATAGAGTCGTTCAACTATTCATTGAATAGGAACAAGTCCTTCAGTTTTGAAGGGCGCCCAAAATTGAAAGCTCAATTTTTCCAATTAAAAATTAAAAAATTCCAGTTCTTAAACACACCTAATACCACAAAATGTACTAGAAAGGTATCTTTCATCATGACAAATTCTGACATTAATTGTTCATTTCACAAAGGAGAATGAAAAATTTCACGGAAAAGGCCAGGGAGTGCTAAATACACAGTTAGGAATAATCCAATGATTTGGTGCCTTTTAGGATTATCAAGGCAGTTTTTTTTTTTAAATCAAAATTTAAATAAAATAGATTAAAATGAAAACCCTTACCTCCCAACCAAAGACTTCTATCAATTAGAATAATATTTTAAAATGTTTGTAATTCGATTGAGATATTCAGGAATATAAAATGAATTACTGATGATTGTAAATATGATTGCATGAGTATTATTCAAAGAAAAAATACAATTTTGAATGAATTTTCATGCGATACAACAAGCACGACATTTGGAAGAGGAATTTTCAAATCCTCTATAGTAGTCCTTGGTCAAATTTGATGACTGCAGTATCTCCCTTCTTCGGTAGATCTAGGGTGTGCATTGGTCCATATGATATCAACGAAGACTATATATCATGAATGATAACATTAAATCCAATAGTTTTTCAATATTTTCAAAGAATATCTATAACAATAACAATAGATCCCTTATGTTTAACATTATATATTGTAGTGTATTAATCCACAAAGGTACTGATAGTTTAAACCATATTTTGATACCACATGTAACATATTATAAATTAAGCATACGACAAAATACAACAACCAATTTATTAGCATATCCAATAAAAAACTTAAACAATGTTGTATACATGAGGAGTAAATATTTCTTACTAACATTTACGGTCTTGTGAAACTGCTTGAATTCCGTTGATCCAGGACCACTACTCGCAACAAGTTTTTGGAGACAACTCTTCACCCAAAATTATATGAGTTGCAACTAAGTTTTCTTGCAATTGTCACCCTAAGCCCTAAACAAACTTACTACTATTAGTGATCTTCTCCCTGGAGCATTTTATTCCTCAAGAATGAGTGAATGAATGCATGCCTCTTCTTTCCCCTTCTCTATTGTTAAATACAACAAATTGTTCTAAGAATTGTAAAGGGTTTGGAAAGGGACCCACATGTTACCATTCATGTGTCCATGCAAATTTTATTTTATTTTATTTATTATTATATTTTATTTGTTATTTATTTTATTTATTCATATTTTTTCTTTGTGAATGGTTATTCTATTTAGATATATTAATATTATTTTATTTACTTTATGATTATGATTATGATTATGATTATGATTATTATTATTATTATTACGAGAAATTATAATTATTCTCTAGTAGATTAAATATCGGGAGAAGTGTGGTGTGTTATAGTGTAATCCGTATTAAACTTGTTTCTTTGCCTTTTTGGGCCAAGTTCTTGCAACGGTGTGTTGTAGAATTGGTTACATCATCATTGTAGAATCGATAGTAGCTGTTGCAAAATTGTAGATAGTGCTGTAAAATTACACCTTTGATAGGAAATCTTGCTTGTAATTGAATATTGCTTTTAAGTTTTGAACTTCAGAAATTGAGTGAACTCATGGTTATATCAATTAACTAATTCAACCTGTCTAGATCTTAATTTTCGCCACCTATAGGTTTCATGAGTGAGAATAACACTTGGTAGGAGCTTTAGTACTTGTGTATACAACACCAATGCCTCACAAATTAACAAACCTTGGTTGGAAATTAAATGAAGATGTCTATCACTTTTAAACAAACATACATATATTCACGTCGTCACACTTCACAAATGTTTTTTTTTTCAGGGATGCATGCCTGGGAAACATTTGGAGGATAAATTTGATAAAGGGGAAGCTTGGGGAGTTACACAAGTTATGGATATTTTTCATAATGAGTTGATGGGTTCATTTACATAGCCTTCTATGAGTAGGGACTAATATTCCATAACCTTCAAGGATGATTACCCAAGGTGTACCTTGGTATACTTTTTCCAACTAAAAAAAAAAAAACATTTCAGTAGATTTAAGACTTCAAATCACTTGTTAAGAAACAATTAGTAAAGGCCATCAAAACTCCACAAACAAATAATTAGGAGTAGTATGTGAACAACCAATTTGAGATACTCTATGCTTCAAAAGAATAATCCATATCATTCCATACCATACACTATTTAGAAAAGTGGTATAGTAGAATGGAATACTAAATCTCCAAAGGAAATGGAAAATTACATGTTATAGTCCAAATCCAATGCTCCAAAATTCTAGTGATAAGAAATTAAATATATTATATTTAGAATAGAGTTTCCCATAATGCATTGAAGGAAGTCACTCCTTTTCAATCTTAGAGTGAATATAATCCTATAACAAATAAATTTAGAGTGTTTCTTTCTTAATGATGTACTTACATTCTCATAAATAAATACAATGCAATGAAATCAAAAATACATCATTGCATTCTTGTGGGTTATCTAGACAATGTTAAGTGATATTGACTTCTTAAACACATCACCAATTAGCTTATCATTTTCAAAAATGTTTTATTTTAGAAAAGCTCTTCAAGTTACCCTCATAACCTCTACTTCATCAATAAGCATGGTCCTCATAATGGATGCTATGGATAACAATATTGATGATATACCATGATTGATTCATGTTGAAAAACATTACACTTCTTCCATTTCCAATAATGAGAGTGATAATGAAATCCTCAATCTTAACAATCATCAAAAGGTTGTAGAAATTCATATAGATTCTTTGATATAGCATTATTTTGGGCATATTATATTCCACAGGAAACAAGCACTTGGTTGAGGATTTGTTCGACACTAAAAGAATGTCTTATTAGTTTTAGGGAGTTCCATATATGCTCTCCACTATAGAACCTTTGCTACCAACCCACCTACTACATATCTATAGTTATTTTAGGATACTATTGATATTTCTAAGTGGGACACAACTTTGCAAAAGGAGCACAATGCTTTAATGACAAACTTCACATGGTATATGGTCACCCTTCCTAAAGGAAAGAATCCTACTTTTTGTAAGTGGGTATATTAGATAATGTTTGCTATATATTTGTTTGTGAAGAAGTACATAATGATAGGTAACAAACGGATTTTGACAAGTACCTACTATTAATTACAATGAGACATTTGCAATAATTCCAAAGATTTTTTGGATTTGGCTTGTTTTAGCCATTGCTACAATTCATAATTAGGAAGTTCACCATATGCACATGATGTTTGTTGTGTGTTATATTCTTTCCATGACTAGTATCACATGTTGTACATTGCGATAGGTGCAGTGGGGGGTTCTAAGGGGGGGCAACAACCCGCCTTGTCGGGGGGTTTGTAGGGGGGGCGGTAGCCCCCTTGCATGGGGTCCTATGCAATGCCCCAATAATTTTTTTTTTTATGCAGACCCAAAGATGGTGGGTGGACCTATCCGTGGTTTTGTGCATGGATTTTGCACATGGTTTTGGGCATGATGGTTTTATGCCCATGTTATTTTTTGTATTTGGTCAGCGAAACTACGGTTATGTTCTAATCTAGGGTTAATGGGTTGGGTTTTATGAATGCATGTATATATATGTATTGTAAAATTGAAAGAAATATAATGAAAAATAAATCTGGTAGTCCCGGTTTTGGAATATAGGGGAAAATATCTGTATGTGTTTGTTTTAGGTTCTCACCATCATTTATGTTTTTGTTTGAAGAATTCGTATGTAGGTAAACTATGTACAGGGTTAAAACCTACACATGAAGAGTGTCACACATACATGCATATATAGAGTTCTTTTAGGAGGGCACTGAGATTTCTAATGGAGCATAGCTCTGCAAACGGAGCATAATGCGTTGATGAGGAACTACACATGGGCTATTATGTCTCTGAATCTTATTATATGGAAGTGGGTATATCAGATTAAATTTGGTACAAGTTGGTTGATGAAAAAGTACATAGTGGCTAGTACAAAAAAGATTTTGAAAATTTCATAGCATTAATTACAATGAGAAATTTGCAAAGATTAAACTTCCAAGTAATGAATTGTAGCAATGGCTAGCACAATTCAAATCTAAACAATCTATGCAAATGTCTGATTAAATGGAGTAGCCAAGGGTTTTTTTCACAAAATAAATCCATGGTTTGTGTTTTCCTTGATAACAAATAGGTTTGTCTAAGTTGGTCTTAGGTAAGTTAGGTTAGGTCATTAGGGTGAAATGAGTTCATGAAGTTCATTAATTTTCAAAAAAAGTACATATGTGGGGGTCTTAAAGGTGATCATTAAGGTGATAGGTGTCAATGTCAAATAAAATCCCAAAAATATCTCATGCATAAGTGAAATTGTCCATTTCATGTCAATTTGGAACTTCTACACAAGTTCGTACTGAAATCAGTGTAAAACAGTCAAAATTCGCTTGCCTAAAAACTCTATTTTATAGCGAGCTGAATTTTTGGTATTTTTGAAGAATTTAATGTATTTTAGAGAGCATATGTGTCATAAAAATAGTTGAGTGTCATTGAGACACCTGTTGATGAACATCACTTAGCAAAAGGATAACATGGTTGCCAGCACACCATTTTTGCCACCTCACCAATACACAACTCGTCTTCAAATTCAAAATATAAGGACCTGAAATCTAGCATGAAAATTTGCCACTTGATTATGGATGTTGACACCTCAACATGTCAGTTTGGTTCAATGGAAGTGGTGCAAGCATAATTGAAGAAAAAAATGGTTTGAATATGATTGTAGTGGATGACCCTGCTGCCCCTTGAAAGATGGTAAGACACACTTTTTGACCAATTTTTTCTTGGGATACTCTATCAAATCAGTTACAAAGTTGTAAGCATGTTTTTTGGAGATAAAGAGTAAAAATTGCAAAATTTGGAAAATTTAGGCAAGTTCGTAGCGAGCTCCAGGCTTGAAGCTGAGTTTTCACTACAAACTCGTTGTAGAATGTTTTGAGGTAAAACTCCCAAAAAATATCGTTACAGGGGCGAATGAAGGCATGTGTTTACCTTATTTTACCTAAGGAAGACCATCCAAAAGTCATAAAGATCAAAGGTTATGTAAAAGTTAGATTTTGGAGTTCTCTACGAAATGAGCGCCACGAAATTTTCTGTACATGATTGTTTTAGCAGTCAACTTCAAGTTCAATTTATGACCAAATGAAAAAGAATTTTGGAAATCAAAAGGAGGTGTTTCTTCAACACAAGCCCATCTACAAAAACCTCTCTCAGTTTTTGTAAAGCCATCAGGGTTTGGAAATTAGGCACTCATCTCTGAGGCCTATTTTTCAGAATTTTCACTAACCATATTTGTTTTAAAATTGTAAAATTCAACTTGGAAGAGATCCAACTCAGCATCTACATGGCATAATGACACATCAGAAGTCCGGTACACTTAGAAAATTAGTTGGTTGAATTTGATAAGGGCTATTAAAGGGATTTGTTGAACTATTTAATGAAAGAAGGATCATTTTTGTATTCAAACTCTGCCAAACATAAAATATCCCTAGGAAGTCTCCAAGTGATGTAATCCTATTTGAAATAGGTCTTTGAGGTAGGAATTTGAAGCTAGCAAGGTAGAAAACCATTTGCATGAGTCCTCACTCTATAAATAGAGGAGTTTTAGAGTTAGAGAGGGATTGATGGATGTAGATAACAATGATATCATGTAATTTTCTTTCACACAGTTAATACACAGTTGTAGAAGACTTTGTTCAGACCAAAGAATATGATTGGGCTCTTATGTGTTTGTATCCTTTATCTTTTCAATGTTAATTCAACTTACTCATACACAATTACTTGGAATTCATAAATCTTATGCTCCAACTTCCTTTATGCATTATGTTTGTTGTCAGAATTGTTTTTGTAAGAGCTCATGTGCCTCAACTTCCATGAATGATGGTTGTTTGTAATTTATTTTTCATGCTGACTCCATGCCCAATGGTAGCCCTCACTCATCTTCCACCTACAAATCATCGAAAAGACATCTAAGAGTTATCCATCTTAATTTTAATCTTTTTTTATTGAATATCATATCTTTTCTTAAGAGATCCCTCTCTGGTTGGAAGGGTTAACTTCCAATCCTAAGTGGTTTGAAATAGTTACACTGAATTGACTATTGAGCAACCCAATTAGTTCCATTTTGGTGATAAAATTTTGCAAGCTACAAAAAGCCTTTTATGGTCTCAAATGTTCCCATTGGCCCCAGTATGTGAAGATGAATTTCTTTCTATTTCCGTTAAACTTCCCCACTTCCATTTTGATCTCAATGTATACACACTACAAGAAAAAAGGACATTGGTGAGGGGCGAAAATGGTCACCATAAGCTCATTGGTGAGGGTCAAAAGAGCATTCTTCACTAAAAATTGAACGTCACCAAAGGTGGTTGCCGAAATTATAGGTGTTGTGGTGACATTCAAGGTCCGTCACCAATAATTATTTATAGTGACGGATAGTGACCATCACCATTTCATATGAGCAATGGTGACAGAGAATAGCCTCCATCACCAAAAAACAGAACGTCACCAAAGGTGGCATCCCTAAAAGTATGTGTTGTGGTGACATTCAAGGTACATAACGAATATTGATTATAATGACGGATAGTGACCATCACCATTTCATATGAACAACAACAATTTTTTGTGATGGAATTTTCATGGTCGTCACTATTGGTGGATATATATGGCGACGTTCATTGACCGTCACCATAAACTCATTGGTGACATCAAGGTCCGTCACGAATAATGACTATAATGAAAAACAGTGACCCTTACCATTTCATATCAACAACAAAGATTTATGGTGACGAACCTTTAATGGTCATCACTATTGATGCGTATATATGGTGGCATTCGTTGGCCGTCACCATTTCATATTTTGGTGAGGGTCGAAAAATGTCACCATAAGCTCATTGGTGATGGTCAAAAGATCATCCATCACCAAAAACTGATCATCCTCATTCCCTATGAATATCAGGGCACGATGGAATCAAACCACCAACCTCCTACTTGTAAAGAAAGTGCTCTTCCATTGAGCTAGCACCCTTTAAAGAATTAGACTTTAAACTAGCAATTGCCCCTAAAGGTGCAAAGATACACCAAAGGAATAGAAAATCTAGGAAGATCAAAAGTTTCTAGAAATAATATGTCTAATATACATAATAAATGTTGGAAATACTAAGAGGGGGGGTGAATCAATATTCCTTTCAATTAGAGCATTATTTAATCTTCAATTATTATCAGTGTTTGTACAATGATAGCAGCAAACAAGAGGAACACAAATGCACACAATTTTTAAGGTGGAAACCCACTCTAGGACAAAAACCACCTAATGCTTTTCTAATAATTCTTTAATATTCAACTCCAATTGAAAATAAAGCTCCAACTTCCTAGAATCTAGAAAAGCATTCTTCTCCAGCTCCCACTGTATGGACGCTCCAACGCCCGAGATTCTTCAGTAGTCAATTGAATGGATGCCCCAACACCCAATGAGCTACAACTCACCCTAGTACCACCCTACCACCCTATAGAAGAATAAAATAAGAATGGACTCCCGTACCAAGGAAAATGGTCCACTTTACAATTATATAGAATGATGTAGAAGAAGAAGACAAACTAGAACATAACTCCAAATATGACACAACCACCTAATGATGATCCTAGACCACCCAAGACTGCCTCTTCAACTCTTGGCAGATAGATACTAGTACAGTTTGTACAATAATGTATTTACAATGACTAAGTACAATGGTACCTTTACAATGATTGTATGCAGTGCTGCCCACTTGAAGAATTCATAGGATGAACTTATTGCTGCTGTTATGCACCTTGGTTGATGCTCTTTTCATGCTACCCTTTGCTGCACCTTGCTTTTCTTTGCTGCCCTAGAAAGTCTGGTCCTTTGCAACCCTTGATAGCACATGATCTAGCTTTTTCTTTGCCTTCTAGGAGCTCGATATTGAATCTGGTGTATCTTTGTTATTTCAAATCCCCAATATCTGATTTTCAGTGTTGCAGTAGTCCTATGATTCATCTTTCCAATGCCACAGGTCTGACCCAATTTGGATTCTTCAAGAGAGAGTTATACCCAATATCTCACAATGACCTAATTATGGACTGTTTCAACAAGGAAAAATTGTATGGCATGCCACGTGTCATTGTTTCTTCATTCGGCTCTGAAATTGATAGAGAAAAAACTACAGACTGTTCTCTGTCTGTCACTTTTTATGGAATTCCAATCCGATACTCAGAGACAGATTTACAACGGTTTTACCAAGGTCACTTCTTTGATATGAATTTCAGGAGCCTGCAAAAACCCTGACTTCCACAGATCATATCTCCAAAAATATTGTGCACCTTGATCTGAAATTTTTACAGAATCTTCCTCAGTATTTTTGCTTTGCCTCATAAAACTTTTAGCTTCTGAACCTTCGTATAAAAAAATTTAGCGCAAAAATTCCACGATGACCTGTTTCAGATGGCGAAATCCCTTGCATAAGGAGGAAATGACGATCACAATTTATATAAATGCTTAGGTTGAGAGGGGCTTCAACAAGTGAACGTGGGAGGGATTTTAGGAGCTTAAAAAATATTAATTATGACTTTACAATGACCCATGCCCCAATCCCATGGGGTTTTATCCCACTAACTGGGGGTACAAACTTCAAACATGAATATCTCTCAAACCGTGAAGAATTACATGGTGTGCCATATATCAACAGAAACATCTCGACAAGTAGAAACCAACAAAAGAATTATTGATCCACAATATATTAATTTTTTAGGTCAAAATTCCCATGCAATATTGGGTTAGCCCCTGGTGCTGCTTGGGTTGACATCAATGACAACCGCTGATCAACAATAAAAAGACAATAATAATAAATTTTGATATAATCTAACAAAGCATGTACTACGTAGGAAAATAATTGGAAAGCACAATTAGAAATTTGAATCACAACATAACAATATAAAAAAACATGCAACAGGAAAGGAACAACTCCATAGTTTGAGAAAAATGAACAATCCATGGGCCTGTTCTTATATATTGATATAGATAACGAAATAGAAATCTAGATTTATGAAATTCAAGAATCACACAAGAATGTCTTGAAAAAATATCAATATGTAAAATAGTATTTTTTTCATTTGGATTTACCTTACAGAACCTCAGGAAAAAGTTTCCACAGAAACACCCAATAAACATAACAACATGGAACTCAGGAGAAATTGTGAAGGGGATAAAATATGAAGGTAAAGCACTAGAGAAGCATTCAAATCAAATGATGAAAAGCGTATCTAGAAAGAACTAAGAACCCTCTAAAGTAAACCACACATTTATCATCATGACTAGTACACTTGCAAAAAAAGATTAGAATAAATTATGAACTATTCCATAAAAAAAAAGTGAATTTTTCCACTAAAATACAGTTTCAAATTAATCACTAGCATGACGCTAACTTCTCTGCAAAAATAGGGAAGTTTCAAGACAATGTACAATAGCTTGCATGGCAATCGTGTTGATAAAATATTCCAAGGAATAAGAGCACAACAGTCAACAAGAGTGCCATGAAAGAAGTGGCTCCTAGGAACCTCACTGAAAACAATATTTATGTAAGGTAGTCATCTAGATCAAGGGTCATCATTCAATAATCAATATGGAAACAGGTGTTGACATTTTCTAATGGAATCCTCTTTGTATTCACTAGTTAGGAAGAAAGAAAAAGGTTTCATCAAGAATTATAACTTACATAATTTTGGGATTAGAGTATGATGACATATTGATGAAGTAGATCAAGAAAATGAAACTCTTTCATTCTAAGGAAGCCTACTGCAGGATGAATCAAAAGGAAAAGAATGAGGTACATGTATATATATGTTGACAGTGGATGCTATGAAGTCATGCCATGTGGTTGCAGGTAGTTTACTTCTATCTTTAGAAGTATGATCAAAATAGAAATCAGAAACTCTTATGATGCACAGGTTGCCAAAAGGGCATAATCTACACTAAATGAAATCGACATAATATGTACTCATATGGAATATGAGGTGGTTGTACATTATCAAGGAACTGCACAATGGAAGTTTCCGGGAATGAAATAAAAATGTTGAGAAAGAAAAAGGAAGATATCATGGGAAGTACAACCATGGAAAGAAGCAATCAACATCCAAGGAAGCCAAGAAGACTTGACTAGGAGATCTCCAGGGAAGATATGTGGACTCTAATAGAAGTCTGGAAAAGAAAGAGACCCTTGAAAATATATATATTTAGGAGATAAAAAAGGATGTCAATGCCTACAAGAAGGATGTCATGGTGAAAAATCATCACTAAGGTAAATTTTGATTTAAGTATTCATATTTATAATTGAATAATATCTAATGAGCTTATTCAGGGCAGCCAAAGGGAAGTGTATGTCTTCCACAGGTTGATAACCATATGCGGGATGTAAGATCCTTGGAAGAAGTATGGTTTGAAGGAAAGCAGCATCATATGAAGGTAGACCAGATGAAAAATTGATAGATCACTTTCAGAAGAAAATGAAAAGTGATGGGTGATTTGAGCCCTAATGAAGATATCCCAAAGATGAAGACTCCTCAAAAACAAAGAAATTCATGACATCAAAGAAAGTAGTTCTTCATGAGCAACTCAGTGTGTTCATCATTGATGCTACATGTCCCTGATTAAGAGGGGGGCTGGTAATAAGTTTCTTACCTGGTAGAAACTTGGAAGCAAGTCCCTAGGAGCTTGGACAAGTCCTTGGCTAAGAGGGAGCCTTGACAAGTCCTTGGAAAAGAGGGAGCTTGAGAACATTCCTTGATAGGAATGGGTATATCCTCCCTAATTAAGAGGGAGAGGTAGACGTATCATTCTAGTCTTCACCTATAAGACAGAATGTGGGATTGGATAATCATCTGGCATCTGATACTCTTTTGGGGATGTATTAGGGTATCCAAGGTAATAGTAGTCATGAAAGGACAAGTATTATTTGAGGATTAGCTATCCCCAAAAGAATAGTCCTATGAGGTCATACTCGATAAACATGCGGGTGGAGTATGTACTGTGGAGACAATGATGAAGATGTCTATAATCATTGGTTTTGCCAGCATTGTAGTTCATGTTCTCATGAAGAGATGGAGTTGTTAATCAAGGCCTTACATTGTGACAATGCGGGTTAATAAGATGATATAACAGATGGATTACCAATCAAATTCTTCTCATGAGATTCTTCAGATTGAGAGTGACCATGTACCATTATGAATACCTCCCTAGTTAAGAGGGAATGTTGGAACGTGTAACTAAGTTCGGTCTTCATAATGACTTGTAATTATGAATTTATGTAATGAAGAAGACAAAGATAATAAAATGTATTTTGTAATACTTGCGCACCATGGGTTTCATGAGCAAGCAGTTTTTTATTATAGGTCAAAGACTTCTTCTTGATGTCTTTTAGGGGTTTGTCATCTTGTCATAAAAATATATAATTTATAGTCATGTATATGAATTGGTGTTACACTTATAAAGACAATTTATTGATGTAAATGTATGCCTTCAATACCTTGTCAATATGCTCCACAAGTCGGCTTAAAGATGGTGAATATTCTCCTTGATGAAGTCAACTTACATACAAACCTCATGTCGGCCTACAAGTTAAAGCTAGTCACTATATAAAGGATGATGTGGCCTCATTATGGTGTAAGCAATTTTGAATCATGTCTGTGATAGAAGAAAGAAGTTTGGGTCTACATTGATGCGAGAATAGGAGGCTAGTCTGGGAAGAAAAGAAGAGTTATACTTACCTTTGTTCTGGGTCTATACCACCTCGCACATTTATAATAGAAGGCTATCACAGCAAAAGATAAGTCTCTCTTCTAGTGCGTAGAACAATGCATGAAGAAGGTAATACAATGATGAAAGGATCTATGATTAGGTCAAGAAAGAAGGTGTGCTATCGAAGGAAGAAAGTCTTATCATATCTCTGTTTTGGTCTACAAGTCTACCTCACATATATCAGGGAGGCCGAAGGTAATCATAGTAAAGAGGAAGGCTACAATAGCATGGAGAAAGGCTCGGTATTGAGTTTCAAATATGGCCAAAGAATGTTGGAAGTAGGCTGAGAAGAAGAATTTAGGAAGCTAAGGATAAGATCAAAGGAAGCCAAGAAGAAGCACACAGTTTGGGGCTGCTAGACTAGGGACCGAGCTTCCCTAGTAAAGGTGCAGTGCAGTGCAGAAAGAAGAGATCAGATAGAGAAGTCGAGAAGAGCAGTGACAAGGGTCTTGGAGGCATACTGGTGTCAAGGGTCTATTTCATGGTTATGGTACTCGTCAATGGAATATCTATAAGAAGAATTGCTTTTGGGTTTTCCTCTCCAAGAGGGAGAGGTTTTGGCCCTGGCTTGAAGAGCCTAAACTTTGTGTCTCTTATGTTTTGATAATTAACTTGATGAAAGACATAATAAGCTAACAAAGATAAGATCTAAGTAAAAGAACCATAAAAAGTTCACAATTAATTATCATGAAAGAGAAATTGAATTAAACGCCCTAATTTCTCAACAAGGTTGATATGCTCCTTACTATCGTTACCTACCCCTCAAAGTAACTATCATTGCTTGAGGGAAAATATAGTTAATCATTCCAGCATTTTGGTCCAACAATGCTTGAAGCAAAAGAAGATTCAAAAGCTCTTATTACTTGGATATGAAGGCTCTGGTGCTAGTACAATTTTCCGGCAAGAAAAACATCGAATTGATGATACAGTGCAACCTATATAAATACCTTTTCATATTTATTGAGGGGCGTGAGCATTTTGAGGAGGAAATATTAGCAGATATGGATGGCTCTAGTGTACATGAACAAGTTTCTGCCTCAGATGAAAGTGATGATAAAGAAGCTGCTCAATGTACTTACTCTCTCAATCCAAAATTGAAACATTTTTCCAATTGGCTTCTGGAAATTATGGAAATGGGGGATTTAGATGGTTTTTTCCCAGTTGCAACACGTGAGTATGCCCCAATAGTTGATGAAATGTGGAGGGACCCTGCAATTCAGGCTACGTATGCAAGAATAAATGAGTTGCATGTTCTCCCTGATGTTGTTGGTCACTTGTAGGAACGGGCTGTTGAGGTATCAAGTAATGCATAAAATCCGTCAGAATCTCACATTTTATATGCTGGAGTGACTCAAAGTAATGGGTTAGCATTTATAGAATTTTCAACTGATGATCGTAGTCCAATGTCAGAACTTTATAATGAAAATTTTGATTGTCCAACTCCAACTGTGAAGTATTAGCTTATTAGAGTAAATACTAAAGGATTAAATGAAGGCTATAAGTGGTTGGAAATATTTGAGAATGTACGAGCTATAATCTTCTATGTTGCTATAAGTGAATATGACCAAAAGTGGGTTGAGAAATAAGATGACCTTCAGTAAAGAACTTTTTGAGAATGCTGTGGAGCATTAATTTTTCAGAGATACACCATTCATTCTATTACTAAATAAATATGACATTTTTTAGGAGAAAATTAATAGAGTGCCACTTACTGTATGTGATTAGTTTAAGGATTTCAGTCCAGTGGAGGCACACCACAACAATAAGTCACTAGACCATCAAGCTTACTATTATGTGGCAATGAAATTCAAGGATCTCTATGCATCTCTTAGCAGCCATAAGTTGTTTATATGAAAAATGAAGGCACGAAATCGCATCACAGTGAATGAAGCCTTCAAATATATTCATGAAATTTTAAAGTGGGCTGCATATGTGCAAGAAAAGATCTTGCAATACATGAACATGCAATTGCCTGAGAACAAGCGACGTTAGGAAGGGGGGACTGTTATGTCCTTTTCTAATTAAATGACCCTGTTGAAAATGTAACTAGCGATGGTCTTCATAATGTAATTCAAATGTATTATTGATGTATTTATAATTTTATTATATTCATTGTTATTATTATTTTATTTCTAGTCAAAGCATGTTCCTCATGCTTTTAGGGTCAATCGAGTCAAGATAAAATTTATCATGAGTCAATGAAATGTAATTGAGTCAAGGTCCCATTTGGACTTGTAAAAGAAAAATAAAATTTATTTTTCAAGTCAAAGAGTCAAAAATGTCACCACAAAGACAAAGTCGACCCTCCTGGACAAGATGGCCCAAAGAGGCAGCCATTCGACCTCCTGGACATGTATAAATACAAGATAGTTCAATCTCATTTTATCATCCATCCATCACTTCAATTTCTATGCAAGAAGGAGAATTTCAGCAAAAGTCAAAGGAGAGAAATTTCTGTTATCTACCCTAGTTTTTGTTCACACATGGGAATTTTCTGAGTTAATTTTTGTGGTATTGCAGGCCTGAAATTTTCGAAGATGACCATATTTCTGAGATTTGACTAGCGTTGACTTCTGTTGACCATGAGTTGTTGGAAATGGATGGGAGGAGGGTTGACTTGGGTCTTTGTGGCAGTCTCGATCTTGGTCTTGGGTCTTGGATATATCACTTTGATCTGATTCTATAAGAAGAGGATTTTCTTGGGTTTTCCCCCCTTGTGGGGTTTTTCCCTGGCTTGGAGCCTAATTTCTTGTGTTCTTTGTATCTTTGTGATCTTCATGTTTTGTAATTTTGGTAATTTCTTGATGAAGAAGATAACATAAGTAACAAGAAGCCAACAAGCATTCACAATTAATTATCAAGTTAAGAGAAATATACCCTAATCTACAAGCATCTTGATTTCTCAACATGGTATCAGAGCTAGGTTAAAGGAAAGGAAGATTGAAGACAACAGTTTGTTGGCTTATTTGCTTATCCTTGTGGCACCTTAAGCAAAGTATCATACAAATTCTGTGACATCCTTTCCTTAAAATACGAATTGAAAGAGGCACAATACCTATGTGATTCAAGTTGAAGAAAGACATCAATATTCCTGTGAACCGAGCTCATCAATAAAGGAAGGACTGAAATACTTAAGGGCTAGAAAAAGAGACCTATAATACATCCAAAGACTCTATGGCATTATCTCCGTAGATCAAGGATGAAATTCATATATTTGTTGTCGACAAAATATTTGGCATAGGTACAGATATTTGAGTCTTTATGTTGATTTACGAAGTAATTTTCCTGTACTAATGTGAATTTCAGAGGCACCTTCTCCTATGATAAGCATACAATTCATTATCTTTATAATCTACAAATTACTAAAAGAAAAAGCAATTGGATTATATGAAATCTATTAAAAGAAGACAAGCTACTGTGACAATACTTTCAGTGGCAATCTAAGCATGACTGTGCGCTCCTTTCTGAATCAAAAATACCAAGTGTATTCATGATATTTGTATAGTTTGAGTAACCAAAATACTGTAGCTGACATCTATTACTGCTGAGTTCAAAGGCTAGTCTAAGAGTATGAACAAGTCCAAAATTGCCATAATGATTCAAGCAAGTTTGTTTGGGAAAAAACGAATATCTGAGGTACTATTCTTCAATCAATACAAAAAGGTTCTGTGACACTTCTATGAGGTATCTGAAGCTTACTATAGCAACAAATATTTGAAGATTCAAGGCATCAATGATGGCACCAACATGAAACGATACAAGGTCTATCTAACACTATATAAGGCAGCTTGACTCATTTGGGAGACTATCCATCTTTGACATCTAAAAATACCATCATCTTTGCAATCAGTGTAAATTTGTGGCACTGTGAGACGAAGGATATAAGTGTATTGTGATATGATGTTAAAAGAAACCAAAACCATCTGGATTGTCTCTGAGGCATTTAAATGTACAAATAATGAATTTAAAGACATGCAAAACAAGTCTTATCTATGACATAAAGGACTAAGCATCTCTATACCTTTGTGCAAAATGAATCAAAAGTTTGTGATCTACTCTATGCTACAGGACCAAAAGACTAAGGTACATAGTCTATAGAAGGGACCAAAATCATCACTATGAATAAAAGACAAGATTCTGATCAATTCCAAGTCTGAAGCTACACTTGATGATATAATTTACATTTGTGAAAAGTCTAAGCATCTCTATGACAAGTAGAACATGTATATTTGTGATATGAACTACACAAAGACTTACAAAACTTTTTGAATCATCAAGAATCAGAGTTTAGTGGAATCATGTGCGAAAACTTGAGGGATGCTACTTCGTGAGAGAATTTATTATGATGATATAAGGCCCATATATGTGACACTAGAATATGTAGCAACATTATATCTCTTCATAAGGACTGTGAGGGTATAGGGAATCTGTAACAAAAGTTTGTCAAAATAGCACCCTTCTCATACATAAAAGAAAGACGAATTCAATTCTTGAAGCCGACCTATTTGATATTGAAAGATAAAGGACACTGAAAGCATCTCAAAGATATCTTTGTGGCTTATAGTCGAGCTTGAAGGACCAATTAGTTAGATCAATGTGAAGACCAAGTTGCAGAACTGCATGGACAAAGAAGTTCAAATTTAGCATAAGCATATCTTTTGAAGCAGCCCCAAGAAGTTACAACTTACAATATAGTAGTACCGTACTCGAAAGCAATAATGGAGAACAAGGGAAGTTAAAAGAGGTACATGTAAACTATGCTCAATAATAATAGTCGTGGCAATATGAGCATGACTATGTGCTCCTTTCTGAATCAAAAAGACCAAGTGTATTCATGATATTTGTATAGTTTGAGTAACCAAAATACTGTAGCTGACATCTATTACTGCTGAGTTCAAAGGCTAGTCTGAGAGTATGAACAAGTCCAAAATTGCCATAATGATTGAAGCAAGTTTTTTTGGGAAAAAACGAATATCTGAGGTATTGTTCTTCGATCAATACAAAAAGGTTCAGTGACACTTTTATGAGGTATCTGAAGCTTACTATAGCAACAAATATTTGAATATTCAAGGCATCAATGATGACACCAACATAAAACAATACAAGGTCTATCTAACACTATATAATGTAGCTCGACTCATTTGGGAGACTATCCATCTTTGACATCTAAAAAGACCATCATCTTCATAATCAATGCAAATCTATGGCATTGTGAGACGAAGGATAGAAGTGTATTGTGATCTAAAGTTAAAAGAAGCCAAAACCATGTGGATCATCTCTGAGGCATTTAAATGTACAAATGATGAACTTAAAGACATGCAAAACAAGTCTTATCAGTGACATAAAGGAATGTGCATCTCTATACCTTTGTGCAAAATGAATCAAAAGTCTGTGATCTACCCTATGCTACAGGACCAAAAGACTAAGCTACATAGTCTATAGAAGGGACCAAAATCATCACTATGAATAAAAGCCAAGATTCTGATCAATTCCAAGTCTGAAGCTACACTTAATGACATAATTTAAATTTGTGAAAAGTCTGAGCATCTTTATGACAAGTAGAACATGTATATTTGTGATCTAAACTATAAAAAGACATACAAAACTTTTTGAATCATCAAGAATCAGAGTTTAGTGGCATCCTCTGCGAAAACCTGAGGGATGCTACTTCATGACAAAATTTATTATGATGATATAAGGCCCATCTCTGTGACACTAGAATATGTAGCAGCATTATATCTCTTCATAAGGACTGTGAGGGTATAGGGAATCTGTGACACAAGTTTGTCAAAATAGCACCCTTCTCATACATAAAGGAAAGACGAAGTCAATTCTTGAAGCTGACCTATTTAATATTGAAAGATAAAGGACAATGAAAGCAACTCAAAGATATCTTTGTGGCTTATAGCCGAGCTTGAAGGACCAATTAGTGAGATCAATGTGAAAATCAATTTGCAGAACTGTATGGACAGAGAAGTTTGAATTTAGCGTAAACATATCTTTTGAAGCAGCCCCAAGAAGTTACAACTTACAATATAGTAGTACCATACTCGAAGGCAATAATGGAGAACAGGGGAAGTTAAAAGAGGTACATGTAAACTATGCTCAATGTCAATAGTAGTAATGCTAAGATAATGATCTCTTGAAAGATAGTAATAAGGGTTTGTGTAGATATATTTTAGAAATCACTTTTACTATAACATTTGAAGTCTTTCTTTGCTAATTTATTTATGATCAAGGAATGAAAATCTCATGTATAGAAGGATTCTCAATAAATACTCTAGGGCTTTGTAGCTAACTCACTATTTTGGACTAAGATGAAACCTAGGAACAAAACCCTATCTAATCATTTCCGTTGTACAAAGTAGATCTAACTCTTGTTAATAATGACACCATGCTAATGTAAGAACTAGGTTGGTGAACAAGTCCAAGATTAAGAGGGAGCTAACCCTTCTTCAAAAGATAAGCATTTTACATCTCCTTGATTACAGCTATTACTATTATCTTTATACTTTTCCTATTTTTGCTCTTTCATAGTCTTCTAAGTTCTAACAAAGCCTGCAAGTTAAGACAAGATCTATATAAGCTTGATTAGCAATTGGAAGAACTGGAAGAACATGGAAAAGCATGAATATTAAGGAGGAAAAAATAAGCCGATTAAATGAAAACACAAAAGGAAGGAGAAGTTAGATCTTAATGGATACTATACTACTTGAAGTTTGAAAGAAACACCAAAGAATCTTGTGATCAAGAATAAAAGTTGACCAATATAAGGCAATATGTATAGCAAGCTTTTGAAGAGTTATGATATCATAGTACCTGCAGATGATTGGTTCGATCGAGGAACACATTGATTGAAAATATTGATGCTAATAGAGATACTACTGACGATTGGAAGCAAATATTATTTCTTGGAAAAGAATATAACTTCTAAGGCCCACCGGAGGAGAAGTAATGTACTCTATCTATAAATGTCATCTCCAATAATCGTATTCAAGTCTTTCTTAAATGATAAGAGGTAATGAATAGGACAAAATTGTAGGGACTAATAATGGAATAATACAACCAAGCCAACTATACAAAGGAAGTTTCAAGATTATAAATCATAATATTTAGTTTGTAAAAAAAAGGAATTTGTCAAGAAAGGATTGTCTAAGAATGGAACTAGGGTTTAAAATGTGCATCAATTATTTCTACTCTGTATCAATTCATTGGTCGATGATTGTTATCCTACAATTCTTGCAAATAGCTAAATTGTTTTAGAAAATTCTCCTGATATAGATAGATTTGGTGTAGAGATGCTATTTCATTTTTTATAATTAATTGTGGCATGAAACTAATTGAGGTTCAAAGGGTTGAAATATGTATATAAATATGATGGATAAATTATAATCTAGCATATGTTTTTTGTGAAAATAATGAGGAGAAACTGTAAACCACTTGTTTCTTAAATGACATTTTTCCAAAATAGTATGGGATGTTGTGAGTTCGTAACAAAGGAAAAATGGAATTGAACAAGTGAAAATGTTGAGGATGCATTGCAAGTGGGTAGATGATAGAGAGGTGAGTGAACACCCAATCCTTCCTACAGTATTTCTTTGGTCAATATGGATTGCCAGGAACAAAGTTATATTCCAAGATATTGTTGTTTCCCCCTCACAGATGCTACACGAGATCGAATATAGTTATGTTTGCCTGCCAGAATATGTTCCTTCACACTTTTTTTCAGGTAGAGCAACTCCATAGTTGATGACCTGAAAAAAAGGAGATGGGGTCTTCTCACTTACCCACAAGCAGATTGACATCTAATCCTGTTCTATTTTGTATATTGCATGTTGGTAACTCCATAAAAGTTTATATAGAAATATAGTTCTTGAAGTAATGCTCAAAAAGAAATTTTCTATGATAATAATGGGTAAATTCCTAGCCTATCAGTAGACTCTTTTATAGTCTTTCCTAGGGAAAAGAGCATCCTGGATATTTCAGTCCAAAGTCAACTATGACTATTACAAAATGTACCATTACCTCTTTCTATTGAAATTCAAAAAAATTTAGAAGGAAAAAACAGCTACATACTCAATCCAAAATATTTCAATAATTGGTTTCCCCTTAGATTAATGAAATAGTGGAACAAACTCATTAGAATCATTACACATTGAGTAATATTTCAGGAAATAATGTACTGACCTGTAAAGCATCCAGAGAAGCAGTTGGTTTACTTTCTACTGAGTTATCCATTTCTTTTTTCTGGTTTTATAGCTTGACCACTACCATGCTTTCCATTATCTGTATGTAAATAATTCTCTTCTGGACTATCTATGTTGCTCAATAAACGATTTTCACCAAAGATATGGGTAGTAGTCTCACAAGAAAATTTTGTCACTGTGGAGAATTTTTCCAAACCATGAATCAAAATCTCACGAGCAGGATCCCTCAAGCACTCATTTTGAACCCCACCATGTTTCAAACCACCATAAATTTTATCTTGGTATTTTTTATTGGAAGTATTCGCTATGTTCTGAATAGAAGGAGCTAGTCCTTCTATATGAAGAGAAGATCTGATGTTTGCAACTGGAAGTGCTCCAGGTAGTTCCAAAGATGTTAGACTTCTCTACAGCAAAACAACAATCTAGACATTGAAAAATTCAACTTATGACATGGAATTTCCTTTTAGCAAAAATGAATATCAAGACAAGCCAGGGATTAAAAATATAGACACAAAATGAGCTTTAAGGTATAGCCTCAGAAGGTAATTACCTGAAGCAGATCTTAAATGTCATTTACAAGAAATACATTGGCATCATCAGCAGACCTGAAAAGACAAAATATTGCAGTGACATTTTCTTGGGTCATACCATTGTACTGAACATATTACTATATCAATTTCCATGACTGAACTATGAAGTTAATAAGAGAATATAGTCAAAAAATGTTCCATACATGATCAACTTCCCAGGCTATTTAATTTACAACCATATTCAAACAGTGCTAACATATGTCTGCATTTGTCATTGATCTAGAACATTGAACAACATATTCATGATTTTGTGCATACCAAGGTTGCTTGGGAGCAAGAGCAGGAGTGGGGAGTGGGAGCAAAAGCGGGAGCAGGGAGCGACATTTTCAAAAGCTCCCAAGTTGGTAGTGAATTTTTATATATTTTGATGCATATATGTCAACAAAAGTCTGTAGAATGATGAATTAGATATAAAAAGCATAAAAACATGAGGAAGATAGAAATTGTATTTTGGAGACCTTTCTAATCATATATACATTTGACAAATGAACAAGAAGGGCTACTTCATACATGACATTAATTATTTTGACTCTAAATGACCAATCCTAATGCTCTCAAATGAGAGCCAACTAAAAATAAAATCACTTGCTCATGAAACCCATGAGGCAAGGCTTTATAATAATTTTATTATTATTATTTAAAAAAATTGTCAAAAAACTAGATTACACCATTAAAATCATAAATATATACATGCCAAACACTTATGCTGAAAAGCAAGATTGCTAGAAGTCCCTACAAGACCTCAAGCACACAGACTATGGCACGAATTGCATTCTAGGAGGAGATTTCAATACAGTTCTAAAACAGGACGAAAAGAGAAGAGGGACAGTGGTAAGAGAAATTCACCAGAGAGACTTAGAAGACCTGCTAATGCAGTTAAATATCTTCGATGTGAAGCCGAGAAAATTTAAATACACATGGAACAATAAGAGGGCGGGACCGGGGCACATAGTAACAAGGTTAGATAGGTTTTTAGCTTCAGATCTTCCGCTATCAACGTCCCTCACTATAACTTCAGAGATCCGAACATGGTGTGGATCAGACCACCGACCGATCACGCTTCTTGTTTCTCCTCCAATAAAATGTGGGCCAATCCCATTCAAATTCTCCCCATTATGGATCGAATCAGTTGGCTTTTCTAAAATGATCGTTGCATCCTGGGCTCAATGGGTAAATGGAAACCCTATAACCATATGGGAAAGGAAAGTTAAAAGGTTAAAAGCCGACATCAAAAAATGGCTCAAAACATATAATGCAAATATGTCCCTAAATGTCAAAACAACAGAAGACAATCTTGCAAAAAAGCAGGCTCAAATAGAAAACAATGAAGTGGAGAAGGTGGACTTCCAAGAAGAAATAAAATGTTCCAAACATACCACATGAGTTTGAGACAAGAGGAAGATATGTGGTGGCTCGAATCTCGCAATAGCTGGCTCAACTTTGGAGACAGGAATACAAAATAATTTCACGGGAAAGGAAAATTTCGAGAGATCAAAAATGACATTACTCAAATTCAGCATGGATCTCAAACTCTCGATTCTTTTCATGAGATTAAGGCTAATGTAGTAGATCACTTCTCTGCCATATACCATGATGACCAACCCTCAGCCCCCATTAGTGAAGCCTTCTTCTTGGACTTGATGCCTTCTTTGGTGACTATTGGTACCAATGAAATCCTTGCTGCTCTGCCCGATTCTCAAGAAATTCAAAACACAGTCTTTTCCTTTTCTCCAGAGAAGGCCCATGAGCCTGATGGCTTCACTTGTAGGTTTATCAAACCTATTTGCATCTAATAAAAATATATTTATTCCAAATGATTGGGTATTCCCTAAAGATCTCATACATCGGTGGTGGAATAAATTCAGCCTTTTTAGCCCTGATACCAAAAGAACGAAATCCATCCTCTTTCTCGAGATTTAGGCCAATTTCCCTATGTAACTTCTCTTATAAAATTATTGCCAAAATCCTAGCCCTTAGACTGAAAGTCCTCTTGCCTCTCCTCATCTATCCTAATCAAGGTAGCTTCGTCCTGGGAAGACAAATCTATGACACAATATAATCTTAATCTAGGAAGCCATTGACTCAAGTTGGAGACATGAGGAGCAAGGAATGATCATTAAACTAGATATGGCCAATGCATTTGAAAAGGTTCAGCATAAAATTCCTCCTTGACATAATGAAGATGGGGTTTAAAGAGACCTTCATCGAATGGATAGAGAAATGCATTGCTAGGCCCTGGATCTCTCCTCTGATTAATGGTAGGAGGGGATGGGTTCTTCCAAGCTTCAAGAGGTCTCTGACAAGGGCGCCCCTTCTTGCCCTTTATATATATATTGGTCGGAGAGGCTCTTATTCATATCCTTGAAGAAACAAGGATCTCTCATCACATCCAGGGAATTAGATTCAAAGAAGGAATCAAAAACATAAATCACGGGAAATTTTCTGATGATACATCTCTTCTAGGTGGGGCCTCTCTGGTCATAACTAGGAGATTCAAGTCTTACCTGCACAGATTCCAAGAAGCATCTGGAGGGAAAAAAAGCGATGCCAAATGTAGAATATATGCATGGAATATCTCCCTTAGAAAGGCCAAAAAAATAGAAGAAATATTGGGGTTGAATGTAAAAATAGACTGGAAGGGATTTAATTACTTAGGAGTCCCAATTTTCTTGAAAAGGACCAGTCCTAAGGCCTGGCAAGGCATGATTGAAAAAATGAAACAGAAAATAACCAATTGGGAAGGGATTTGGTTAAATCCAGTAGGTCATCTCATTCTTATCAAATTAGTGTTGTCTTCTCTCCCTTTATATCAGTTTGCAGTTCTCTAGGCTCCGAGGTATGCCTTGCAGCAGTTTGGCAGTTTCATAAGGAAGTTCTTATGGGAGGGAGGGAAAAAAACAACAAGAAAATATCACATGGTAAATTGGAGGACTGTTACAACACCTAGGCAACATGGAGGACTAGGAATTCAAGACCCAAGATTAACTAACCCAACAATTGCGGCTAAATTATGGTGGGGGCTAGTCATAAAACCCGAAGTATGGTGGGCCCAAGTAATAAGAGGAAAGTATTTCAAGCAACAAGAACAGGAAAACAAGTATATTCCAACCACTCAGGGCTCCTCAATTTGGCATATTATTCTATCCTCATCTCCTTTAAGTACTCAAAACATTAGTAGAATTCATGGAAATGGTTTGACAATTAAAATTTGGGAAGAAAAAATAAAGAATAACACTCCACTAGCAGATTTGGAACATCTGAAACCCCTCCAAGATCACTTCAAGTCGATCAGAATCACAAACTTGTCACAAATATCAGTGTGGGATGAAAAGAGGAAATGGGAAGGGTGGCTTCTGTCGAATCTCCCTGAAGAGCTAAATGAGAAAAAAAAAAACTCCTAAATCTTCTCAAGGGATGTTCTCCAATAGCGAGAGATAAATCGGACAAATGGTGTTGGAAGAACACAAGATACTCAGTCAAAGAAGGCTACACACATCTCCTCTTTGAGGAACAGGTCCCCCCTAAAAGTGGGATATGGAATCGGATCTGGATGCAAAAAGCTATACCCAAAGTAAATTACTTCATCTGGTAGCTAAACCACAAGAAAATTCTCTCAGGACAACATATGGAAAAGAGGTATAAGTGGGCCAACCAGATGCCCTCTTTGTGAACAAGAGGAAGAAACCATAAACCATTTATTCATAAAAATGCACATACAACAAACAAGTCTGGAAGGATGCTTTCAGTCAGATATTCTCCAAAATAAATCGGCCTGCAGAGATCTCTACGTTATTCTCAACACACAAAAAAATGGTATAAAGGAAATCTCCAAACTAAACCGAATTTGAAATTCCTCCTTCAATCTCTACCAAAGTACATCTGTTGGAAGATTTGGATGGCAAGAAACAAATCGACCTTCAAAATGAAAAAACCTACTGCCAAAGTATCAGTGCTCTCAGCCTTATCATTATGTTTTGAGTTCAACTCCCCTCAGCTTGACCCATCATTAGAACAATTAGAAAGGGAGTGGTTTTCTCCATGGTCCTTGGGCAAGAAAGAAAAAAAAACAAAGGTGGATCCTCCCAGCTGGTGTCTTAGAAGCACTCAAATTGAGCTAATGGACGAGATAAAGAAGAAAGGGAATTGGGCTCTTATGTTTGATCGAGCCTCCAAATGAAACCTAGGGGAGGTAGGGGGGGAGGGGTCCTCATTGACCCTGATGGAAAAACAAGGCACAAATATGCATGGGTGATAAGCAGAGCAACAAACAACCTAGCGGAGGCAAGTGGCCTTTGGCTCGGAGTCACCTTAGCAAAAGAAAAAGGTTTGAGACATTTGTGGGTACTGGGGGACTCCTATATCCTAATTAAAAACTTGGTTCAAAGGAAGGAAACAAAAAATGCTAGAATCAATCAAATGTTAATCAAAATTAAAGATGAAGCAAAGGAATTTGAAGGCATCCAGTACACTCATGTGCTCATATCCCCAAACACTCAAGCAGATACGCAAGCTAATAAAGGGTGCAGATTGCTGAAGGGCATATGTGATATCGTTGTAATCGTGGACATCAAATCTATCCCCTAACCCTTCCATTCTCATTGACATAAAGAATTGGGACCTCGCCCCCAGTTTTCATAGGAAAACCATTGACCTAAGAAAGTTGAGATGAATTTACATGGACCTCACTCCCTCTCAAGGTTTAAACTTCCCCTACCAATCTCTATTCCCAGCTCCACTCTCCAATTTCCCCTCCCCTCCTAGATATTTTCCCCTTTTTCCTACCCCCTTTCCCAACCCCACATTGGACAACATTTGGATAGTATTCGCTATGGACAACATTTGGACAACAATGGGACATCAGTTCCTTTGGACAACATTCACCTTGGACAACATTGGAACAACATTCACCTTGGACAACATTTGGAAAGAATTTGAACAACATGTGAACAACATTTGGACATCATTTAGACACCATTCATTTGGGACAACAATGGGACAACAATTCCTTTGGACAACATTGGGACATCATTCACTTTGGACAAAATTTGGACAACATTCACTATGGAGTTTGGACAACATTTGAACAACATTTGAATAGCATTTGGACATCATTTATTTTGGATAAGCATTGGGACAACATTTACTATGGACAACAATTGGAGAGCACTCACATTGGACAACATTTGGACAACACTCACTTTGGACAACATTCATTTCGGGTTTTCAAGCTTCAGTCTCTTCTAGACGGTATTCTCAACTAAGTGCCAGGTCCCAGCAGAAATAGATAAGGCAGTTACAATCTAAATTTTGAATGGAAAAGCACAAATGCACATATCTTGGCAACTCCTTTTGTAAGCTATATAGCACACATGGGAACGGTATGCATCATAGATATAGACAAAATAGAAATAAGGTGTCTACGAAGACAACCCTGTATGTAGACATTGACACATTTTTCAAATTTTGGCAAGATAATGATATGATGTAATCATCCGGTTTAATGCCGTGATCTGGACGAGGATTAATGAAACCACTACTATTTACTGTTTAAAAATAAAAAATAAAAAATTATTACATCATTTATCAAAGTCAGAATTACGTGTCATTATGAAGACCGAACCTAGTTACATTTTTCAATAGGATGTTGAAAGAGTTCTTAGTCTATTTGATGGTGGGTTAGTGGTGTCATGTTCAAAGTCACCCTTTGATCTTTTAGATTTGTATTGGGCTTCCTCCTCTTCCCTTATGTATTTGGCGCTTTGTTGTTGTGACACACTTCCACAAGTTTTGACTCCTATTTGTTTATTTCCATTCCATGCCATTTTCCCACAAAGATGCTTTCCGGCATGGGTGTATGAACTTGTGTAAGTGTTTTTGCAATGGAGGCATGTAAATTTAGTGGTTCCAACCCCTTTCCCTCTTGAAGGCCTAGAAACATATTTCCACAATGGGGTTTGGTTTGCTTTCCACTCTCATTATACTCCTCCTCCTCCTCCTCATAAAGGTACTCCTCTTTTCTAGGGTTTCTTATTCCACCACTACCCACTTCTTCATCATCTTCACCATTCCTCCTTCTTCTGCTCCCCAACATCATCATAACCAAAAGAGGAACCAACAAGAGAATGTCAAGCCACATACCCATCATTTTTGAAGTTTTGAACTTTGGTAGAGTTATAGTTTTTTGTCTACAATAAAATGGAGGAATGGGAATAGGAAAGAGAGAAGAAACTATTTTCATTTAACAATGGACATAAAAAAACACAAATGCTATATTAGAGTCTAGACCCTACCTCTTTGGCTCTCCAATAGCCTTCAATCCCAAGCTCCCAAGCAACCCTCTCAATCTTCCTCCTCAACTCAAGCCCCAATTCCAAAAGCCCTCTCTTGCTCTCTCAATATGTAAATGGTGCATTGTGGGAAGGGAGGAGGGCCTTTTATTTATTTTGGCCCTTCCCCTCCCTCCAAAAATCGTTCATGCCAATTTCACCCATAGGAAGCGATTTTTTAAGGCGGACCACTCCTGCCTTAAAAAAATCGCTCTTAGAGTGGTCAGGGAGCAAACGCTCCTCAAACTCTCCCTCATTCATTCCCGAAAAAATAGGGAGGTAAATTTTTTGAAGGGATCATGCTCCCGAGGTTGCTCTAAATTTTCTCTCGAGCGAAGCGTGCTTCAGGAGTGGATTTGGGGGGGGGGCACTCCCCCGCAACCCTGGTGCAGTTATGGTAGACATCCATATGTTTCCTATACATGAATACTTGATTTTTCTAGTCATTGAAAGCTCCTATAGGCATGAGTTACATTCTCAACTCCCCTTGAAGAAATTTCTAAAATTCTACTTTCTTCCTAATGAATAGTCTTCTATGGACCTAATCCACTGATTCAGGTAACAATATGAAGACTTGTAGCTTTTAGTCCCATTGACCTACTTTTGTTTATCCCAATAAATGCTTGTAATTATATCAAGTTTGTGCAGGAGTCAGAACCTTGCAATAATTCACACTGCTCATACAACTAGGATAGTATCTAACTATCAAAGATCAATATTTTATTTGTGCCAGGTTAGTAACTTGAAAGCATTGAAGTGCAGAACACTGCATTGTAGGAGACAACACTAACAAACATGGAATAAATTCTGCAACCAAATGATAGTAAATTTATTTTCTATGGAAAAGATCCCTTATGTGGATATATCTCTATGCATTTTTATTTTCTATTGAAAAAAGGCATATGGTTCAGTGTTTGGTATATAGACTCCTTCCAGTCACCTAAACTGCAAACTAGCAGGTTTTTACAGAGCGACACCTTTAGACTCTAGATTTGGCCTTCAATATACATATTGAAAGAAATTGACTGTGATGTTCCTTTTCTAGTTTTACCATGTCTAGGAGCTCTCGAAAATTAATGCAAAATCCTATGTGTGCTATGGTTTACTGAGAATTCATTGCCACTCAATAGACATTTTCTACTTATTCCAAGATTTAGGAAAATGCAGGTAGTAATAATAAAAGCATAGAGCTTTAACAAGAAAATCTCCTCATTATGTCTAACAGATGAAATTAAAACTATATAGATATTAAAATTTCGGAACATGAAAATTGTATGAAGAATAGAAATATACCTGACAAGAAAAACATGCTCCTTCAAAGTGGCAAGAAAATCACGAACAACTCCATTATAGAAGTACAATGGTGGAAAAGCAAGGCCTGCAAAGAAGAAATAGTACCAAGCACAAAAGAGAGCACCAACAATTTGAAGTTCTATAATGTAGAGAAATAAAATTCTCAAATATTTTAGTAAAGCACCACATCCAAAAGATAAATATCTTCAAAATTCATGATGTAAAAATTTCCACATCCTACCAACCAGGTCATTTTATCTCACAATGTACTAGTTTTAAGGAAAATTCTGAATTGAAGTGTTAATAATTAATAATTATATAGAAACAAATGGCAATCAGCATTTTGCTTAGAGACAATATGTTTAAGCAATTTACTGGATGTGAGAACAACAATGACAAATTGCCATCCCAGAGGTGGCGTGTACTGATAGATATAACTTCTAATAATGGCACAACACGTATCGCATATGCCATGCATGCCCAAAGTTGTTAAAGCGAAACTTCAAAACTGAGAGATTCACTACAAATTCTACCTAAACAGTTGGTTCTAGTAAAAATTCCCAATTGCGCCCATTCCATCCCGTTTTCAAAAAATATTTCATCTAAACACCATGACCAAAGCTCCTAAACCCAAATTCCATAAATTTAAAAACGCACACCAAATTCTATCTAAAAATACAGTGCTACTGATATGAAAATGAAACTATTTTTATCTGATGTTCAAAGTATCCATTTTCATAATTAAGTGTGCAAATTATTCATCGTGTCTTGCAATTTAAACAAAGTGTTTTTGGTAACTATTTCTGAGTTTATGTGTGAGGGAATGTTAATTAAAATTATTCTTTAATATCTTAAATAAGAAATACACAGCAACAAAACTTCACCATAAGATAACACAACAACATGATGAGGCAGTTCACCCCTCCTGGGCTACATCTGTCGGGTCCAAGGCTCCCAATGGGCATGTCCTTGCTCTATTAAGTTTCTCAAATTTGTTATACAATGAAAAATATTCCTAAACAGGCAGAACCAACTATGAAATTGAATTCAGAAGACAGAAATAAGCTAAGAATGGCTTTTATTTCACCTCAAACAGTGAAGTATAGCCCAATGCAGCTCCATTTCCCTCATGCCCCTGATGGCTCTCCAAGATTCCCTGAAGCAAAAGTGGATGAAGAACACCTATTTTAGCTCTACAACCTATCCCAAACACTCCAGAACGCTCATAATACCCAAAATTGACCAAAATTTCGTCCAAATTGGTTCAATATTGGAGAATTTATGACCTCCACAATTTTCTGCTCAATGTTCCTTGGAAACCCCACCAAATGTGGGAAACCACAACTAGGAGTGCTAGAAATGGTGGAATTGCCAAAATGTCGGAACCACGCTACTAAATCACCGGAGGCATTTAATTTAACTACCGGTTCAACTGCGTGTTCACATGCTGAAAAAGGCAGTTTAGCACTAGCGGTTAGTGGTTTAGCCCCTGCCCATGGTCACGAGCGGAGGTCCTGTGGTAAGGGCTAACCCCAAAGGGGATTAACCCAAATATTTCTGCTCATTCTAAAATTCTTAGCGCCTGGTTATGGTGCATGGTAACGGGACCTGCAGCCTTAAGCCCTGAGGGCTTAACCTTAACTCCGCCCATTTAAAAATTCCTGGCCCGAATGCACGTTTACATGCGCCCGACTAACCCAAACACGTTCAGCTCAGGTTGACCTCTGCCCATGCTATCAGCTGATCCAAACGTGTTCAACGTGACCCGACTGTGTTCAATTTGGGTCGGGTCAGCCCATCAATTTTTTTAAAACATGACTTTGAACCAATTTTAAACCAATGGCCTGGGGCCACGTGGCAGCCTCCGGGCAGGCCACGTGGCACCCTGTAATAGGCCCATAAAAAATTTAATTATAAAAATGAAATTTTCCACACAATTTTTCTGAAAATGACAAAAAAAAATTTGTTCAAAAGTCATATTTTGAAGGTTATTGGGCAACTTCAAACTTCAATATCTTTCACATATGACATCGGATTTGAGTCCCATTCACGGCGCCAGAATAGTAGCGATGAGGCCTATCTAGTCATTCAGGTTGCAACCAATTCTAAGCAGTTCCAAGTTTGAGCATTTTTTTTCACTTGGACATGATCACCTGATCACACCTCCCCATTGGGAAGCTTTTGGACCCTAAAAGCCTTCAATTACCTATTAAGAAGATGAGGGTACAAATCCCTCACCTTTTCCACCTCCATCCATTTTTCCTTACTCGGTTTGCTGCCTTTAAGATGAACCAAAACATAATCAACATTTCCCCTCCTCGAAGTGCATGTCCTTCTGTCAAGGATGGCATCCTCTTTCAACTCATCCAAAAATTCTGGAGAGAAATCCTCTATGGATGGCAGATGAATGTCACTTTCATAATCAGAAATTAAAGGAGGTTCATACAAACGTAAATTTTCCACATTCACAACGGAATACATTTGAATATATGAAGGCAAATCTAGTTGAAAAGCATTATTTCCAACTTGTTTAAGGATCTTGAATTGACCATAACGAATAGGCTTCAGCTTTTTACCTTTTCCTTGAATTATTTCCTTACTAATATGCAGCCATACCTCATCTCCTTCTTGAAACTTATGATCAACTCTGTGTTTGTCATGCCTCTCCTTGTACTTGCCTTGAATTTTTTCAAGCTGTTCTTGAACCTGTTGATGTATGAGCTGAATTCTTTCAATGAACATGCAAGCTTTGTCAATGTCACTATGCCCATCAATGGCAACATTCTTCTCAAGAATGAAATCTAAAGGTGACTTAGGCAAATACCCAAAGCAAGCTTCAAAAGGTGAAGTATTTGTCGAAGAGTGCTTGGCCCGGTTGTAAGCATGCTGAATGTAATGCAAATGCTCATCCCAAAGCTTGGGATGCTTGCTGAAATAACCTCTCAAAAGATGTACAATGGTTTTTTTCACTACCTCTGTTTGGCCATCTTTTTGCAGATGGAAAGCAGTACTCTTCTTCAACTTGGTGTCCATCATCTTCCATAGATTGGACCAAAAATTCCAAAAAAATCTAGAATCCCTGTCACTAACAATAGAAGTAGGCAAGCCATAATGAACCCATACATGTTGAAAATATAAATCAACAGTTTGTTCAACATTTATATATTTCTTACATGGCATAAGAATACACATCTTGTTGAATCTATCAACTACTACATAAAGATAATCATGTTGCTTTCTAGATATTGGTAGACCTCCAACAAAATCCATAGAAACACTTTCCCATGGTCTAGAAGGTACCGGCAATGGCGTATATAAACCAAGCTTCATATTGCTAGGATTTTTTGTAGCAAAAAATGAACAACCTCTAATGAAATGTGAAACACTATCTACCATGCGAGGCCAATAACAATACCTTTGTAAATGTGCCACTATTTTGCTTACCCCGAAATGTCCAGCAATAAGAGAAGAATGAGCTTCTCTCATGATGCTTAGTCTCTCCCCTTATGGTATACATAACATGCCCATATGAAACAACAAATTATTATGAAAATGGTAATCATTATCCTCAACATGATTCCCTTCACTCAATTTAGCATACACATCCTTAAAATCAACATCTGATGCATATTGTTCTATGTAGCTCTCATGTACAATAGAATCATTCTTAAGTAAAGTAGTAGCACTAATAATAGGCCTTGAAATCATATCAGCAACTTTATTGAAAATACCTTTCTTGTACCTTATTACCAAGTGAAATTGTTGTAGGAAACCCATCCATCTGAAATGTTGTGACTTCTGTAATTTACTTTGCAACTGCAAGTACTGTAAAGGCTAATGGTCGGTATGAAAAACTATTTCTTTGCCCATCAAATAGTGTTTCCACTTTTTGACGCTTTTTACCAACGCATACAACTCCTTATCATATGTAGGATAATTCACAAAAACACCATTAAATGTCTCAGAATGAAATGCGATAGCCTTACCATGTTGTAGTTGAACTGCACCCATGCCGTAATCACTAGCATCGGTCTGTTCTCGAATGGCTGTCTCAAGTTCGGTAATGCAAGGACTGGAGCTGAACTTATCTTCTCTTTAAAAGACTTGAAAGCTTTCTGTTGCTTGCCTCCCCATTGGAAAGCACGCTTCACACTTGTCACTACATGCATAGGAGCCATTATGGTAGAGAAGTTAGAAATAAACTTCCTCCAATACTGAGATGCACCCAAATTTTTTTTTACCTCTGTAATGGATTTGGGAGTAGGCCAATTCACAATGGCTTCTACCTTAGAAGGATAAAATCTCAAAGAATCTCCTCCTACTATGTGTCCCAAATAAACCAAAGAAGTCTTCCCAAATTCACACTTTGACATTTTAAGAAACAACTGATTTTTATTCAAAATATCAAGTACTTTCTTAACATGCATGACATGCTCTTCTCTAGTCTTGCTGAAAATTAAGATGTCATCTAAGTATACAATAACAAAATCATTAATAAAAGGATGTAAGACATCATCCATTACCCGCATGAAAGTTTCAGGTGCATTGCATAAACCAAATGGCATAACAAGCCACTCAAAGAGTCCCCGTTTGGTTTTAAATGTTGTCTTCCAAATGTCACTTTCTGCAATTCTAACTTGATGATAACCACTACGTCAGTCTAACTTAGTGAAATATTTAGCATCGTTCAGCTGATCTAACAAATCATCTATCCTTGGGAGTGGGTAACGATTCTTTACCGTTATCTTGTTCAATGCCCTGAAGTCCACACACATGTGCCAAGTTCCATCTTTCTTTGGAATCAACACTATTGATGACCCACATGGCAAAGTGCTTGGTCTTATGAATCCTTTGTCCAACAAGTCCTTAATTTTCCTCTTTATTTCAGCATTCTCCATGATAGACATGTGGTACATGCCTATGTTAGGAAAAGGACAATCTTGATGTAACTGGATTTCATGTTGAATCTCCCTTTTAGGAGGCAAACCTGTCGGTTCCTGAAACATCTCATGATGTGCAGCAAATACATCATATAAATCTGATTTAAGTTTGGAATCACAATTTTCAAATGACTCTTGATTCACATCAACCTTGGGCTTAACCATAAGAAGTACAAAAGTCTTACTATAATTCACTAGTCTTTTTACGTGTCCCGCATTTACCATCGCTATGTTTGTCTTCTTGCGATGTGCTCTGACAATGAAATCCTTGCCATATTTAAAGAGATGATACTTATTTTCATGGTGATGGAAGATCGCTTTCCTATCAAATAAGTAAGGACTTCCCAAAAAAATTCCTGAGATATCAAGCAGTACTACATCAAGTTCAACTATGTCAATGAAGTGTGCAGTAATTGCAAATCGCAATATGCACTTTCTTGAGACTTGTAAGTTTTCATCCTTGCATATCCATCCAAGTGGATAAGGCCTAGAATGTGGAAAGGTCTTAATTTTAAGTTGTTTGAACAAGTCTTCTGATATGAGACTTGCTTGTGACCCACTGTCAAACAGTGTGTCAATTTTTGTATGTTTTGAGACTACCCTCACGTGGAACAGTTCAATTCTTTCTTCCTCATTTGGAGCTTGTACATGACAGTTTGAGGTACTAGTGCTTGGCTTAGTTTCAATTTCCTTTCCCTTCATACTCTTCATGTTGGGTATGTGTTATATTCTTTCCACGACTAGCCCCACGCGCTGTATGTTGCACCGGGCGCAGCAGGGGGGTCACAGGGGGGGAGGTAGCCCCCCCTGTCGTTGTCCGGGGCAGTGCCCCGGCGAAATTTTTTTTTGGTATGCGGTCCCACTCATATGCGGACCCACCCATGTTTTGTGCATGAGTTTGCACATGGTTTTTGGGTACGATGGTTTTAGACCCCTGGTATTTTGTAGATCCAGTCAAGGGAACTACGATTATGTTCTGATCCAGGGTTAATGGATTGGGGTTTATGTATGCTTCGGCATGTATATATATGTGTTGTAACACTAAAAGGAATATAATGAAAAATCAAGCTAGTCATCCCAATTTGGGATCCAGGGGAAAATCTCTGTGTTTATCTGTTTTATGTTTTATGCTCTCGCTATTGTTTATTTTATGTTATAAGATTCGTGTGTAGATAATTTCTGTTCAGGGTTAAAACCTACATTTGGTGTTTCGGCTTCAAGGGGACGACTTTGCTACTGAGGGTTTTTGCTTGGGCCTGAGGTAGACCCTGTTCAGTGGGAGATCTGCGGGATCGATTCTTGCGGTGAAAGAATATGGCGAGCGGCAGAAAGATAGAGATCGAGAAATTTAATGGTCAGAGTTTTGAGTTGTGGAAGCTCAAGATGGAGGATCTGTTGGTGGATAAATATCAGTGGATCACGGTAGATCCAGGTACTAAACCAACGACAATGTCAGATGAAGGCTGGAAGAAACTGGATCGGGAAGCTAAAAACACAATACGGTTGTGTGTCTCAGATTCAATATTGTTGAATGTATCTGGGGAAGCTATGGCAAAGAATTTGTGGGAAAAACTTGGGACTTTGTACCAATCTAAGTCTCTGGTGAATAATTTTTTCCTACGGAAAAAGCTGTATAACCTGAGGATGAAGGATGGAGACTCGGTGATAGAGCATCTGAATGCCTTCAATACTGTGGTAAGTCAGCTGTCATCTGTTGATATTAAAATCTCAGATGAAGATAAGTGCATTAGTTTGTTGTGCTCTCTACCAGACTCGTGGGACAGTCTGGTTATTGCAATAGGTAGCAATACAACTACCTTGAACTTTGATGATATTGTCTCAGCCTTGCTGTCGAAGGAAATGAGACGGAGAAATATGGAGGGTCAGAATGGAGATGCCTTATCTGTACGAGGAAGGTCCCAGAACAGAAACAAGAATAAGGTTTCGAGTGGGAGATCTAAATCTAGAGGGAGATCTGAATCTCCTGGAAAGTTTGTAAAGGTGTGCTGGAAATGCGGAAAGGAAGGGCACTACAAAAAGGAATGCAGATCTAAAGCTCCTGAGAAAGGAAATGGATCTGATGAAGCTCCTTCTGCAGAGGAAAAAACCACCTCGGATGAAGGTGGGGATGTGTATTTGGCTTCTTCTTCAAATACACATGTATATCATGAGTCATGGTTGATTGACTCAGGTGCATCCTTTCACTTCACTCCCCATAGGGAGTGGTTCTGTGAGTATGAGAAATATGATGGTGGTGATGTCTTCCTAGGGGATGATAGGAAGGCCAGAATCGTCGGACGTGGAAAGGTAAAGCTGAAGCTGCAAGGTGGGAGGATTAGAACACTTCCTGGTGTTCTGCATATTCCTACATTGGCCAGAAATCTGATTTCTGTAAGCAAGATGGATGATGCAAGTGTAAAAACAGTGTTCGAGAAATATGCCTGCAAGATGGTTCGGGGAGCACTGGTATTAATGCGGGGAGTTCGGACTGGAACTCTGTACAAGCTACAAGGTAGCACTGTTATTGATGGGTGTAACAGTTCTGTGGTTCCTGAAAGTGGGACAGAAAGTCTAGCTGTCTCTGGAGAAAAGACCATGCTATGGCATCAAAGGCTTGGACGTATTGGAGAGAAGGGCCTTCGGATACTGCATAGAGATGGTATGTCTAATTGCTCTCTGGATTTTGATTTATGTGAACATTGTGTATATGGGAAGCAGAATCAGGTGAGTTTTCCTTCTGGTGCTAAGAGGGCGAACAAGATATTAGAGCTTGTGCACAGTGATGTGTTTGGACCTGTGTCATTTCCATCACTGGGAAATTCTGTGTACTATGTTTCATTCATAGATGACTTCTCAAGGAATACATGGATATATTTCTTAAGGAAGAAATCTGAAGTCTTTGACAAATTTAAATAATTTAAGGCTCTGGTGGAAAACCAGACAGAGAAGAAGATAAAGGCATTGAGGACAGATAATGGTGGGGAGTTCTGCAAGAAGGAATTTGAAGAGTTCTGTAAGAAGTGTGGTATAGCACAACAGAATACTACTCCATACACACCTCAGCAAAATGGAGTTACAGAAAGAATGAATAGAACACTGATGTAAAAGGCAAGAAGCATGCTCAGTGGTACCGGGTTAGGACAAGAATTCTGGGTAGAGGCAGTGGAGACTGCATGTTACTTAGTTAACAGATCACCTTCATCGGCGTTGGAGGATAAGACCCCACATGAGGTATGGATTGGTAAGAAACCCTCTATTTCACATCTAAGGGTATTTGGATGTGATGCATATGTACATGTTCCAAAGGAGAAAAGGACCAAGTTGGATAATAAATCTGAAAGGTGCATCTTTATTGGGTATAAGGATGGTTTAAAGGGTTACAAGCTTTGGAATCCAGAAACAAGGAAGGTTGTGTACAACGGAGATGTGGTGTTTAGAGAAGTGAAAGATGTTGTTAAACATGAAGTCCTACCAAAGGAACCTGAGAAGATAGAGTTTGAGCTAAAGGAGGATGAATCATACTCTACAACAGAAGAAGACTCAGAAGATGAAGAGCCACAAACTCCAACTTTGAGAAGATCAGTTCGGGAAAGAAGGCAACTAGAAAGGTATAGTCCATCTGCTTTCTGTTCAGGTTTTGCCTTAACTATAACTGATGATGAACCCAGAACTGTCAGGGAGGCAGTAGATTCAGAGGATAGAAAACTCTGGAAGGAGGCCATGGTTGATGAAATGGAATCCTTGCACAAAAACGATGCATGGGATCTGGTGGAGTTGCCGGCTGGAAGGAAGCCCATTGGGAGAAAATGGGTGTTTAAGAAGAAGATGAATGTAGAAGGCAAGGTGGAGAAATACAAAGCTCGGTTGGTAGCGAAAGGTTATTCCCAGGTGCCGGGGATTGATTTTGGTGATATTTTTTCTCCTGTTGCCAAGGTTACTTCTATTAGATTACTTTTATCTGTTGCTGCTGCATTTGATTTTGAGATAGAACAGATGGATGTGAAGACATCATTTCTTCACGGGGATTTAGAAGAGGAGATCTACATGAAGCAACCTGAAGGCTTTATGGTGAAGGGTAAGAAAGAACTAGTATGCAGGTTGAAGAAGTCTCTGTATGGGTTAAAACAGTCACCAAGGATGTGGTATCAGAAATTTGATACCTATATACGGGGACTTGACTTCACCAGAAGCAAGGAGGATCACTGTGTTTATTTTAAATTAATTGGTGACCGTGTTATTTATTTGGTCTTGTATGTGGATGATATGTTGTTGATTGGAAATGACAAAGAAATTATCCAATATTTGAAGACCCAACTGTTCTTCAAATTCGACATGAAGGATCTTGGTGCTGCAAACTATATTTTGGGCATGGAAATTAAGAGAGATCGGGCAAAGAGGAAGCTCTGGTTAAACCAGAGGAAGTATGTCGAGACTATATTGCAGAGATTCAATATGCAGGATAGTAAACCGGTAAATGTTCCTATTCCTGTAGGTGTAAAGCTGTCTGCTGAACAGTGTCCCAAGACACAAGAAGAAGAGGAGGATATGTCCTGTGTTCCATATGCAAGTGCAGTGGGTAGCCTGATGTATGCAATGGTCTGTACTAGACTAGACATTGCACATGCAGTGGGAGTATTGAGCAGGTTTATGTCAAACCCGGGGAAGGAGCATTGGACAGCAGTGAAGTGGGTTTTCAGATATTTACGTGGCACTAGTGATTATGGCTGGTGCTACCAGGGAAGACCAGGATTGGAAAGAATGTTGGACATTCATGGTTTTGTTGATGCAGACTGGGCTGGAGATCTGGACCAAAGAAGATCTACAAGTGGGTATGTGTTTAGCCTGTTTGGAGGTGCAGTCAGTTGGATGAGTAAAAGACAGTCTGTAGTGGCGCTTTCAACTACAGAGGCAGAATACATAGCAGCCACTCATGCAAGCAAGGAAGAAGTTTGGTTGCAGAGATTGTGTTCAAGTATGGGGTTGGTATAGCAAGCTATAAGGATAGACTGTGATAGCCAAAGTGCAATTTTCTTGGCTAAGAACCCTGCTTATCATCCAAAGACAAAGCACATTGATGTTCAATATCACTTTGTTAGAGATATGGTTGAGGCTAAAAGGGTGTTGCTGGTAAAGGTGGACACTTTGAAGAATGTTGCAGATGCATTAACGAAGTCTGTGAGCACTCAGAAGTTCTCTTGGTGTAGAGAAACAATGGGTGTTGAAGAATTGGCCCAATGACTAAGCTCTCCTATGCCCCCCTGTGGAAAGAAAACAACAAGTGGGAGAATGTTGGGTATGTGTTATATTCTTTCCACGACTAGCCCCACGCGCTATACGTTGCGCCGGGCACAACAAGGGGGTCATGGGGCAGCGCCCCGGCGAATTTTTTTTTGGTATGCGGTCCCACTCATATGCGGACCCACCCATGTTTTGTGCATGAGTTTGCACATGGTTTTGGGGTACGATGGTTTTCGACCCTGGTATTTTGTAGATCCGGTCAAGGGAACTACGGTTATGTTCTAATCCAGGGTTAATGGATTGGGGTTTATGTATGCTTCGGCATGTATATATATGTGTTGTAACACTAAAAGGAATATAATGAAAAATCAAGCTGGTCGTCCCAATTTGGGATCCAGGGGAAAATATCTGTGTTTATCTGTTTTATGTTTTATGCTCTTGCTATTGTTTATTTTCTGTTATAAGATTCGTGTGTAGATAATTTCTGTTCAGGGTTAAAACCTACACTTCAAACCCATGGCTGCAATTTTGGTTTCGTCACCTGAATAATCACCTAAGTCTTGTGGTGTAGCTGTAGTAGCTACAGTTTTCTTTTTTCCTTTGTTTTTGTTAAACTGAGTTCTTTTTCATGATGTAGTTTGCAAAACTTTTTCTCTTCATGACCTTCTCTTGAAAAATGTTTACATATTACTTTCTCACCCTCTTGTTTGACAGATGCATTCTTTTGGCATTTTCCCTTAGAGTTTTTATCTTTTTTTTTCCCCTTAAAAGGCTTGTTTCTACCCTCATCAAAAGTGTTTTTCCCTCTAGCCTCTAAATGCGTAGCTTGTACACAAACTTCATCTAGAATAGTAGGATTGAACATAAGGATAGTATGTCTAAGGTAGCTGTGCAAACCACCTATATATTTCAGCAAAGTATCTTGACTTTGTAAGTCTACCCCTAATAAGAGTGCTCTTCTCCTAAACTCTTGGGTGTAGTCTTGTACATTTTGTCCCTTAAGTTGTCTGAAGTTTTTCCAGTTCATGATAGCCTTTTGTAAATGAGATAATGGATAATTTTATTTTTTAATTACAATAATACATTCATCCCATGATAAAGTGATCTTACCATTTTTTTCAATTTCATCCTTGGTCTCGGCTTCCCACCATACCAATGCTACTCCATCCATTCTCAAAGAGGCTAACTGTATCTTTGTGTCGTCATCATGAAGGTTATGTATCCTCAAGTAAACTTCCAATTGCCTTATCCAATTGTCAAGTTTCTCTGCATTGACTTCACCATTAAACATAGGCAACTAAAATTTAACATCAAGCTTTAAAAATGGACTTTTACTAGTGGTTTTAAACTTATGAGATTGATTCACCGAAGTTGAGGATGATGATGTAGAGGAAGAGGATGAATATGGGGATGGTGGATCACCATTTCCTCCGTGTCCTTTCTTTGACTTGTCATCACTTTTCTTTCTTCCTGAAGGACCCTCTCCTTCTTTCTAGTTTTTATACCCTTCTCCAACAAGCCTATCATTCCTTTCTTGGTAGAGTATCCTCACCATCTCCGTCATGTCCAAGAAAGCCTTTCGGAACACCCGTTCCTCTTCTTTGGGATCAATATCTTCAAGAGCTTCTCCCTCTTCTGAAGACATGCTTGAAGTTGCTTCTATGGCTCTTGGAGGTGGCTCCCTAGTCCTTCTTGGTTGAGGATTACTTTGTGAACTAACCAAGTGTCCTTCATCTCTCTTGAGTTTAAGCCTAGTAAGCATCAAAACTTGCAAACAATCAACTATATCTTTGCACAAAACAAATTTTGAGTAAAACTATAGCTCCTAAGGCTCAAATCCTTAGCTTTGATACCATCTAATTTAAAAATGAAACGATTTGTATCTGCTGTTCAAAGTATCCATTTTCATTTAATTAAGTGTGCAAAGTATTCATCATGTCTTGCAATTTAAACAAAGTGTTTTTGGTATCTATTTCTGAGTTTATGTGTGAAGGAATGTTAATTAAAATTACTATTTAACATCTTAAATCAGAAATACACATAAGAAAAACTTCACCATAAGATAACACAACAACATGATGATGCATTTCACCCCTCCTGGGCTACATCTGTCAGGTCCAAGGCTCCCAATGGGCATGTCCTTGCTATATTAAGTTGCTCAAATTGATTATACAGTGAGAAATATGCCTAAATAGGTAGAACCAACTATGAAATTGAATTCAGAAGATAGAAATAAGCTAAGAATGGCTTTTATTTCACCTCAAATAGTGAAGTATAGCCCAATGCAGCTCCATTTCCCTCATGGCCCTAATGGCTCTCCAAGCTCCCCTGAAGCAAAAATGGACGAAGAACACTTCTGTTATCTCTGCAACCTGTCCCAAACACTCCAGAATGCTCAGAATACCCAAAAGTGACCAAAATTCCGTCCAAATTGGTTCAATATTGGAGAATTTATGACCTCCACAATTTTCTTCTCAATGTCCCTTGGAAACCCCACCAAATGTGGGAAACTCCAGTTAGGCGCGCTAGAAATGGCGGAATTTCCAAAATTTCAGAACCGCACTGCTAAATCGGTGGAGGCATTTAATTTAACTTTCGGTTCAACTACGTGTTCACATGCTGAAAAAGAGGAGGCATTTTAGCACTGGCGGTTAGTGGTTTAGCCCCTGCCCATGGTCACGAGCGGAGGTCCTGTGGTGAGGGATAACCCAAAAGGGGCTTAACCCAAATATTTCCACCCGTTCTAAAATGCTTAGCACCTGGTTATGGCGCATGGTAACAGGACCCACAGCCTTAAGCCCTGAGGGCTTAACCTCAACTTCACCCATTTGAAAATTCCCGACCCAAATGCACGTTTACATGCACCTAACTGACCCAAACACGTTCAGCTCGGGTCGAAATTCACCCACGTTGTCAGCTAACCCAAACGCGTTGAGCATGCCCTAACTGTGTTCAGGTCGGGTCGGGTCAGCCCATCAATTTTTTTTTTTATGACTTTAAACCAATTTTAAACCAATGGCCCGGGGCCACATGGCAGCCTCCAGGAAGGCCACGTTGTACCCTGTAATAGGCCCATAAAAAATTTAATTAAAAAAATGAAATTTTCCACACAAATTTTCTGAAAATGGCAATTTTTTTTGTTCAAAAGTCCTATTTTGAAGGTTATTGGGCAACTTCAAACTTCAATATCTTTCACATATGACATCGGATTTGAGTCCCATTCACGGTGCCAGAATCGCAACGACGAGGCCTATCTGGTCATTCAGGCTGCAACCAATTCTGATCAGTTCCAATTTTGAGCTATTTTATTTTATTTTATTTTATTTTATTTTATTATTATTATTTTTTTTTTTCAGTTGGACATGATCACCTGATCAGCTACAAAAAGCTCCCAATCACTGCAATTCTATTATGTTTTTATACCATATTTCATCTAAACTTCCATGAGCCAAAGCAGTTAAAGCAAAACTCTTCAAATTCAGATACCTAGTGCAAATTTTATCTTAACAGACAGGGCTAGAAAAGGCTCCCAATTACCCCAATTTATATTGTTTTCATAACATGTTGCATATGAGCAGCCATTACCCGAAGTTTTTAAACTCGATCTCTGCAAATTTAGAAATAGATATTACATTTATCTAAACAGTAGATAGTCAAGGATTGAAAAACCTCCCTATCACCACAATTTCCTTTTGTTTTATGAGTATAGGTTTTAAGAAATGAATACCTTTCTTGCCAATTTAGCCTCCTTGTCTTCTGCCATTCTTGGTAGATCGTCCAACGCTGTAGAGAGATTATATGTTGCGGTTGGTGAATTCCAATTCATTGTTAAAGACCAGCAAAGTAGTAGAGGCACCCACACCCATGACATCTCAGGTTGTAATCATGAAAGGGTTTTAAATGTGTATAAATTATTTCTAATCTGTATCAATTCACTGGTTGGTGATAGTTATCCCACAGTTCTTAAAAATTTCTAAAATGTGTTGAAAAATTCCCATTTATTTTGGCTTAGCATCAACTTTTGAATTCTGGACATGGTAGACATGCTGCAAGATGGCATGTTTTCTGTAGGAATCGCTCATGAACAGAGGAGAATCAACAAAATCTTCAACGGATTATCACCCATGCCTTCAGCTTCATCTTCCTCCGTGGAATATTGAACATACAACCTCTTGAGTGCCTCGTTGCGATGATCTAGAAGAGTTTTGAAGTGACATATTCCTTTTGTAAAATGAATTCACCATAATTGGAGGCATCGGGAATCCAATTTCTTGAGTTCAAAAAGTGTATCAAATTAGAGTTGGGATAGAATGGACACATCCTTCCTCCTCCTTCATTGGACAAACTATGCAATGCGAGGGAAATAGACAAGGGAAACGAAAAATTTTGATATTCGAAAAACAAAAAGCCCATGAAATAGTTTTAGTCAAAGCTAAGGAAAAGGGGTTTTAAGAGAGATTATTGAACACAAACTCTACAAGGATTAGGAAAGGTTGTTTCCAAAAATTTTGATATTCGAAAAACAAAAATCCCATGAACTAGTCTTACTCAAAAGCTAAGGAAAATGGGTTTTGAGAGTGATTATTGAACACAAATTCTACAAGGATTAGGAAAAGTTTTTTCCTACTAACTTTTTGATTATGGTATGGTGGTGTAAAATTTTTCATTAATCAATGGGTTACAATGGGGTTGGAAAAGATGAGAGTTCAAAGGACTAAATGGCTATGAAGGACACAAAAGCTAAAAAGCAAGTTGAATAAGTTTTGAGGAAGTAGAGATAACCAATGAGTGGCGGTTGAACTTGATGTGAGAAAATTAAGAAGGCAATGAGGATTTGCAAAAGTAGATTAACTAGGAAGAGAGTAGTGAAATGAGGATGAGAGAGTTGGAGAATTTCAATGGGAAAGGTGATTTGGTGAGCAGATGGTTATAAAACAAAGGGTTGATGATAAAATATAGCTCAATAAAGAGTGGTAGTCAATGCACCTCAATGAGGTCTAATGAACACATTGGAGTGAGGTTACGAGATATATGTGATTACAAAGTAGTAGGTTGGATGAAATGTAGGATGAGATTGCGAATGAGAAAGAATCAAATGAACTAATGGGAAACCATATCCTAAGGCCAACAAAGGATGAGAACCTAGTAGTGGGCATGGCACTACACAATAGAAAAGTTGGCCTTATACCAACCCCGCCCCTTATGCTTCTTAAATACAAATAGGTAACACTACACTAGCGTGTTAATAATGGTTCAAGCCCACCTTGTAGTCAGCTTACTTATGGAGGAACAATAACAATTAGAGGAAGTAGTATTAACAATAATGCAAGTTTGAATATTAATAGTAGCACACTTGGGAGTTTTAGTTATTTAGAGCAAAAAAACAAGAGTTTCATGAATTTTAGTACCTATGATGCTTTGAATTATAACCTAGGAGCATGTAAGAGAAATAATGTTAGAGTGATGTATTATTTAAAAAACTTAGTCATATGTAAATGCTTTGGAAAAAAAACATAATGATCCACATACCTTGATATAAAAAAACCTTAAAAATGTCACTTTTAAAATCTCTTATGTAGTTACCTCATTTCATTCAGGTAGATATCACAATTACTTATTTAAGTAATCGTGCGATCATATTTTTTATTCTCTTAAAGGAACTCTTTCTAAACATGCACCCCATCAAGCATAAATCATCCTAACATTAATATAAATCATCTTATGAATATCCTCGAAATAATTCTCACCAATAGCCTTGGTGATGGTGTAAGGCTCGTATCAAAATGGTATGAGCTTCCTCTAGGATTTTTTCAATTGCTTTTTATGCAAGTCCAACCATAACTCGTCACCAACCTGAAACTTATGTGGATTCGAATGGATTGTGTATCTACTTGTACTTGGAGTTCACAAATTTCTATAAAATATCATGAACTCATTATTGAATTTGTTAGATACATTCCTCAAAATTGGTTTTGTTGCTTACCTCGTTCCAAGTTTGGGAGGTATCTTCATGTGTTATTCCATGAATATAGCTACATCAATTTGTGTCAATTTTTTGGGACCCCAAGCACACCTGAAAAGGCTTGTGGGAAATAGAAATATGAAGAGTTATGTCAAATTTCTATTGAAAATATGGAAGGCTTTCAACATGCGTATGTGGATCCTCACAATTGTATACTCAAGGACATCTACAATAATCATATCGGGTACTTTTTATTTGTCAATCTAGGGATGGAAGGCAGTGGATTTGGTCAAGCTTGATGTCTGTCATGAACCAGTGGTTAAATCAGAAAATATTGAGGAACCTACTATCCCTATCAAGAAATATGGTCTTTGGCAACCCAAAATGAACCAAAATATGCTTGAAGAAGAGCTTATGAGTGGATTTTGTTTCAACGGTCTTCTTATAGGGTGTCGAAATTCTCGTCCAAAGGAAGTGATCAACAACAAAAAAAAACGCATTCGTTACCATAATTAGTTGAGGGAAAACATTATATAGAGTAGGAAAATGCCTACTGTTGAAAAATGCAACAAGAAAATCTCAATTTGACTTTGCCTTGGTCAAATTAAGAAAAATCAAATTTCCACATCAACAAACAACTTGGAGGAATTTAACTGAGGTGACATGGATCTTTTCACTAATTTAGCTTAGTAAATTCGAGTTAGAGGAGTTGGAGTTTAGTTAAGCATGTGTGATTGCTAATTTGTAGCAATCAAGGTCAGTTATTTCAAGTTGCTTTCAGTTAAACTAGTTCTAAATTTTGGAGGAACTAGTGGAAGATCAGTTGTGTAGTGGGACTTCAATCTAACTTAGTGATCATCTAGTTAACTGATCAATCAACCCAAAATAGCTAGTGCATGCAGAGAATTCATTTTATGTTAAGCAAGGTATGGATTGTGTTGGTTACATCTTGGTGCTAAAAAAGATGGTCTTATGGGTGTATTTATTATATGGTGAGCAACATATTATATGTGTTGTGTATGGAAATAATTTTGTTTCTTACACTTCTTAGTATGTTGAACTATGTTTGGTTGTTCTTAGGTGTTGTAACAATGTATTTAGACACCACCTCTATTTTAGAATACAAGTTTTCTAATATACAAAATCCCTCGATTCTCCAACATGATATTAAAGATAATGGTTTGAGATGTAGCATGTTTCCTACAAGTCTTATGCAAGTCGTAGATGCTCTTAAAAATTTATAATTTTTTAGTGGATTGGTTCTAGGTTTCTAATTGAAAGCTAAATCTAGGATCAAATCAATGGGTTAACATTATGAGTTTCAAGATATATTTTATAAATTGTAATGGGCACAATTATGGAATTTGGGCACAACTACATGGGAACATTTTTGAAGAGTCAATAGTCATAGGAATTTACGAAAATGGTGGTTCTTATCCAAGGGATAACTAATAAAAAAATTCCATCGACAGGAAGAAGGATGAGGCTTCAAGAGTCATAACAACCTCCATCTCAAGGTGGATTCAATTTCATATAATCCATATCAACTACTCATATAATCTATACTCTTTAGTATATCAAAGAGTTATAAATTGATGCTTCTTTTCCCCTAAGACCCTACAAACCCTATATTCTCCTTGAAAACCTTAGCCTCTATAATAAAAGCAACAAAGCTCCTACATAATTTACAATGTCATGAATTTGAGAATTCCACCAATTCAGTGACACCCCAAATAATTTTTTAGAAAAAGAAATTCCTAGCTCAAAAGACTCCATATGTGGAATTGATTACCATAGGCGCACATCAATGAGTTTGGAATTACACAGTTAATCGATCCACAGCTTCATGGCAGCATGCTTTCAACCATGTTGAGAGGCTCCATAGGCTACATGGCACCTAGTAATGCAAGCATCTTTATTATTTGATAGTAAATTTTTCAGAGAATTTATTGGAAGGACAAATCCCTCTTGAGATTAGGTTAATGAAAAACCTTTCGGTATTGTCTCTCTTAGCTAACTACCTCACAGGAACTGTTTCAGCTTCATTTGGAAACCTGAGTAGCTTATTGTATCTTAACTTGGGCCACAATAGTTTAATTGGTACAATACATGAAATTTGGAAGGGCATCATTAGAGTTTGCACTTGTTATCATTGGAATATAACTTCTAAAATACAATGTTAAGGCTCCAAATTAAGGATTGCATAATTGAGTGCCAATGCATGTTGATGGTAAGAGAGTGCCAATGCATGTTGAGGACTGTTAAGGAGTACTAGAACAACACAAGGGAGCACTAGGTAAAAATACAGGGAAGTGAATGAATATGAGGGTGTGTCAGGGAGTGGTAATGAGTGATAGTTTTCATGCCACGAAGGGAGTGAGAAGGTATTCTAAGCATTCACACACCTTATTGACCACTCAATTCTTACCATTCTCACACCATAACAAAAAACCATAAAAATGCCATTCTTAAAATCTATTGTGTAGTTTCCTAATGTCATTCAAGTAGAATCTCTCAATTACTTATGTGAGTAATGGTGAGATCATTTTTTTATTCTCTTAAAGGAACTCTTTCTAGACATGCACCCCATCAAACATAAATCATCGAGTAAAAAAGAATGGAAATGAATGAATAAGAGGGTGTGTTGTGGGTGTCAGTGAGTGTCAGGCGTGGCAATGGGAGAGTGAAGGAACACTAGGGAATGTTATGGAATTTCAAGAAGTTTCAGGGTGTGCTAATATGTGCCAGATAGTGCCAAGGCATGCCAGGCATACCAAGGCATGCCATGTGTTGAGGAGGGAGTGTTAGCAAGTTATAGGTGTGCTAAGGAGGAAGAGACAAGGTATGTTAGGCAATTCCAAGGCATGATAGAGTGATAGGAAATCATTCCAAGTTGTGAAAAGTTCTGGGGTGTGCCAATGTGTGCCAAGGAGTGTTATGGAGTGCTAGAGACACACAAGGTAGCACTATGTCATAATGCATCGAAATGAATGAATAATAGTGTGTGAAAAGGAGTTTTAACAAGTTCCATGTGTGATAAGGAGGAGTGATAAGGCATGCTTAGCAGTAATAAGGAATGATAGAGTGCTAGGGTGGGATGCAACCAATATGTGCCAACGTGTGCAAGGAAGTGTTAACTAGGAGTGCCAGGGAAACACAAGGGAACAGTACGTCAAAATTCATGGAAATGAACAAATAAGAGTTTGTGATTGGGAGTGTCATTGACTTCCAAGTGTGATAAGGAGGGATTGACAACGTATGCTAGGAAGTGTTAAGGCATGCTAGAGGCCAGGGCAACATTCCAAGATGTCTTAGGTGTTAGGGTGTACCAACATGTGCTAAGGAGTGTTAAGGAATGATATGGAAACACAAGGGAGCACTTGGTAAAAATGCATGAAAATGAATGTATACGAGTTTGTGACTGGGATTTTCAATGAGCTCTAGGTGTGCTAAGGAGAGAGTGAAAATGTATGCTAGGTAGTGCCAATGAATGCTACAGTGCTAGGGTGGCATGCCAAGATGTGCCAATGCATGCTAGGGAGTGTTAGGGAGTGCCCGGTAAACACAAGGAAGCACTATATCAAAATGCATGGAAATGAATGAATAAGAGTGTGTGATATGGAGTGTCAATGAGTTCTAGGTGTGTTAAGGAGGGAGTGACAAGGTTATATGCTAGGCAATGCCAAGGTATGTTAAACTACCAAGGTGTGTCAGGAAGTGCTACGGTGTGTTAGGGAGTGTAAAATCATGTCAAGGAATGTAGGGGATGCTAACACATGCCACATAATTCCAAGGCATTTAAGACATGTCAGGTGTTATGGCATGTAAAGATGTAAACTATGTTTCTTAGGTTTTTTACGACCACAGTTGTATGTAACAAGCCTTGTCTTGGTAACTTGTTAAGTGGGATCAATTGAGATTGGACATGAGTAGTCTAATATGAGTTACATGTAGTTCTTAGGTGAACAAGGCATGTGTTGAATTTCCACAACACATGAGAATTTGGGTTTGGTCTTAGATTATTTGATGCAAACACATTCAAGTGCCACAACACATCAACTTTCACAATGAAATCTACACACATCAGGGAATCAATTAGTGCACATGAAAATAATTTTTAACTTTTTCAAACCTTGCTTCATTAAATTACAAAATGTAATAGAATAGGCTAGAGCTCTCATACCAGGGTTGATGGCCCTTTACAATCACACTGATACAAGGAATACAACTAGGGCTTGGTGTTAGTCCTTTGACAACCAATATACCTTGAACAAGACAACATTTGACTCAATTTTTTATGGTGGACACACATAGCCCTTTCAATCCACATGTCTTGAACACATATGGCAGGTCCTCTTTCCTCCCATTATGAAACTCCTCAATTTGCCTCTATCAATGAACTAAACTCCTTTATGTTACTGAACTCGGCTCAAAAAAAAATTCCCTCTATCTACCTCTTTTTTCCTTTAAGGTTTGCAACACTTAAAAGTTTTTGATTAGTTGTTCACAACTCTATTGTGAACAACTCTTTGGTCTGCCCACTTTTGCAATACTGCTGCTCCAAGATGACAAGTCTAGGGATATGGAGGTTACCCTTCTTCTCAATGACGCAATACTCTACAATACAGTGAACTAGGGATAGTTGGCTAGCCCACTTGACTACTACTTTAGTCCTTCAAATTTTGCACGTCCTTAGGCCCAATACACCTACCCTTCTACCAGTCTTGTTTACCTTCACAAGTACAAGACTTAGAGCTCTTCTTTGACAGTCACCTAAAAACCCTCCAATTGTACTTAGACTACAATCAATTTTCCCAACCACAGTAATTTGTTTTACTGATCTAGTGCCCACAACACTGCCCTCATCTAGGGCTCTTCAAATATGCCAACTAATAGTGATTTGAATCCTCTCAAAATCACTATACCAATTTTCATTGTCCAATCTATGAACAAATATGAACTACTCTGTTATCATACTTCTAAAAATTTGTAGATGACTGAACTAGGGTCACAAATCATCCATTAACAGTCCATTGACTAACTGTTTATAGGTTGCTTTAGATCTCTGTCCAAAACTCTATGGACAGTCCAACAAAATCATCTCCTCTTCATGTCAATCCATTCCTCATATTGCACATTTATTCTGCTCCATATTCTACTTAGGTTCCACCTTCCTTTGTATTTGCTATCTCCACACATACTTCTGCAAACCATATTCCAAATTTATGGTATATATTGCAGAGATAAACCTCTCTCTGAGGGTCACAACCCCTCTTCTTCTATGCAAATTTGTTACAGTATTAATGGCATACTTTATGGGTTGAACATGCTAGGAAACCTCCCTAAATAGGGAATTATACTTCTATTCTAATTACTTTAGAAAAACCATATCCACCCATAGCAAAAAAGAAAACTCTTTCCTCCATAAGAGACTTGGCCTAGCTCATATGGATCCATAGGCTCTGGTCATTTATTTGGCTGAAACTTGACCTAAACTTTAGATGTCTATGACCCTCAAACTACGGTTACGTCAGTCAATATTACACTTGTGACTACTTTTGTTTTGGCCCTAAATTATTTTGCAAACCGTCCTCCATTTGTGTTGGTATTTATCATAGACCTCGCAACCTAGTAACCAGCACAAGGTAGGGTCTCAACCCTCTCTACTATTTCAAAATTTGATGCGGACTTCCATAAAAACACCACTTAAATCACATGCCCAAATTCTCATGAGTCGCCTCCCTTGAGCTTTATCTACCCTAAGAGAACCAACAATATGCCATCCTACTTCCTATCTCGAACCCATTAAGGTATGTGACATTCTTCTGAACCCTCACATGATGATCTTACTTTTGGTGGATGATCATGGCCTCCCTTTAGCAATGCTTACTTAGACCTCTAACCAGACCTACTTTAGGACTACATCTCTCTTAGCCTCCTTGATAAAATGAGCTCCTTCTCACTTGATGTTCTTGCATTCATACTAAGGTGTCCTTAAATAGCTTTTCCTATCTAGGCCTTTTAAGAGCGCTCTAGAACTTAAGAATTTTATCTACTTAAACCTTAGGAAATATTATTTTTCTGTTTAATTTATTTTAGATGTTAAATCTCATCTTGGGTCCAAAGCCCCTTTGCTTAGGTTATTTTCCCACAAAAAATTTTGTGGTCAAAATCACAGAAACCCATCTCACTAGGCTTGTGGAGTACCTCCCAAGCTACACAATTTAACAACATAGTCTATTTTTAGTAATCATAACTTGGTCAAGCTCCTATAGTCAAGCGAGAACTTGGTTGGGTTTCGAAGTTGAAAATTAAGTAAGGGTAGTTGTGAGGGCATGACAACTAGGAAGGGTTAGTGAATTCCAAGGAATGAAAAGGTGTGCTAACACATGCTAGACAATGTCAATGCATGTTGAGGAATGTTAAGGAGTGTCGAGTTATCACAGGGGAGAACTAGGTCAAAATTCATGGAAATGAACAAATAAGAGTGTGTTCCAGGGAGTCTCAGTGAATTCAAGTGTGCCAAGCATGAAGTGTTTTAGAAAAAGTTCATAATATGATTTGTAAGAGGCTAGCCTACGATTGTGATAAGGGGCTCGACAAAGAAATTTTAAACAAAGGGAGACTTTGTGTTGGGAACAACATTATTTTGCCTTTATCTATTATTTTTATATGACATGTGGCACACTTTGGCCGAATGCTCATGTTTTAAACTATTTTAGACTATTCCATGTTGTACATTATTATGCATAGGTTTTGGGGAACTCAACTTGTGTTGGCCTATAGCTTGTGTGTCTTGTGTATCTTGTGGTTCTTGCAAACTCTCAGTAAATGCTCTATTGTTTATATGAACTAGAAATACATGTGAAATATTGCCTATGTAAGCTATGTTTCTTAGTTTTTTTATGGCCATGGCTAGATGTGATCCTTGTATTGGTAAGTTCTTAAGTGGTAAAATTTCAGCTTGAACATGACTGGCCTAAGATGAGGTATATGAAGTTCTTAGGTGAACAAGGCACAATCTACTTGTAGTAGGTGCAATTGATCAAGTTGTTAAGGCTGAAGCAGATCAATGTCACATGAACTGTAGTAGCTAAGGACTTGATTGGGTTCCCAAGTCATGAAAAAATGTAAGGATATTTGTGAGGGCATGAGTGCCAAGGCATGCTAAGGAATGCTAACATGTGCCAAATAGCTCGAAGGCATGTAAAATATGCTAAGATGTTTCAAGTGCTAAGGCATGCCAATATCTGCAATGTGTGACAATACATGCCAGGGACTATCAAGGAAACAAAAAGGAGAAACAAGTTAAAATACAAGGAAATGAACACATCATAGGGTTAATAAGTCATCAATTTACATCTTCCAAGAGGGGAATGCTATGCACACCAACACTAGGTGAAAATGAGTGTCAAGTGCCAAGTGTTAGTGCATTCTAAGTGCCAAATCATCCTCTGTTAGTTATCTTCTACTTTCCAATAACTGATCTCAAATAAATTTAATATTAAACCATGCCAAAGTATACTAAGGCTCTTAATGAATGATATACATGATAATGATCATGGCCTCTTTAGGACTACATGTCTCTTCGCCCCCTTGATCAAATGAGCTTCTTCTCACTTGATGTTATTTCCTTCATCTTGAGGACTCCTTAAAAAAATTTTCCTAGACCTCTTAGGAACCCTCTAGAACTTACAGGTTTATCCACTTAGACCTTAGGAAATATTAATTTTCCTTTTTAATTTTCTTTTAGATTTTAAGCCCTGTCTTGGGTCCAAAGTCCCTTTGCTTTGCTTCTATTCCCACAAAGCCTTTTGTGACCAAACTCACACAAAGCCATCTCACTAGGCTTATGGAGTACCTCCCAAGCTACACAATTCAACAATATAGTCTAGTTGTAGTAACTATAACTTGGTCAAGCTCTTGTAGTCAAGTGAGGGCTTGGTTGGGTTCCCAATTTGAAAATTAAGTAAGGGTAGTTGTGAGGGCATGATAGCTAGGGAGGGTCAGGGCATGCAAAGGAATGAAAAGGCATGCTAACACATGCCGGAAAATGTCAATGCATGTTGAACTAGAGTGTTAGCGTGTGTTGAGGCATATCAAGGGATAACTAGGTCAAAATGCATGGAAAGGAACAAATAAGAGTGTGTGCAAGGGAGTGTTAGCGAATTCAAATGTGCTAAGGATGAAGTGTGTTAGGATAAGTTTAGAATATTATTTTCAGGAGGCAAGCCTGTGGTTGTTATAAGGGGCTCGACAATGGAGTTTTAGACAAAGGGAGATCATTTTGTGCTAGGCACAACATTGTTTTTCCTTTAGTTTTTTTTTGTTATATGAGATACGACATACTTTGGCTTCATGCTCATGTTTTAAACTATTCTAGATAATTACATATTGGACATTGTTGTGTATAAGTTTTTGGGCACTCAGCTTGTGTTAGCTTATATCTTGTGTGCCTTGTGAATCTTGTGGTTCTTGCAAACTCTCAGTTAATGTTCTATTGTTTATATGAAATGAACATGCATGTGAAATATTGCTTGTGTAAGCTATGTTGCTTAGTTTTTTTATGGCCATGGCTAGATCATGTGATCGTTGTCTTGGTAAATAGTTAAGTGGGACAAGTTGAGATTGGAAATGAGTGGCATAAGATGAGTTATAGGTAGTTCTTAGGTGAACAAGGCACAATCTACTTGTAGTAGGTGCAATTGGTCAAGTTGTTGCGGTTGAAGCAGGCCAATGTTTTCACATGAACTGTAGTAGCCAACGACTTGATTGGGTTCCCAACTCACGAAAAAATGTAAAGGATAGATGTGAGGACATGAGTGTCAAGGCGTGCTAGGTAATTCTAAGATGTGCTAGATAGTGTGAAGGCATGTCAAACATGATAAGATGTGCCAAGCGATAAGGCATGCCAAGATGTGCAAGGGTGTGTCAATGCATTCCAGGGAGAACTGTCAAGGAAACAAAATGGAGAAACAAGTTAAACTACAAGGAAATGAACACATAAGAGGATTAATTAGTCATCAATTTACCTTTTCTAAGAGGGGCATGCTAGGCACACCAACACTAGGCACCAATAGGTGCCAAGTGCAAAGTCTTAATGCATTCTAAGTGCCAAGTCTTCCTTTGTTTCTTCTCATCTACTTTACAAAAATTGATCTCAAATAAATTTAATATTAAACCATGCCAAATCATACCAAGGCATATCAACGTGTTCCATACATGCTAATACTTTACAAGCACCAACACGTGCCAAGCGCTAATATGTGTCAGGGACTGTTATGCATGCTATGAAGTGGAATGGCATGTTGAAGAGTGCTAATGCATGTTTAGGAGTGCTAAGGAGTAATAGGAAAAAACATTAAGGGAGCACTAGGTCAAAATTCATGGAAGTTAATGAATATGAGGAACATGTTCCATGGAATAGTGTTAATGAGTGCTATCTTTCATACCAAGGAGGGAGTGACAAGGTATGCTAATAATTGGTAAGGCATGCTAGGGAATATCAAGGCATGTAAAGAAGTGCCAAAGTGTGCTAGGGAGTTCCAAGGTGTGCTAATTATATGTTCCAAATAGTGCCAAGATATGCCAATACATGCCAGGTGCTAAGGATGTGGAGGGTGCCAGGGTATGTCAATATGTGTCAAGAAGTGTCAAGGCAACAAAAGGAAGAACCAAGCTAAAATGCAAGGAAATGAACACATAAGAGGGTTAATAAGTCAGGACTATATCTTTTTCAAAAGGGGCATGCTAGTCACACTAATAATAGGTCCCAATGCATGCCAAGTGGCATTGTGTGCCAAGTGCTAATGTATGTCAATGTATTAAACCAAGGTGTTCCAGGGCATGCTAGGGACTACATGCATGCCAACACATGCTAGGAGAGTTCCATGTTGTGCTAGCGCATGCCACCATGTGCTTGGGCATCAGTTTCATGACAAGATGTTCTATGTACAAAGATGTTCCAAGACATGCGAGGTGCTAAGAAATGTTAGAGTGTGACAAAGCATTAATTTAAGGTGTGCCTGGATTGTTGAGGAGTGTTAGGTCTTTCTCATTAATATAATTTTTAGAGCTTGATTATGTATTAAATAATATATTTCCTACACACACTAGTAGAACTTTATCTAAAGGGAATTTGATAGATAATAAACTTAATAGATATGAATCATGTGTTGACTCATAGGAAAACTCTATTTGACTAGTGATTACTTGAGGGAAATGATACACACTAATTTCTTCTTAAAAAATTGACTAATTCTAACCACTATGGCCTTGGAAATATCATAAAAAATACTCCACAATAATGGCCTTAAATTGTTATCTTTTGAAAAAATAAATATTAACAGGCATATAGTGTCATCAAAAACTCATTGGAATGATCAATGGTGACGAACATTTTTTTACCATCACCAAAAGTAACAAAAAGAGCATTGGTAAGGGTCATTAAAAGTTTGTCACTAGAAGTGTCACCAAAGAGAGAATTAGTGATGGGCCTTTAAAAACCCTCACCAAAAGTGTCATTGAAAATGGCTTTGGTGACGAACCTTAAAGGACCATCACTATATATACTTACAGTGACGATTTTTTAAGGACCGTCACCATATGTGACATTGGTGACAGACCTTAAAGGTCCGTCAGAAGCATGACCCTCACCAATTTCCTTTTTCTTATAGTGACATTTTATATTAGGATTAAATATATAGATGATCTATTTATCACCAATAATTCCTCATCATCCATTAATACTCTAAAAATTTCCTTGCATGATCACTCATTCTAACTTTGGGATCACAACGACACAATATAAGTACGCTTTGGACCTACTCTCATGATTTTAGATGGCTATTTGCAACCTTATTGCAATTCTATCCTTCCTTAGTGTCAAACTAGAGGATTATATCTCTTCACCCTTGGTTGAAAGATCTCGATATTGCTAGCTAGTTGGGAACCTCTTTTACCTTGCTCACACTTAGTTGAATATTTCATATTCTATGGGTATTATTTCCTAGATTATACAGGAACCCCACAGGTTACACTAGAATGTTTCCAAGTAGATTCTTTACTACATTTAAGGAATATTTAATTTTGGGATTCATCATGGGATAGGTTGTGACCGTGATTTAGTGGAGTATAAAAGGTTATATTGGGTGGGTGATATTGTATATCCAAAATACACTTCAAGCTACCTCTTCTCACTTTATTCTTGTCTAATTTGCTGGTTGGATTAGAAATAGTTACCTAATAACCATTTCACTAGTTACCTAATAGAAGTAATATCGTGGAGCTTTCAATGTAACCATTGAATCCATTTGGCTCCAGTACATTCTCACAACTTTTTATATATAATAAAAGTAAACATGTATCTTTTTTTATACATGAATTAGAGTAACATTTAGATGGCATTAGATATGTTTCACTAATAGTGGACCCAAAAAATTAAGGTTGATAGGCCTCCCCAACATGTGCCTATTAATTCTTAATTCCTTACCTGTTATATTCTTATCTTATATTGGTTGAAAGGATTAATTATTTCCTTCCTTCTAATGTATCCTTCCTCATAAAATACAATGCATCATTCAATAGGAGTTCAATCTTAAGGATTTATGCTACCTTTATATCTTCTTCCATCATTGTTGGTATACCTCACATTTGAAATTTGTTACAGATTAAATTGTCACATCCATGCAAATGATCTCAAATCTAGACCTTTTTCCATCCAGAGAACTATTTTCATTAATCCCTGAGAAATATGGAAGAAATATATTTCCATGAAGTGTAAGAATATTAGATTAGATAACTTAAAATCCATATTTTTGGAGACCATCATACGTACTCTACATTGCAACTTACGACATCGCACCTTTCATATTAAACATCTTGCATCGTCATCAAACCTTTCCTTCATAACAAATGTGATAGTAATTTATAATGGGTAAAAAATAAAAAAGGTTACGAAGCTTCTATTCTAGAAGCCTTGTAATGGTATCTACTCCAAACAGTGGGGATTTGGCTTGCGTTCATCCTATCTTGGATGTCATTCTTACCATAATGGATCGCATCCCCTCCATTGTGTATCTCACCCCTACCTAAGTGGATCTAAAACTTCCATCCTTGGCCTATAAGTGTAATGCACTCAAAGGAAAAGGGGTTTGATTTTGACTCTTGAAACTATACTTCCACACTGCTGAAGTATTCACTTAAGGTTTTTGATTGCAAGGTTGGAATTGAGGGATATTGGTGTGAAGTCATCAACATCAAGGCTTGGTTGTAACTATCTCATTTTCTATACTTAATAAAAATGCATATTTCTTTCCCATGTTCATTGTTATGATAATTGTTTATGATATTCCTTGATCACTTGTATAGATTATGTTAAATCATTTATGTATCACATGATTTGATATTTTGTATGTTTGTGTCTTTGCAAATCTTTTCTTGGAGCATCGAGAACGATATTGAAAACTATAGCAAACAATGACAAGGATAAGCATTTCAAAAAATGTATAAACCACTCATCCAATCCTACATCTATGATTTAATGGTAATCTAGGCAATGTTTCTATGTAATTGATTGTTTTTTCTAGTATTTAATTTTTAAACCTAGGGAGATCACTCTTGTCTTCCAACCAAATTGGCGACTCCACTGGGGATCGAGTTGTTCCTTGGAAGTATTTTTTTCTTAAGTCAAACTATTCTCGAGTCTCTGGTGAACCCTACTTGATTCTAAAAACCCAAATCTTTTATGTAGGCTTTAACCCTGTACATAAATTACCTACAAATGAATTCTTAAAAACAGAAAATAAACAATGCAGAGAACATAAACATGAAACACATATACACTGATATTTTCCCATGGATCCCAAAGTCGGGACTACTAGATTAATTTTTCATTATATTCCTTTCAATGTTACAAATATATACATGTAGAATCATTCATAAACCCCAATCCATTAACCTTGGATTAGAACATAATCGTAGTTCCCTTGATCAGATCTACAAAATACCATGGACAGAAAAACATCATGCCCAAAAATACGTGTAAAAACCATGCACAAAACCATAGGTCAGTCCGCCCACATAATATAGGGTCCAAAAACAAATTTCTTGGGGGGTTTCCCCGAACCCTGTGTAGGGATACCTCCCCCCTACAAACCCCATGAAAAGGGTGGTTGCCTCCCCCCCTATGACCCTTGTGTTATGCCTGACACAACAAACAGGGGGGATATCGCCCCCCGCGCATATGACTAGTTGTGGAAAAAATATAACACACACCCAAAACTCTACCAATTGTTGTTTACTTTTCCACACAAGCAGTAACAGGAGAGATTAGTCATTGGTCTAGACCTACAACACCCATTGATTCTCTACACCAAGAAAACTTCTCAGTGCTCACATACTTTGTCAATGTATCTTCAACATTCTTCAAAGTGTCCACCTTTACTAACAACACATTTTTGTCCTCAACCATATCCCTCACAAAGTGATACTAAACATCAATTGGCTTTGTCTTTGAATGATAAGTAGGGTTCTTTGCCAAGAAAATTTTACTTTGGCTGTCACAGTCCATCCTTATAGCTCGTTGTACCAACCCCGTACTTGAACACAATCTCTACAACCAAACTGCTTCCTTGCTTGCATGAGTGGTTATCATGTATTCAAACTCTATAGTTGAAAGAGCCACTACAGACTGTATTTTTCTCATCCAACTGAATGCTCCTACAAATAGGTTTAACACATACCCACTTGTAGATCTTCTCTGATCTAGATCTCCACTGGAGTCAGCATCAATAAATCCATGGATGTCCAAAAATTTGTCCAATCCTGGTCTTCCTTGGTAGCACATACCATAATCACTAGTGCCACACAAATATCTGAAAACCCACTTCACTGTTCTCCAATGCTCATTCCCCAGTTTTGACATAAAGCTGCTCAATACTCCCACTACATGTGCAATTTTTGGTCTAGTGGAAACCATTACATACATCAAGCTACCCACTGCACTTGCATATGGAACACAGGACATGTGCTCTTCCTCTTCTTGTATCTTAGGACATTGTTCAGAAGATAACTTTACACCTACATGAATAATCTTCACCGGTTTACTATCCTGCATATTAAACCTCTACAATATTGTCTCGACATGCTTCCTCTAGTTTAACTAGAGCTTCCTCTTTTCCTGATCTCATTTAATTTCCATGCCCAAAATATAGTTTACACCACCAAGTCTTTCATGTTGAATTTGGAGGAAAATTGGGTCTTCAAATCCTTGATAATTTATTTGTCATTTCCAATCAACAACATATCATCCACATACAAGACCAAATAAATAACATGGTCACCAATTAGTTCAAAATATACATAGTGATCTGCTTTGCTTCTGGTGAAGCCAAGTCCTCGAATATATGTATCAAATTTCTGATACCACATCCTTTGTGACTGTTTTAACCCATACAGAGACTTTTTTAGTCATCATACAAGTTCTTTCTTACGCTTCACCGTAAAGCCTTTAGGTTGCTTCATGTTGATCTCTTCTTCCAAATCCCTATGAAGAAACATTTTCTTCACATCCATTTATTCTACCTAAAAATAAAATGTGGAAGCAACAAATTAAAGGTATCTAATAAAAGCTACCTTGGCAACAAGAGAAAAAATATCAACAAAATTAATTCCTAGCACCTAGGAATAACCTTTTGCTACCAATCAAGCTTTGCATTTCTCCGCCTTACCTTCTGCATTCATATTCTTCTTAAACACTCATTTTCTTCCAATGGGTTTCCTTCCAGACGACACCTCCACCAAATCCCAAGCCTCATTTTTGTGCACGGATACCATTTCATCAACCATGGCCTCCTTCCAGAGTTTTCCATCCTTTGTATCCACTGCCTCCCTGACAGTTCTTATATCATCATCAATGATAGATGAAGAAAAAATTGAACAAAAAGTAGATGAATTATACCTTTATGGCTTCCTTCTTTCTTGAACTGATCTTCTCAAAGCTAGAATTTGTTGATCTTCCTCTTCTGAATCTTGTTATGTTGTAGATTCTAATTCTTCCTCCTTTAGCTCAAACTCTATCTTCTCGGGTTCCTTTGGTAGGACTTCATGTTTAATAACATATTTCACATCTATAGACACCACATCTTGGTTGTACACAACCTTACTTGTTTATGGGTTCCAAATCTTATAACCTTTTAAACTATCCTTATACCCAATAAAGATGCACCTTTCAGATTTACTATCCAACTTGGTTATTTTCTCCTTTGGAACATGCACATATGAATCACATCCAAATACCCTCAGATGTGAAAGAGAGGGCTTCTTACCAGTCCATACCTCATGTGGAGTCTTATCCTCCAATGTTGATGAAGGTGATATGTTAACCAGGTAACATGCAGTCTCCACTGCCTCTGACCAAAATTCATGTCCTAACCTGGCACCACTGAGCATGCTTCTTTCCTTTTCCATCAATGTCATGTTCATTATTTCTCGAACTTTGTTTTTTTGAGGTGTGTCTGGAGTAGTATTTGGTCATGTTATACCACACTTCTTACAAAACTATTCAAATTCCTTCTTGCAGAACTCTCCACCATTATCTATCATCAACACGTTTATCTTCTTCTTTGTCTGGTTTTCCACCAGAGCCTTAAATTCTTTAAATCTGACAAAGACTTAAGATTTCTTCCTGAGGAAATATATCCATGTATTCCTTGAGAAATAATATATAAATGAAACATAGTACACAGACTTACCCAGTGATTGAACAGACATAGGTCCAAACACATCACTGTTCATAAGCTCTAATATCCCTTTCTCTCTCTTAGCACCAGACGGGAAACCCACCCAATTTTTCTTCCCATATACAAAATTTTCACAGAAATTTAAATCCAGAGAGAAATTAGACATACCTTCTACCATACCATTACCATGAATTATTCGAAGGCCATTTTGTCCAATATGTCTAAGCCTTTGATGCCACAACATGGTATTTTCTCCATATACCATAAGGTTTTCAGCTCCACTTTCAGAAACCATAGAAATGTTGCACCCATCAATAACAGTGCTACCCATAAGCTTGTACAAAGTTGCAATCCTAACTCCCTGCATCAATACCAGTGCTCCCTGAACCATCCTGTAGGTATCCTTATCTATCACTATTTTTACACCTACATCATCCATATTGCTTAAAAAATGCATAGTTCTAGCCAATGCAGGAATATGCAGAACACCGGGAAGTGTTCTAATCCTTCCACCTTGCAACTTTAGCTTAACTTTTTCTCGTCTGACGACTCTAGCCTTATTTTTATCCCCTAAGAAGACATCACCACCATCATATATCTCATACTCGCAGAACTGCTCCCTATGGGGGGTGAATTGAAAGGATGCACCTGAGTCAATAAACCATGCCTCATGATCTACATGTATACTTGATGAAGAATCCAAGTAACACATCCCACCTTTATCTAAGGTGCAAAAGGAGAATCATCATATCCCTTTCCATTAGCAAGATATTTATATCTAAAATCCTTTTTGAAGTGCCCTTCCTTTTTACATTTCCAGCACACCTTTACAAGTTTTTCTGGATATTTTGATCTCCCTCTAGATTTAGATCCCCACTCAAAGGATTATTTTTGTTTTTGTTCCAGGGCCATCCTCTTACAAAAAAAGCATCTCCATTCTGGCAATCAATATTTTTCTATCTCATTTCCTCCTACAGCAAGGATGAGACAATTTCATCAAACTTCAATGTATTTGTATTACTACCTATTGCAACAACCATATTATCCCATGAATATGGTAGAGAACACAAAAAATTAATGCACTTATCTTCATCTAAAATTTTAATATCAACATATAACAATTGGCTTACCACAATATTAAAGGTGTTTAGATGCTTTGCCACTGAGTCTCCATCCTTCATCCTCAGGTTATACAACTTTTCAGTATGAACAATTAGTTCTCCAGAGACTTATATTGGTACAATTTCCCTAACTTGCTACAAAAATCCTTCATTGTAGCTTCCCCAGATACATTCAACAATACTAAATCTGAGATATACAACCATATTTTGTTCTTTGATTTCTGGTCCAACTTCACCCAGTATTCATCTAACATTGTCGTTGTTTTAGTACCCGGATCTACCATGATCCACCGATCTTTATCCACCAGTTGATCCTCCATATTGAGCTTCCACAACTAAAAAATATGACCACTAAATTTCTCGATCTTTATCTTTCCACTATTCACCATCTTCTTTCACAGCAAGAATCGATCCTGCAGATCTCCCACTAAATAGGGGCTGCCATAGGAATGAGCAAAAAACCCCTTAGCAGAAAAGGCATCCCCTTGAAGCCGAAACAACTATGATACCAAATGTAGGTCTTAACCCTATATAGAAATTACCTACAAACAAAATCTTAAAAATGGAAAATAAACAATGGTTAGAACATAAGCATGAAACACATATGCACAGATATTTTCCCCTGGATCCCAAAACCGGAATTACTAGATTGATTTTTCATTATATTCCTTTCAATGTTACAATAAATATATATACATGTTGAAGCATTCATAAACCCCAATCCTTTAACCCTGTATTAGAACATAATCGTAGTTCCCTTGATCAGATCTACAAAATACAATGGACAGAAAACCAGAATGCCCAAAACCATGTGCAAAACCCATACACAAAACCATAGGTAATTCCCCCACCTAATATAGGGTCCAAAAAAAATTTACCAGGGCATTGACGCCCCCTGTAACCTCCTTTCTGCGCCCGGTGCAACAAACAGGGGGGGCTCTCACCCCCCTTGTGACACCCCCCCTAGCCCATGTGTACGACTAGTTGTGGAAAGAATATAATGTTGGGTGTGGAGCCTGATTAATTTCTTTATTTTGTATCACAACGTTGGACCCTTGTTCTTAACGTGGCGACAACGCTTCCCGTAATTGAATGCTTCCTGGCGAGTCCAGGGGGGGCAGCTGTGATTTTATGGAGCCCCCCTAGCAGGGGTTTTGGGGGCAGCGCCCCCGAAGTTAAAAATAGATGTAAAATTGCCTTGTAAAAGTGTTGTAATTTCTAGTCAATCTAGACCGTTCATTAGGCAGATGATCTGATGGTAGAAGTTATGTTTAATTTAGGGTTTTTTTCCCTAGAAGGAAACCCCTCATTTTGTATGAGGGCATTGTATTGCAGTTGTGTATTGTATGTGTATTCTTAGAGCGAGAAACAGATAGGGAGACTGTGAGAGAGAACAGGAGATATTACAGTGGATCTATTGTAGGTTGTGTCTCTTCATTTTGCTGGATAATAGAAAGGTATGACTGGTTGTTCGAGGTGGACGTAGCCTAAATTGGGTGAACCATGTATATCTGTGTCTCTTTGGTTTTATATGTTTTCTGTGTTCGTGTTTCCGCATATTTTATGTGTTGCATTTCTCTGTAATATATAATTTTATAACAATTGGTATCAGAGCCAAAGGTCTATTTGGATGATAAACTCGCAGAAAAGAAGGGTTCATGTTTCGAGTGGGAGCAATGGCAGAAGATGGTAAGTTTAGGGTCGAAAAATTTAATAGCCAAAACAACGCTTTGTGGAAGATGCAGATGGAAGATTATCTATATCAGAAATGTCTGTACCTACCATTGAGCGGAAAAACAAAGAAGTCGGCAACTATGATAGATGCAGAATGGGAGATTCTCGATAGAAAGGCACTTGGAACAGTACGGTTGTGCCTCGTGGCATCGACAACCTTCAATATTTTGAAGGAAACAACAACAAAGGGTTTGATTAAGGCATTGGTGAAACTATATGAAAAATCGTCGGCCTCAAACAAGGTATTTCTTATGAAACGTTTATTTAATATGAATATGTCGGAAGGTGGATCTATTGCAGACCATTTAAATATTTTTAATACGGTTACAAGTTAGTTAATCTCTGTAGGAGTAAACTTTGATGATGAAGTTAGGGCTCTGTTATTTTTGTGCTCATTGCCAGAAAGTTGGAATGGTTTAGTTATGGTCATTAGTAACTGTCTCTCGATCTAGTACTTTAAATTTTTATGATGTTGTCGGTGCTATCCTTAGCAAGGAAATGTGATGGAAAAGATTCGGTGAGACATCGGGTAATGCTTTGAGTGCAAATACTAGGGGAAGAAAATTGGAAAGAGGAAAGATCTCACCATATCATAGTAAATCAAGGAAAGGAAAATCCAAGTCTAGATCAGGGATAGTGTGCTGGAAATGTGGAAAGAAAGGACACATGAAGAAATATTGTAGATCTTGGAAGGGAAAAGAAGGAGACGCACAACAAGAAAACAATCATGAAGCAAATGTGACAAGTGACGTGTTACAAGATTCTTTGATTCTTTCTTTAGAAAATGTTACTGATTCATAGGTGGTAGATTCAGGGGCCTCATTCCATGCCACACCTGATAAGAAATATTTTCATGACTATGTTTAAGGAGATTTCAGACAAGTTCGTTTGGGTGATGGGGTGAAAATGTGAAGTTGGGTTACATTTTTTGCCCTTTTTCGAGAAAAAAAAATTCATTTTTTTTTCTGTTCTTCAACTTTCTGCAAGCTAAAACAATTTTTCTGTTTAGAATTTCATTTTGCGATAAAAAATAAAAGTTGTCAGAAATTTTATTAGCTTTCTATTACTTATTTTTTGGAAATTTTTTATACACATTTGAAATGTCAACTTAGTGTTTCTTTGAGTGTGTGTTTTTTAACAATCAAAGGATTCATAAGAAGTCATGTTAATACACATTGTTGTATCCTTTGAAACTTTGTGTTTTTGAGAAACAAAATGTGTTACAACAATCTAGACAGAGTCTACTTCGGTTTCGTCATATTTACAAAGCCAAAAAATGCATATCATAATTACTAGAATTTTTTGAACTGGTCCAATATGAAAAATCTACATATTTTGAATATGTTTCGCGACGCAAGAAATTTCTTAACATATGTTATAAACTAAAAATCTAAAAACTACCCATTAGAGACGATGGACCAATGTAATGCACCATAATTTTTTCAATTTTTTTACAATGTATTTTGGAAGATACAAAATTATGATTTCACTGAATCATAATGACATTCAGAAATTGTTTGCACCCGTTTTATTACAAAATTAGTTAAAATTAGTAAATATTTATGAAATTCCATAAAAGTTATATTTCCCGAAAGTAGATTGAATTCTGAAAATGCTTGTCTTGGTTCCGACAGTTAATTCAGAATGTTTTATGGAGTTTAATCAGTCCAAAGTTGAAGATATGTATTCAGAGCTTGAATCTGCGTAATTGTTGACACGTTAGTCTAGCGAACTCTTAAACAAGGTTCGGCCGAATTGTTTTTTGTGTCGAAGGTCTGTCAAGTTTGACGATATAAAAGTTCGGCCGAACTTTCACCCTATTTTCTATCGAGCGGAAAATACCACGAAGCCCCTCCAAAAAACATTTTGCAGCAATATAAATTGCCATGAAAGCATTCATTATTTTCACATATTTTCGCACATTTGGTCTGATTTTACAAAGGTCTTGGTCTAATTTTGCAAAGAATTGCTTTGGGTTTAAGCACTTTTCTTGGAGGTACATTCAAAGGACATTTTTGCAAAGGATTGTTTTGGATTTAAAGACTTTTCTTGGAGGTACATTAAAAAGACATTTCTTGGAGGTATGTGATACATTTTTTTGATTTTTTCTAGGCTTCATTTTTTTTGAAAGTATGGATTTGGGCTTAATTTTCATTGTTTTTGAAGGTATGGATTTGGACTTAATTTTCAAAGGACTCTTTTTAGGCTTAATTTCGAAATGACTCTTTTTAGACTTAATATTCAAAGGACATTTTTTGAACATTTTTTTGAAGTATGTTTTAAAGTGATATTTTTTTAGAGGTTTTTTTGAAGTATTTTTTAAAGTGACATTTTTTAAGAAGTTGGAATTAATTTTCAATGGACATTTTTTGGACGCATTTTTTGAAGTGACATTTTTTTAGAGTACGTGTTTTGGGTTGAAGTAAATCTTTTATAATGATTTTTCAAAATGACTGTTTGTCTAACTTTTTAAATGAAATTTTTTTGTAGGACTTAGAAGGAAATATTTTAGGCTTCGTTTCATTTTTATAAAGCATTTTTTTCTCGAATTTTTTAAAGCAAGTGTTTTGGATTGAAGTATGTATTTTTTGCAAAAATTTTAAAATGAGTTTTTTTTTTAAATTAAATCTTTTGTGATGTTTTTTTTTTAATTGAGTTTTTGTCTAAATTTTTGAAAGAAATTTTTTGAACTTCATGGGAAATCGAAGGAATTGTATGAGAAAATATGATCGAAAAAGAGACCTTGAGGAATGTAAGGAAGAGACGAGACAATATTGCAAAAGAAAGATATAAGCACTCTCAAATATTGAAGGGGAATATCAACCTCAACTAGAAGTTGAAGCAGGTATGTAAATGCAAATATTATGAGTTTGATATATTTAAAATTTTCCTAGTGTAAAATGTGAAGCTTAATTTTTATTTGATGAACTAATTTGAAAAACATTTTTCAATGTAAACAGAGAGAGATAATCCTCAAAACATTGATGATGAGATACAAAATTTTGAAAGAGAAAGTGAAAGAGATATTGAACCAATGATTGAAGATGGTGAAAATGTTGAAAGAAATTCAAGTGAAGAAATTGAATCACAAGGTATGTACAATATATATATATATATATATATATATATATATATATATATATATATATATATATGTTGAACACATGCACGTATTATTGAAATTATACATATATTTATTAATTTAGTTATTTATTGCTGAGGTTGTCGCTCATTCTGCTGTTGATGGGCTGTTTTCTACAGTGTCTGAAGGTGGGTATGCCGGAAAAGTGGGGGGTGGTTTGTCAGGCAGAGAGGGAGCGCTTCCGTTGTTTAAAGGACCGTCTCCCTGCGTGTTTTCAAAAGAGCAGGAGCTCGGGCTGCAGGGGAAGGTTTTGAAAGAAGCGCTGAATAAAGGCCTGTCTCCCTGCGTGATTTCAGACGAGCAGGAGCTCGGGTTGCAGGGGAAGGCCTTGAAACATCTTTCAAGGGCGGCGGAATGGGAGTGTGAAGCAGGTGGCTATCAGAGCTTTTATTACTCTGGTTCTGCTTTGGATCAGGATCCAGCAGTGCTCTCGGATAGAGGGGTATATGGTTTCTGTGTAGGGAAGAGCGGGAAAGGTGTCTCAAGTCTTCTAAGCCTGGAAGAACAGAGTGGGAAGCCTGTCTTCGAAGGTTCCAAAGAGACAGGCGCAAGCAATGTCAGGGCGGTTGGAGAATCGAAGAAGCGGGGCAGGAAAAAGAACTGGATTAAAGTCAAAAGAGACGAGTTAAACTACGTTCTGGGAGAAGACATCAGATGGGAGCAGGTTTCTCTTCTGGCCAGCAGAACTCTGGTAGGTAGAGTCATGGGGAGGAATTTTGCTATGAAAACTGTCGTTGCTTGGGCTGGAGCTAGCTGGAAAGCTGACATTGGATACGTTCCAGAAGTGGTGTCCCTATCCAAGGGGTGGTTCGCCTTCAACTTTCTGCTACCTGAACACAGCCAGTGGGTGTTGCAAAGGTGTTGGGCACTGGATCACTCTCCTTTTCTTCTCAAACATTGGCACCCTCTTTTCGATGCTAGTAGGGAGAGGGTGGACTCAGTTCCCTTGTGGGTTCGCCTTCCTGGTTTGCCTCTTCATTATTGGACTGAGGAACATCTCCAAGGTTTGGGAAATACGCTTGGGGTTTTTCTCGAGGCCGACCTTTCCTTCCTTCATACTAATCTCAGACGTGTTGCTCGAATATTAGTGATGGTTAATATCAGGGAAGGCCTGGCTGACTCTCTGAATCTAAGGTGGGGGCAGTATTTCATAAAGAAATCTCTGGACTATGAAAATGTCCCTTTCCGTTTTCATCGTTGCTTTGCTTACGGTCATCCAGCCTCTGAGTGTAGTTTTCCTACTCGTTCTGTAAAAAGGAGGTGGGTTAGACGCAGTGAGGCGGATCCTAATGGGAGAGGGGCTGGCTCTGATTCTCCCAAAGCCCAGTCTCTGCCCATTCCGTCCCCTGGTGGCACCTCGACCCCTGCTTCCGTTGGATCTTGTATTCTGAATGAGGTGGGCCTCCAGGCTGTGGGATCGCTACATCTGTCTGGGCAGGGGTCGCCCTCTCCGTTGAATGCTGTTGCTTCTTCTCCTGCAGTAAATGACTATAGTGGTCATTATGGTGTGGGTTATCAGCTGAAGGATGACGGAATGTTGAAGGCTGTTTTCTCTTGTCTGACTTCTGCACAGTTGGGATCCTTTCCTTTTTCACCTAACTTTAATATCTCCCTTAACCTAGTTTCGATTCCTGTCTCTGCTGATAAGGGTGACTGTGGGTTATTATCAACTGCTGCCCCTATTTTGTTCCAGCCAGCTCTTCTAGAGAAGGCTACTGTCTTTGATCCTGGTGATAGTCAGTTGGTGCCTTTTGAATCTTCTGTTCCTTTGGTCATGGGGTATAACTTGAGATCGAGTGCTAGAAAAAGTGCAGGGGGTTTTGGGAGGGGGAAACCCCCAGCTGCTCGGGGCAGGGGTCGAATCTCCTTCTTGGCAAGAGCCCAGGACCGAGCAATGATGGATGTTCATGATGGGAAGCAGGTTTCTATTGAGAGGGCGCTTAGAGCAAGACAGTCCCTGAAGTCTGGTATGTAATGAAGATCATGTCCTACAATTGCAGGGGGTTGGCAGGACCCCCAAAGAAATCTCCTTTCCGGAGGATTATTTTTCTGGACTGTCTGGATTTAATTCTGCTACAAGAAACTTTAGGTGCTGGTTCTGTGGTCAAAGATAGATTGGAAAGTTGGTTGCCTGGTTGGTTTTTTGAGACGTTGGATGTTAGAGGGCGTTCGGGAGGGTTGGATGTGGGTTGGAATGGTAGAACTATCAAACCACTCAATTTCTGGGGTATGGAGTCTGTCCTGGGGTTAACTTTTTAGGTGCTGGAGCTTGGTGAGGTTTTTAACATTTTTAATATCTATGGTCCTTATCAAGATCGGATTCCGTTTTGGGATTCCCTATTGGGTAATTCTCTACTCAAAGGGGATTCGGTGATTTTGGGAGGGGATCTGAACTTTTCCTTGGGACAGTCTGAGGTCTGGGGTCCTCATGCGCATGCTGATTCTTTGTCGGGGTACTTCACCCAAAAGCTGGTGGAGAATCATCTGCTCGATATAGAACCCTTAAAGTTGAAGCCCACTTGGAGGAACAATAGATGCGCTGAAGACAGAATCGCTAAGAGACTGGATCGCTTCCTGGTGGCTGAGCAGATTGTGGACAGACCTTTTCAAATTAGGTAGTGGGTTGGATGTGGGGGAGCTTCTGATCATTTCCCCATCTTCCTTGATTTAAAGAACGGGCCTAGGCAACCCCCCAGTCCTTTAAAGTTTAATAATACCTGGCTCAGGGATGCTTCTTTTAAAGCCCTTGTTCTGGATAGGTGGATCCCTTATAGGGATGATGGTCCTCATTCTGCGGCTTTTCATTTTTCTGAGAATTTTAAGCGTGTCAAGGAAGCTGTGAAGCGTTGGTCGGCTGCTAAAAGATTGAGGGAGGATATGGATTTGAAAAAAGTTGAAGAGGATCTTCGATTGTTATATGAGGGGTTTGGAGGTGGTTTCCAAACTCAAGCTGATAAAGATACCCTCGTTACTCTCGAAAAAAGAAGGAACTCCCTCCTTTTGGATAAGGAAGAATCTTGGAGGTTGAAAAGTAGGGCCACATGGTTGGCTTGCGGGGATGACAATACAAAAAAATTTCATGCTTTTACTCGTGGTCGGAAAGCGGTTAATACTATTTGGAGCTTAAGACATGGTCAAGGCAATGAACATTCTTCTTTTGAGGCTAAAGCAAAGTTGGGAGTCGATCACTTTAAGGCTCTCTTTAAGGCTCTGGCTCATGCCTCTCTTGCGGAGGTTATTAGACTGGCTCAACTCTTCCCGAGATTTGTGGAGGAGGATGATAACAGATCTTTGATGGATGAGATTTCTGAAAAGGAATTAAAGGAGGTTCTTCATAGCTTTCAAAAAGACAAAAGTCCTGGGCCGGATGGCTGGACGATTGAATTTTTCTTGGCTCTTTATGATGTGATTGGGGCTGATCTGCTGGAAGTTGTGGAGGATATCAGAATTTCCGGGAGAATTTCGGCTTGTTTTAATTCCACTTTCATTGCTTTAATCCCGAAAGTGGATAACCCTCTTTCTCTGGCTGATTTTCGTCCAATCTCTCTCTGCAAATGTATTTATAAAGTGGCTGCCAAGGTGATTGCGAGAAGGCTCAAAAGTTATCTGTTGACTCATATCTCTGGTGAACAATTTGGTTTTCTGGATGGCCGTCAAATTCATGAAGCTATCGGCTCTGCACAAGGGGTGCTCCACAGCATGAAGACTAAGAATCTTAAAGGGACTGTGCTGAAAATTGACCTCTCCAAAGCTTATGACCGGGTAAGCTGGTTATATATTCGTATGCTCTTGACTCACCTTGGTTTTGGCATTGGTTTTATTAGATGGATCATGAGCTGTATTTCTACTGTCTCTTTCTCTGTGTTGCTTAACGGGGCTGCATCTCCTTTTTTTCATGCTGAAAGGGGCCTTCGCCAGGGATGTCCCCTTTCTCCCCTCCTGTTCTTATTGGTTGCGGAGGGTTTGAGCAGAGCCCTTAAGGAGGCCAAGAGACAGGGCTCCTTGAAGGGCATTCAGGTTGCTCCAAATTTTTTCATTACTCATCTCCTTTTTGTTGATGATGTTTTAATCTTCTACTCTGGTTCGAGGCGAGATGCTGTTACTATTGGTGAGATCTTGGATTTATTTAGCAAGGCCACAGGGATGGTAGTGAATGTTGTGAAGTCATCCATCACCTCTCATTTTCTGAGGGAGGAGGAGAGGCGTGAGTTTGAAAGGATTTTTCCTTATAACTCTGTTGGTTTGGATGATGGGCTATCTTATTTGGGGTTCCACCTAAAACCCAATGATTATAGGAAACATGATTGGAGTTGGCTGCTGGAAAAGTTGGAAAAGCGCTTAAGAGTGTGGTGTCATAAATGGTTGTCTAGAGCGGGGCGCTTGACCCTTGTTAAGTCTGTTTTGGAGGCTGTCCCGGTTTATTGGATGTCCCTCTCTTGGATCCCAAAGGGTATTTTGGAGGCAGCCAGGAGGATTTTCTTTAGATTTCTTTGGAGTGGGAAGCAGGAAGCTATGGTGACCCCTTGGGTTCGGTGGGAGAAAATTTTTTTCCCTAAAGGGTTGGGTGGTTGGGGACTGAAAAACATTTTTCTTTTTGCACAGGCTCTTGCAGCAAAGGGTGGGTGGAGGCTCATTAATGTTGACAGCCTTTGGACTCAGGTTTTTACTCAGAAATATATTTCTCCTTTTTCTATTGTTGATTGGATAAGGAGTCCAAGGAAATCCTCTGCGGGTGGTTCTGTGATTTGGAAGGCTCTTGTAAATTCTTTCCATATTCTGGAAACAAGTCTTTCTTGGGATGTGGGTAGTGGCAGGAAGCTTCGGGTTGGGGAGGATCCTTGGATGGGAAGTGAACTTCAGCATCTTCTTCCTAGGCGCACGGTTGAGGCTTTGCTGCGAGGGGGATCACTTTTCTTGCTCAACTTGCCTCTCCTTAGCTTAGGAGAAGGTGTGGGGTTCGGGCCTCCTTGATTCCTACCGTTCTTTGGGTTTGGAGATTTTGGATGAGAGGATCCTGGCCGAATATATCGTAGCTTTAAAACAAAGCCCATATCTTGCTTCGGTGAAAGGAGGATATGATCGTTTGGGATTTCGACTCGTCAGTGAACTATTCTCGGCCGGTTATAAAAAACTCATGAAAGGGGTGTTGTGTGAAGAGAGGTGGTGGTGGAAGATACTTTGGAACAATTGCCCTCCTAAGACCCGCATCTTTATGTGGTGTGTTCTGAAAACAAAGTCCCCACCGGGGACGTTCTGCAACGTAGATGTTTTCAGGGCCCTGGCTGGTGCTGTCTGTGTAATTCTGAAGAAGAATCTGTAAACCACCTTTTCCTCAGCTGTCCCTTCATTAAAGGGGTGTGGTTGGAATGCTCCAGGTCATTGGGTCTTCATTGCAGATGGGAGGGCTTAACTGTGTCACAGGCTTGGGATGCCTGGTGGGTATCTCATGCTGAGCAGAACCTAAAAGCTTTGCCTCTCCTTGTGATCTGGGGTTGTTGGTTGGCACGTAACCGCTTACTTTTTGAGAGGGCACCCCCGTCGTACCCCCCGGGGTTGGGGAGCCATGTCAATAGGTCCGCATTCTCGCTTTCCCTATACATATCCGTGCTGCCAATCAGAGAGAGATCCTGTTGTTGGACATTGATAAGAGTGTTCCGTGGGGTTTTTTTGATGGGGCGATGCAGCATAACGTTTGTGGTGGTGGGGCCTTGTTGTTCCTATCTGAAGCACATTGGTTTGAAATTGCTGTTGGGCTTGGGGAAGGAACTAATAACCAGGCTGAACTGTTGAGCCTTAAGATCCTTTTGCTGTTTGCTGTGGAGAGAGGCTGTAGAAGTTTAAATTTCTTTGGGGACTCCTTGAACGTGATTAATTGGATTAAAGGCTTTCAACAATGCAGTGTCTATCATCTACAACACCTGCTTCGTTCTATTAGGGAGCTCCTTTCCTCATTTGATATTTTCTCTTGTCAACATATTTACCGAGAAAATAATGATATGGCAGATCGAGCTTCGAAGAGAGGGATCCAACAGGACGAGGGTTCCTGGAGGATCGTAGAACATAGGGATGAAGAATCTCTCGAATTTTTACATATATCATCGTTTGATTGAGTGGCCACCGTGTTTTTTTTGCCAAGGATCCTTTCGCCTACAGGAGGAACTAATTAGATTAAAAACTAATTAGATTAATAAGTAAGATCCGTTATGCATGAAACAGGCTGCTTGTGCTCACAATTCGGGGTGGTTCACACCTGGTGAACTGTTTTGTGCACCTTTTTCGGGGTGCTCTTTCCTGGTTGCCGTGGGGTGGAACTTTTATTTAATTGTTCCATCTTTTTGCTGCTGGTGTTTGTGAAACTTTGGTTTTCTAAACGTTGTTTGTTTTCCAAACGCTGTTTTAACTTTGGTTTTCCAAACGCTGTTTTCTACAGGGGGCTGTCTCCTTTTTAATATGAAAATCGAGCTTCGTGGTCCCCCGGGGGTGATTCGCATGGGACATGGGTTTTGGCCGTGAGCCTACCGTTGGCTCGTCCGATGACCGATTTATGCCTGCTCGTAGAGCAGGGTTTTTTCCTTCCCGACATTTAGGCCGACCTACTTGTCAGCCGAGTTGTGCTGAGGTTGGTCTCCTTGATTGACCAGCTTTATACACAGGGTATTTTGAACTGTTTTGCTTCTCAAACAGCTTGTATGCCAGTTTCCGCAATGGCATGCTACACTTTGCATCTGAATTTGTAAACAAACTCTTTGAGTTTGTCTCTCTCGAACACATATCTATGTGTTTCTCACTTTATTTTTGTACTCATCTGCAGTAATAAAAATACGCTTTTTTCTCGAGGAAAAATGTAAACTTTTTATGTACTATTCATTCGAATATGTACAAATGAAATTAATGTTGATGATGAGATGTTAGAAAATGTTGACTCTCACACATATGGAGATAAAAGAGCTGACCATGCTATATGATATCGTGTTAACCACATTTTTGATACGTACTTCATAAAGGAAAATGTGACAGTTCATGCCCAAATGTTGAAAGGTCTCCTATCATTAAGGAAATTAAAAGAATCTACGACTTTATTGGGTATTCGAAAATCAACCAAAGATTAAAAAATGAAGGAAAATGCGATGCAAAATATAAATAGTGCTATAAATTCAATTAGAAGATCTAGATAGAAAACAGTTTCAGTCATACGTAGAGAAATACGTATGGCAGTAATTTCATCAAGTACTAAAGAGAACCTCTTGGTAAAATATTGAAAATAGATGTAAATGATCAACTCACTTGTTGGAGAGCTATTTGTAAGCAACCATACAAAGATAGACTTGGAGAAAATGTTAAAAAATAATATATGAATATTGGAAGAAAAATTTTTGTGTTTCGCCAACTGCAAAGCATGTGATGTGAAGAATAATAGCACGAAATCAGTACAAAGAACATGAAAAACATTTCTTGGAAACCACTCAGATAGAGTTGTTCAACAAGTTGAAAGAAGAGAATCGTGAAATTCATGTCTCAATCAATGTTTTTGTTCAACAAAAACCATGGTATGTAAAACCTAACACTGTACGCGGCACTTGTTGTTGTCATTATCATGTGGAATTTGAGTTATATTATGACACATTCCTTAATTTTGGTAGAACATTTTGGAAATATTCAACTCTTCCTTGCACTATCTGTGATTTCATATCTCAAATTCTATGTGAAAGAAAAAGTGATGAACTACTTTATGGAAAGAAATGTGTTGGTGGTAAAAAATGAGATGATTGTGAAAATTTTTCTAAATTTCAAAACAAATATCGTACTGATATAAATGATCAATCATTGTCCAACATGAAAGTGAAATGGAAGAGATATGAATATATCTATACATCGATTCAAGGTGAAAATAGTGCTAAAAGAATTGAATTACGAGAAGAAGAAATTTTTGTGATAGAATTTTTGAGAAAGTTTGAGGCAGAAATTTATAAATACACCAAGCATTCCCATAGAGCTTGATGGAAAGACTTGCAATTCAAAAAATCCTGTGAATTTTTTCCACCAGGGACCATTTTGTTGCACTGATTTTGCATAAAACTACACATTTGTTCCACAAAAAGAAATTCAGAGTGAATACTATCATTATGACCAAGTCTCCATGCTCATCCATATTCTATATAAACAGGCTGAACAAAACGTCGATCATATAGAAAGAACCAGTGAAAATCGACATGTTATTAAAGAATATCACTTTTATATCAGTGATGATCGTACACATGATACATATTTTGTACAACACTATTTTGGAAATAGTTATGACTCCTTGAAAAGTCATGGAATAACATTTAATGAAAATTGGATATGGTCAGATGGATGCGCAGGTCAATTCAAATCTACACGATCATTCTTTTGGTTGTGTTGTCTTCATAAGAAAACCTGCATTAAACATTGTTGGAATTTCTTTGAGACTGGTCATGGAAAAGGAGAATATGATGGTGCAGGGGCATGCATAAAATGAGAACTTAGAAGATATCAAATGAACCCCTCTGCAAGCCGACTTGTTGAAGCTAAAGAAGTTGTTCAATGGTGCATCGCTACTCTAAGCCATGAGACTAACCGATCAAGGGAAGTGTGAAGGTACATTCAATTTAATTTTTATTAGATATCTAATTTTAAATAGTGTAAATTTATCACAATTTGATTATCTTTGATTGTATTTTGATATCATATTTACATTCTTCTTTGAATTTTCCATATAAAGGTTTTTTTGGCTTATTGGGATCGTAGAAGTAGATAGATCAATTGGAAATGATGTTGAAATAATAAAAGGGACTCGAAAATTGCATTCAATTAAAAAAAAGTTGTCTAGAAATGTGTTTGCATTGGATAAAAGAAAATATTCTTGTTTTTTTCATGTTTCCATAGACAATACAGAATCCAATGACATTTATGAAAACAAAATGTATGTAAAAGATTGGAAACAAACAGAGCTAAATACAAAGGGAAAAATTTCTGTTGCAATGTTTGAAGAAATGCAATCAGAGGAGACTACAATATCATCCGATGGTGATCAAGTTTCTGATCTTGTTAGAGAATATAACATTTAAATTTCTTCCAAATGATAAAGGTCTAGAAATAAATTTAAATACATAAGTTTGTTAAGCTTGTTTTATTGTGTAGGAGATGTTTTTGTTGTAATTGCACCTATTGACAACGATGAAAATGTGAAGTATTATTTGATGCGTTGCACTGAATGAAAAATGAAAATATTAGAAAACTATAATGAACACGGGTTTCCATATGAAAGAGGATCTATTATAATGAAAGGTTATTTTTTCAGACAAACTAATCAAAGTGGGGATTTTGTTTACTTTGAATACTATGAACTTGATGTCATAAGTTATCAATATAGTCACTTGGTGTGTGCAACACACATAAAGTTAATAGAGGTTCAATAAAAAAAAAAACGAAAAATTTTGAAATGCAAAATGTCAAAATATGATTATGAATGGATCATTGAATATGGCATTCCATTGGAATTTTTTTGAATGAACTGCCCAGCAATTTCTTCTCTTTGGATTATGTTTTAGAACTTCCAAAACTCAACTAAAAATTGAGCTTCCTTGTTATGTTACCTGTGCAAGTGTTTGCACACGTACAAATTGTTTTGGAAGTATTGGATATACATGCATTGATGAAAAATGTTGCATGTATGGGATATATATATATATATATATATATATATATATATATATATATATATATATATATATATATATATATATGCAATTAACTGTTCAAGTAGTTTTACTATGTGCATTGATGAAAAATGTTTCACGTACTAAATGTATATGTTCTAGAATGCAATTAACTGAAAGTAGTTTTTCTATGTGCATTGCTGAAAAATGTTGCACGTGCTAAATATATACACGGACTGAATGTGACCAGTTTTTCTCGTGGGATTTTCTAGTAAAAAGTATCCACAATGTAAATAAATCATCCACAGTATATTTTTGTATGAAGATTCCTTTCAGACAAGATACTCGGAGCACTTCTCTGACTTTTGGTGGGATTTGACCCACATCTCTATTCCTGATAGAAAATCTAGTACAAAATTTGTTTGTCCAATGATCGGATATGTTCTAGGAAATTAACTGAAAGTAGCTTTCCTATGTGCATTGATGAAAAATGTTGCATGTATATATATATATATATATATATATATATATATATATATATATTCTAGAATGCAATTAATTGTTCAAGTATTTTTCCCATGTGCATTGATGAAAAATGTTTCACGTACTGAATATATATGTTCTAGAATGTAATTAACTGAAAGTAGCTAAATTCTATAAACATTGATGAAAAGTAGCTTAATTCTATTGACATTGATGAAAAATGTTGAAGTACTGGATAAATATGTTCTAGAAAGAAATTAAATATTCAAATAGTTTTTCTATGTCCATTGATGAAAAATGTTGCACGTACTGGATATATATGTTCTAGAATGGAATTAACTGAAAGTAGCTTTTCTATACATGTGCATTGATAAAAAATACTGGATATGTATACATTATAGATTTCATTTTTAAAATTTTATGATTGTTTTCAACACATCTAACAATACCTAGAATCTTATGATTGTTTATATATATATATGTGTGTGTGTGTGTGTGTGTGTGTATTGTACTTCAATCGTTTTAACATATATATTCAAACATGTATAAAATCATTTCTACATGTACATGTATATTCATGTGAACTTTTTTGTTGTTTGGAAAACAACAACTTGATTTTAAAAAACAAAACATAATATCATAATCACATGCCAAATGTAGTTCAACCATCCTGTTGAAGCCTCGAAAATCGTTGCGACAACATTGGGGGATAACCACCTGGTCCGGACCTTAATACAACTCATTTTCCATTTATGATAGTGGCTCTGACTGGTTTAACTAGGTCCAGTTACCTTTTTCCCTATCGCTATTGGTTTACGATGTATCTTTAACTACCAATAGATAGGGATATCAAATCACTTCTTCTTGCTGATCGGGCAAGAGAATGACCCTTAAGCTGATTTGGGTTCAGCCAAACCATAACTAAGATTTTGCCTTTTTGAGGAGACAACTTAAAAGAATATAGAATTTAATATAAATGCAAACTTATTCTATAATGCAAACAAAAGAAACTAATCTAAATCCTATCTTAATTAAGTAGATATAAATCTAACCCAACTAAGAGCAAGATAATTAAATAATGAGAATTTAAATATGTCTGGCTTTTAATTAATATCAAGCTAACAAAGAAATTCAATTAGCTGACATTTGTGAATACTGAAACACATCCTATTGAGACCATTTAACTGAAATAATAAATCAAAAACACTCTGGAAGAAATTCACAAATATGATATTGATTGTCAAATCAATCAAGCTAATAATTAAATAATAATATGCGGAAGAAATTCGCAACACATTACTATTTAATAAATCGGTTTTATAAGACAGATTTCTGAGTAAATAGTTACTCAGAAATCAAATTTTAATTCATAAGAGCAGAGATACATAATAATATTGGGACAAATTATCCATATCAACAGAAATGCATAAACATGAATAAAATGAAACAACCATTTTATTAACATAAAAATGGAACTGGTATTTGATATAGAAATTCCAAAAGTACCAGTTAATTGAATATGCTTCTCTGATTCTGGTCTCTAATAGTTATTTACATTACTTAAATTTCTGCTTTCAAAACTAGAGTTACAGAAATGCAAACTCTGCCCATCATACATAATTCAAGATATAAAGAAAAAACCCTCAATAATGTTCAAATCTGAAATTTTCTCTCCTGCCTCCTACAACTCTAAATTCGTATTACAGAAATGCTTTTAGAAGTCCGGAATTGCAGAGGAGAATAGTTCCTATTACATTTTGCAATCTTCTATTTATAATATTTACAAAGGAATTCTTCATAGGAAAGTTTGTTTGAAGAATGGTTTTACTCAATCAATTTTCATTGGTTCAAATAATATTATTCAATTGATGGAGCCTTATCATTGATTGAGAGCCTTTTCTTCTCATCTCTTCAACTGTTTTCCTGTAAAAACAAATCGAAAACAAAATTAAAATGCAAAAATAAAATCAAAACATCAAATCTAGAAATTAAAATAAATCCAATTAAAACTTGATTAAATAAATAAAAATGAAACATAAGTTTTCTTTTGATGTTTTTGCTGATCTAATTGGCCAATAAAAACATAGACGAATGAATTTGCACTCATAAGAAGTTGTGGCAAATTAAAATGCAAAAAAAAAAACTCAGAAAATCAGTTTTGTTTAAAAATTCGTAGCTTGATCTTTTGCTGAATTTTTAGACCCAATAAATGATCAAATATGGAAATAAAACATCTTCAATAATAATCTCCATCATTTTATTTTTCCAATGAGCTATTCTGGGCCTCATTTGGCCAAGTAAAACTCCATTTATGAGCCTCTAAAGTTGGTATATTAAAATTGCCAAAAATCTGGAATTGTTGTTGTTTGGGCTAAAAAAATCAAAATTTTAAATTAAATTCTAATCCTAAATTAGATTATGATATTTAATTAATTAATTCTAATTAATTGCAATTATATTATTCATCAAATTTAGTTATAATCTAATTCTAAATTAAGTTTTAATTATCTATTAATTAATTATAATTACATTATTATTTATAAATTAAACTAATTATTTAATAAACTATTTATTAATTGATATTAATCTAACTAACTAATATAATTAACTATTTATAGACAACTAAATCTAATTAATAATTAATTATAATTTAATTAAATTAATTGCATTCTATTAATTAATTTAATTAATTCAAAATTAATTGTTTTAAATATTAAATATTAACTAATTAAAACAATACTAATACTCACCATTTACTTACCACTAACATTAAACTAATACTAATTTAACATTAACTTAAAACTACACTAACCTTTTAAACTAACATACCACTATGCACATGAGTTTGAAAAAACAAAACACATAACTTATGACTCATCGACTCATCGCAATCGGCATATCGGCTATCAGAGTTTTTTTTAAATGTATCATTTGAAAACTCCCGATGCGATGATGCGATAAATTATTATTATTATTATTATTTAAATTCTAATTTAATTAATTAATATAATAATTAATTTAAAATTTAATGTTAAATATTAGTTTTAGTTTTAGTTTCATTTTAATGATATTAAGTTATGAAATTATCTAAGGGATGATTTGCCTATCTAAACTACAGCCACTTTGTCATTTTGGATTTTCGATATTAGTAATTTATTTGAAAATTGAAGTAAATTTCTAAAATCCCGATGCTTAGTGATTTGGTTGTATAAGTAGAAAAATGAAAAATATTAGTAATAACTAACTAGGAGTTAATATTTAAACTACATGTATTATTGAACTAATTTAATTACAAAAATGAAATATTGTATCTTTTATGCATTTTTAACCCAGACGACATAATTGATTAGACTTCAAAGGAGTGCCATTTACAAACCAGTTGACCAAATGAGGCGAAACAAGTATCAATGGAAAGCTTATAAAAAATCGATTTTAACAAAGCAATCAAAAAGAGAATCTAAAGAAAATGAAAAAATAACAAAATCGTAGGATAATTAACTTAATAAAAATCCTAAAAGGCGTTTATCCAAAAAATTTATAGAAAAAGTCTCCAATATTTGAAGTGAACAAGTCAAAAATTGGGGGGTTGTGTTTTTCCACAACAATTGGCGACACGTGGGAGAAGAACCAGTTATCTCTATTTGATATGAATGAAATTTTCCTAAAATTAAAGTAAAAATAATTAAAGAAGAGAAAATTATTTTTAGAATGCTTGACTAGTTTCATTAATCTGAAAAAGCAAGAATTATCTTATTGTAATTTTCTTAAAATTCCTCATAAATTAAAATATTTCAAAACTCTATATGAATCATTAATTAGTTGTAGGGATAAAGCAGAGGTCACTTTACAGCTTGGCTTTTAAAATGTACTCATTTGTCACAAGTAGAGCCACTGCTGCCAGCAAACATCGATAGTCTCGACAGGGTTACCTTTTAATCATGAATGATTCAGAATCCTATCTATTTAAGAATTATTGACCTAGAGATAAATCCATTTATATATGTCTCTTTTTTTTTTTTTTTTGAGTTATTAAAAGCCATTGTCCTGGTTTGGTAGCCAGATAGTTGACAATGCCATTCACTGGTTATAATTGGACTGAACAAGCTGGCTCGTGATGAGACTCCTTGTCTTATAATCGTTCGCAATCATAAGCCATTACCCTGATTTGTTTAGCAGTGTTGGTAATGTCAGCCTATTTTTCCCCTATTATCATGGTAAGCAGGCTCGCGATAAGACCTCTTATCTTTTAAGTTTAAATATATTTGTGGATTACACTCTAGAAAATAAAACTCTTTTGAACAGGGAGAATCATTGACTCCTTAAGAGTTTAGAATGACAATTTCAGAGTTAAAAGTGTTTTGTTGTAAAGTTTCTTTACTTGGTTAAAAATAACTTTTCTTGACTGAGAATACAATTTTGAAAGATCTTAATCAAATATTGAAATCTCAAAATAATTACAATTTTGATGAAAAATAAATTTTCAGATTTTATGATACTTCGTCAAATTCTCTTGTTTTATAATCTCTTCCTTAAGTATGTCTACCTTTATAATAAGAAAAACAAACCTTATTAAGAGATCTTTAAAAAAAACTAATAGGAGACTATTAACAATTTTTCCTATGTATGCCAACCATTGTTAGGTAACAAGAAGACCTTCCATATAAATCATGGCAAAGTCACCAAAATCAAAACTAAAAACCAAAGGAAAAGAATTCTTAAGCTAAAGTGAGAAAAGAAATCAGCAAACAAAAATAAAAATGAAGAAATTTAAAAGTAGAAAGAAAAATCTTAATTTTGAAACATAAACTCTAACAAGAATGTTTACACCAATGTCTCAACAAAATGAAGTAAAAGAAAATAATCATGTAATCATTCTTTCTTATGTCGATATTCATAAAACTTATACCTTGCAGGGTTGTAAATGTTTTAGGCTTTAGATAGTAGTGATCATAAAATTCAGCCACAATGAAAACTTTATGTATGATGTAAATCTTCTTGTTTCAAAGCATCATCTTAATTATTTTCTAATAAAAGGAATGCTTAAAGAAACAAAATAAAGTTTCAGAAACTTCCTAGTGTAGTTGTTTCAACGAAGATTATTGCTGCTTCTTTAAATAAAACTAGGAGAAGAGCATAGGGCTTCCAAAATATGATCTAGCAGATGATTGAAATCTTTTATAAAAAAATGCAAAAAATAAATAAATATCAACATAATTTAAAAACAAAACTGAAACTAAAGTAATGAAATGGAAATTAATGAAAGTGGACACCTAAATCTTACCATTGGATAATTGCATTTGATCTTACCTAAAGGTATCAATTTCTCCAATACTAGCTGACTTTTTCTTTTAGTTGACATTAAAAATATGAAGAAGGCAAACTAATCAAAATCCTATAACCCAAAATCATTATTTATTTTATTAAACTAAAACAAGCAGTAAAATGTAAACATGGAATGCTTTGTGTTCAAGGGAATTGAAATTAAAACAAATGCATCAGAAATGAGATTAAGAATTTGCAGTGATGAATATTCTCAAAATATTATAAGTTTTATACAAATTCCTTGATTTTATAAATTGTTCAGAGTTAAGACCAAATTTAAGATAATGAAATTTAAAATAGAGAGGTCTTGAATTTCATATTTAATTATGGAATTATTTAAAACTGAAATATATGAGAAATCAAAATGATTTGAATATGTTGCAAATTTGTCATCAATTTCTTTAGTACCATAGTGATTACCCAAGATTGCTTTAAATTAACACAATGCCTTATCGGATGATTTGTTTGCATGCGTTGAAGTTTATCGCATCAGGGGTCGCAGTAGTGAATTGCCGATATGAGATCATGCAAAAAGAATATGTGCAATGAGATGGAGTGATCATACCATTGAAGAAATGTTATATTTAGGATCGGGGACAATCATGTCGCAAATTGCACATCGCACACCGCATCTCACGATTTGCACTTTGCACATTGCGCATCGCAAATTCAGAACAGTAACATGATCATCAATAAAAATGCGATGAAGCGATTGCGATATCAGCAATGCGATGGATGACGTGAATTTCGGAATTATGATATGAGCATCAAAAATGCGATGAGCGATATTGATATCGGCATATCGGAATATTGGAAAATAGTCATGTTGGAAATGCCAATATGATTCTTGCGATAGCAGCGATGCGATGTTTATAATAATCGGTGATGAGCGAGGAGGAAAAAGCGATAGCGATGAGCAATCAGCGATGAGTTATCGCATCGCAACTTTTAAAATGAGCACACAAGGATGTATTCAATTTTCCTCCCGATTTGCGATTTACGATTAGAATTATCGCATCAGAGGTCTTTCAAAGTTAACTTTTTAACCAATTGTGATATGACTTTACCAATTTGCGATTGCGATCAAGTTTTTATCGCATCGGAGCTTTTCAAATGGAAGAATTAACCTTATGCCTAATGTGATATGTGTGTTTGTGATCCGATCCATCGCATCGAAACTTTTGTGATGAAAAACAAAATTTTAAATTTATTCCAATGCGATATGTGATTTTGCATTTCATTTTATCGCATTGGAGTTAAAAATGACATGTTAAAATTTTTCTTTCATATTTTTGTGAAATGCGATGAATGATACGGCACTCGACGATCGACAAAATTAAGTGCATGATGTAACAAATATGATATGCCGATATGCGATGGAGAATGAGCTCGATAAATCTATTATGAAATTTTAATATCGCATCGGGTCCGAAACATCGGTGCTTTTAAAATTATGACCTTACCACTATTGCGATTGAACGGACGCGATATTTCTTATGAACTTGATTTAAATTTAATATCGAGTCCCGAATTATGTGTATATCACAATCTTGGTAAAGTTGATTATCGGAGATCGGTGATTCAAGATAATGGAAGTATATTCAATTGAAAACCTCCGAGATGCGAAATGTGATATGGTATTTTATGAAAAACTGAATGAGGTAACACATCGGAGGTCTTGCATTAGAAATATGAAAATCAAGTTGAAACATTTCAGACATGAATCTTCCGATACTGCTTTAAATTTCAATTCGGTTTTCTAATGAATGAAAGTAAAGTTAAAGAATGCTCAAATTCTAATGAATCACAAAATAAAATTTCCCTGAACCTGTTGCAAATTTGAAATGGGTTTGCTGCTTACTTCAAATTTTGAAAACAAATGAAAACTTGTAAATAAAACAGAACAAGAATAAAAAATAAACTAAGGAAAATAGAAACTATTAATAGATGAAAATGAACTTGTAAATGCGTACCTGAAAGAAAATTTACGGTAAATTTTACATTTTTTGAAGCTTCAAGTTCTCCCAATTTTTCTATAAGTTCAACATCATTTTCTTATTTTAATCTAAAATTCTAAGTAATAATTGCATCCTTTCCAAAATTACATCAGAAGACTAGAGTAGTAAAAATAAGTTCTTAGAATTACTTGTGAATAAAAAAAAATTGTCAAGTGATAGAAAATTCTTGGAATTTCTTCATGTATGATCAATGTTATGAATTTTTTTGAAAAAGTAAGAAAGTTGAAGGCTTGAAAAATAAGTATGATTAGATAATTCAAAAGCTTTTCAAATGATCTAAACTGCTTCTCTATAATTGAAATGGATGCCAAAAAGAATTTAGATTCATTACTTGTTTTATTGAAAATCTGAAATCATGAAATAAATGCAAACATAAAAGAAAATTAATCTATTCATATTTCTAACTTAATGAAGGAAACATGACTAGGTATAGTCATACTTCTAATGAAGCCATGTAAGCATTTTAATTCCTGCATGTATGTACATGTCAAACATTAGTAAAAATGCAAATATAATTAAACTAAATCTGAAAGCAAAATATATCTTTATTATTAGTAGATTATTCATCATTATCTTCTCTTGAAATGCCCTTTCCAACTGAATTTCAATTAGATCAGAGAAATCTGGATGGGTTTCCATTATTGAGTGGGAAAGGTTTAAAAGAGAAGATGGCAGGCCAAGTTGTAGAAATGATCTTTCAGCAACAATGACCTGTGTGATTTTGTTAGTGTTATGATTAAGTGTTAAATTATTAATGATCTTCCGTGAAGGAAATCTTTCCAAATGTCTTTCGAACTGATCAATGAAAAATGGATGGGAGTCCGATAAATCCAACAGAAGATTATTAATTGAATTAGATTGCTGGTCATATTGTGAAAATACACTCGCTTGTTGGTACTGCTTTTGAGAAGAAAAAAGTGATTGATAAGGAATGAACATCAATTGAAATTGAAATTTTAATAATTCTTGATGTTCATTATTATAATTTGAATCTTCATTTATCCATTGAGGCAATGCATCAATTGAGTGTTCAATATTGAGCTGCTCAATATGCCAACATAAAGTATCTAAAATTTTAACACAAAAAACAGAAAATAAATGTGAAGTTAAAAATAAATGTTGAAATAATAACAAAATTGAATCATAGTTTACACTAGTGTTACAATTATTGTTACAACACAATTGAAACTGATTTAAAGCAATTTCATCTTTACAAGAATTGGGTAGAATAATGTGATTGTTGATACCCATTTGTGAATTAGAGAGAAAGGTATGACTCTGAATATGAATGAGATCTTGATCATCATATAAATCATAGATTGGAATGGTTTCTTGAATGCTGAAATCATAAGTATGATTATTTATTTGAAAATGAGAACTATTTCGAACAATTTCTAAATTAAATTGTTCTTCATTTTCACATGTGATTAAACTTTGATCATGAGGATTCAATTGTAAAAAAGTCACACTAATATCCTCAATGTCAAAGTAGTTATCATAAATGATCTCAATGCATTCATTGAAATTCTCTTCGATTTTATTCAATATATCAAAACAAGGAGGAGTAAAAAATTCATGTTCATTAATGGCAAAAGAATGATCAATAATTTTTTCTCTACCTTGATAAAAATTTATTGGTAATTCATTTAGATCATCCTCTTTTTTAATACTAAGAAGGGAAAAACTATCATCATTAAAAATATCAGGATAAAGGGAAAAATGTGAATCTGAAACAATGCATTTAAAAATTTCTCTCTTTGAGAACTCTCGTACATTATGCTCATTGTAAATTTTAGATTGTAGATTATTCATTTGTCTATTTGTGCTTTCTTAAAGAATTGTGCTTTAGTTCTCTGAATTTCGCACTTGCTCATCATGAAAAAATTCAAAAATTTATACAGTAGTTTCCGTGTTATTATTTACTTTGATTGCTGCTTGTACTTGTTGATTTGCGATCTGATTTTCTGAAAATAAAGAGTAATTTTCAAATTGCAAGGCAGCTCTTTCTCCAAAATTGCTGATGTTGCTTTCTTGCATTTGATAAGAAATATTTTCTAAGCTTTGTGAGACCACTTCATCATAATTTATTTGCACATCTATATTGGAATTCTCATTTATGTTGGAAGGGGATGGAACAAAGCTTGAACTAATTTCATATGGATTGAGAATAGGAGGAAGAGAGAAAATATATTCAAACCAATCTAGAAATTCTTCTTCCGTAGGTTTATCTTCAACTTTAAATCTTAAACAATTCAAATGAAATCGAATATTAAAAACTCTAACAGACTCATCTTCAAATCTTCGTAGATATTCAATGTCATCGCATACATGCTCATAATCATGTCCATCAAATTTACAAATGAAAATTGTAACAAATTGATCCCAGTTGTGAATTAAGGCAACCGGAAGAGTTCTACACCAGTTTATAGCTTTTGCCGCAAATGTGAGAGTAAGAATTCTGCATAAAATGTCTTCATCAATTTCTTGAAAATCATAGTTTGAAACATTTTGAATAAATTGAAAGACATGATTAAAAGCAGAAGAATTTTTCTTACCATTAAAATTAACTTGAGACAAGAGACTTACCACTTTGGGTAGAGTATTGGAAGATGCACGTCCATGTATACAACTCCAAATTGGAAGTTTAAGAGGAGCCATCGTGATTTAAATAAAATGTTAAAATTGAAAAGACTCCAATAGACAACAAGTTTTAGGCCCTCCTTCTAGCACCAATAATTTTGAAGCGTCGAAAATCATTGCGACAACATTGGGGGATAACCACCTAGTCCGGACCTTAATACAACTCCTTTTCCGTTTATGATAGTGGCTCCGACTGGTTTAACTAGGTCCAGTTACCTTTTTCCTATCGCTATTGTTTTACGATGTATCTTTAACTACCAATAGACAGGGATATCAGATCACTTCTTCTTGTTGATAGGGCAAGAGAATGACCCTTAAGCTGATATGGGTTCAACCAAACCATAACTAATATTTTTCCTCTTTGAAGAGAGGACTTAAAAGAATATAGAATTTAATCTAAATGCAAACTTATTCTATAATGCAAGCAAAAGAAACTAATCTAAATCCTATCTTAATTAAGTAGATATAAATCTAACCTAACCAAGAGCAAGATAATTAAATAATGAGAATTTAAATATGTTTGGCTTTTAATTAATATCAAGCTAACAAAGAAATTCAATTAGCTGACATTTGTGAATACCGAAACACATCCTATTGAGACCATTTCTGTCTCAATAGTTCAAATTAGCTGAGCTACAGAAATGGGATCTCAAAACTAGAGCTACATAATTCGAATTAGATGAGCTACAGAAATGGGATCTTGAATTATGTATGATGGAGAGAGTTTTCATTTCTGTAGCTGAGCTAATGAGATCATTTCAAAACTAGAGCTACAGAAATGCAAACTCTCCCCTTCATACATAATTCAAGATATAAAGAAAAAACCATCAATAATGTTCAGATCTGAAATTTTCTCTCCTCCCTCCTACAACTTTAAATTCCTATTACAGAAATTCTTTTAGAAGTCTGGAATTGTAGAGGAGAACAACCCCTATTACATTTTGCAATCTTCTAAATTTATAATATTTACAAAAGAATTCTTCATAGGAAAGTTTGTTTGAAGAGTGGTTTTGTTCAATCAATTTTCATTGGTTCAAATAATATTATTCAATTGTTGGAGCCTTCTCATTGATTGAGAGTTTTTTTTCTCATCTCTTCAACTGTTTTCCTACAAAAACAAATCAAAAACAAAATTAAAATGCAAAAATAAAATCAAAATGTTAAATCTAGAAATTAAAATAAATCCAATTAAAACTTGATTAAATAAATAAAAATGAAACATAAGCTTTCTTTTGATATTTGTGCTGATCTAATTGGCCATTGAAAACATAGACGAATGAATTTGCACTCATAAGAAGTTGTAGCAAATTAAAATGCAAAAAATAAAACTTAGAAAATTAGTTTTGTTTAAAAATTTATAGCTTGATCTTTTGCTGAATTTTAGACCCAATAAATGATCAAATATGGAAATAAAACCTCTTCAGGAATAATCTCCATCAATTTATCTTTCCAATGAGCTATCCTGGGCCTCATTTGGCCAAGTAAAACTCCATTTATGAGCCTCTAAAGTTGGTATATTAAAATTGCAAAAAATCTGAAATTTTTGTTGCTTGAGCTTAAAAAAATCAAAATTTTAAATTAAATTCTATTCCTAAATTAGATTATGATAATTAATTAATTAATTCTAATTAATTGCAATTATATTATTCATCTAATTTAGTTATAATCTAATTCTAAATTAAGTTTTAATTATCTATTAATTAATTATAATTACATTATTAATTATAAACTCAACTAATTATTTAATAAACTATTTATTAATTGATATTAATCTAACTAACTAATATAATTAACTATTTATAAACAACTTAATCTAATTAATAATTAATTATAATTAAATTAAATTAATTACATTCTATTAATTAATTTAATTAATTCAAAATTAATTGTTTTAAATATTAAATATTAAATCTAATTAAAACAATACTAGTACTCACCATTTACTTACCACTAATATTAAACTAATACTAATTTAACATTAACTTAAAACTACACTAACCTTTCAAACTAACGTACCACTATGCACATGAGTTTGAAAAAACAAAACACGTAACTTATGACTCATCGACTCATCACAATCGGCATATCGAGGTTTAAAGACCATCGGGGTTTTTTTAAAATGTGTTATTTGAAAACTGCCAATGCGATGATGCGATAAATTTTGATTTTTTTATTTTATTTTGATTTTTTTTAGTATTAAATTCTAATTTAATTAATTAATATAATAATTAATTTAATTAATTTAAAATTTAATGTTAAATATTAGTTTTTGTTTTAGTTTCATTTTAATGATTTTAAGTTATGAAATTATCTAAGGGATGATTTTCTTATCTGAACTACAGCCACTTTGTCATTTTGGATTTTCGAGATTAGTAATTTATTTCAAAATTGAAGTAAATTTCTAAAATCTCGATACTTAGTGATTTGGCTGTATAAGTAGAAAAATGAAAAATATTAATAATAACTAACTAGGGGTTAATATTTAAACTAAATGCATTATTGAACTAATTTAATTACAAAAATGAAATATTGTATATTTTATGCATTTTTAACCCAAGCGACATAATTGATTAGACTTCAAAGGAGTGCCATTTACAAACTAGTTGACCAAATGAGGCGAAACAAGTATCAATGGAAAGCTTATAAAAAATCGATTTTAACAAAGCAATCAAAACAAGAATCTAAAGAAAATGAAAAAATAACAAAATCGTAGGATAATTAACTTAATAAAAATCCTAAAAGGCGTTTAGCCAAAAAATTTATAGAAAGGGTCTTCATTATTTGAAGTGAACAAGTCAAAAATGGGGGGTTGTGTTTTACCACAACACATCCAAAACTTGAGCTTTAAAAACTTTTTTATTATATCACAACATTACTTCACATGCCATGCCAATTGTAGTTCAACTATCCAATAAAAACATTTAACATTATATCGCATGCCAAATGTAGATCAACCATCCAAAACTTAAAAGTTTTGATTTAACAAAAAATTATAGATCACAACATTATTTCACATGTCAAATGTACTTCAACCATCCAAAACTTAAGTTTTAAAAACTTTTTGATTATATCACAACATTACTTCACATGCCATGCCAATTGTATTTCAGCTATCCAATAAAAACATTTAACATTATATCACATGCCAAATGTAAATCAACCATTCAAAACTTAAGTTTTAATTTAAGAAAAAATTATAGATCACAACATTACTTCATATGCCAAATGTACTTCAACCATCCAAAACTTAAGTTTTAAAAACAAAACAAATTATAACACAACATTACTTCACATGCCAAATGTAGTTGAAAAGCAAAACATTAATATAGATCACAACATTATTTCACATGCTAAATGTAATTCAACCATCCAAAACTTAAAAACATTATATATCACATTCACATCTACCAAATGTAGTTCACATAAAATATGTCCAAAATTTGTAGATCTCACAAGTATCAAGTATCAAGTTATATATGATTGCATCTAGATAATATATAAAAAAGTAAATTTAAGACTAGAAATGTCAATCAAATCTAGAAATCATCCTTCAAATACAGATGGATGTAGTGTCTTTCCCAGCAAAGTCTCAATCCGCGAGCTATATTGCGAAGCATGGGGAACATGTACACAATGCACGTACAAACATTAAAATTTGATGTTTTAAAATTGAGTGAGAATATATAGAACTTCATGTAAAATATATATATATATATAAAAATCATGCAATACCTCATGAGGTTTCCTCTCCATTTGTTGCTCGTCTGCTACAACTTCCCCCATGGTAACATCTCCAACAGTAAACTGTACAATATATATATATATATATATATATATATATATATTAAAAAAAATTAAATAAAAATGCATATATATAAAATTATTTTCAATAATATTAAAAAAAAAATTAGACAACTTGTTCAAATGGTTGAAATGATGTGGATATTCCTATCTCCATCGCTAGAGTCCGTGGAGAAAAGAAATCCTCTATAGAAACCTAAAATTAAAAAATTTAATTTAAGTATAAAATAACTCAAGATCAAGATCTCAATTTATAATAAAACTTTTAAACTTCAATTTATAAACTATAAATTAAAAACATATATATTTAAAAGTGAAAAATTGAATACTTCTGTAGGTGGATTTGGCGCATCTCCTAAGAGAGGCTCCAAAAGAAAATCTTCAAAAAATTAAAATTCAAAAAATTTAAAATAACTCAAGATATAGATATATCTCATTTTTTAATGGAAATTTTTGAGGTGGAATATATAACTTAAAAACATAAATTTTAAAAGTGAAAAATTGTCCATACTTGTTGTGAATCTGACACATCTTCTAAGGAAGTAGAAGGTACATCTCCCAAGGAAGAAGAAGGTACCGCCATCCCAAAAACATTGGACGAAATCGAAATCTGTTAAAACATTTTATTATATATACATGAAAATGTACGTGTGCACAATTATTTATTTTAAAAATATCAAGTTTAAAAAACACTAACATTTGCCAACATATCTTGATAGTGAAACCCATCTTGATTGTTTGAACCAAAGGCTCCGGACATGATATTAACATTTTCGTCATTCATCAAGCGTGACAACTAGAAATAGTGTTAACATATAATGATACATTTTTGTTAGATTAATGTACATACAAATAAATGTATGTATATATTTATTTATTACAAATTGTATGTATGTGTTAAAATAATTGAACCCTAACCATTAACACATACTGTTCCCATGCCCTCTTCCTCATGAACAATTAGGTCATGCCAACCATTGTGACAATTCTTCGCATATGTTTTGAGATATTCAACACTCATGTTGTCAATATCTTCATCTATATAATATGAAAAATTGACGTGTGCATTATCACGTGCTCTTTGTTGATTCAAACAAACATCGACTATACCCAATCCACTGTGAACATTGTCGATGATGGCATCCCTTGCTTATTGACTAATTTGAGAAGTGGCTTCCATCTCTAACTGCAAAGTTTCAACACGAACAGGTCGACTAACCAATGGTGGCTCAGGATGAGGCAACCCAGCATCACACCTAGCACCCCTACGGTCACACAATTGACTTTTCCCAAGACCAAAAAATTCAGAGGGAAGGTCATTGTAATTGGGTTTTATTTGCAAAAAGAATTCCGCATAAAATAATTTTTCGAAATAAAGTGGAACCTCGTCATTCAATTGGAGTCTTCCATAAGCCACAAGGTGTCTATTATACAAATAATGAGCTATATCAGGATGCTTGAAATATTGCACCTTCAACATCTTTCTTTTCGGCCCTTCTTTGAAATTAAACATAGACTTTGTCATTGTTGTTGTAACTCTTTCTTTAACAACCTCCCATTTATCGGGACCCATCACTGTTTCCTTCATTTTTCTCATGACATCCAAAAAAGTATCCGTGGTTGGCCCAAGATTTTGGTACACATCTACTAGTTGGCTTAAAGAATGTGTAACTATTTCCAAGCTTTGTCGACTCTCAGCAGGTAGACTCAAAGACATGAGATCTCTGCAATTTTGCATGAAGTTGTTGACACCTTATTAAGGTGCATTGCTACATGTTTATTTCACATGGTATATCGAAAATGTCGATTGGATAAGTCATAGTGGATAGACAACCTTCTTCTTGAATGAAGCGTTCTGCCCTATGTCTTTTTTGACCAAAATTTGGAGCATTTTCAACCTCTGCATCAATATATTGAATTTTGTATATTAGAAAAAACACATGTAAACAAATTTGTACAAATTGAAAGAAAAAAATATTCAAATTGATGGCAACCTCGATGCGGTTGGCTAGCATCTTGCCCACCTTGAAACTGTTGAGAAACAGAACTACCCTACTGAAAACCAACACCACCATCCGTTGATTAGCCTCTGATACACCACCACCATCAAGTATCAGATTACTTTTGGTTTCAATGGGAAACTTTTATGGATAATGTTTTTTCTTGAAATGTGATGGACCCCATTAAAATGGGAGATATATCGAAATGATTCCTAGGGTGTAATAAAATAGTTTCAAGTAGTTTACAAATATAGATGCATAAATTCAATGAGCATAGTTTTGAGATATAAAAGTCCAAAATGGAAGAGTTGTTTCTGAACAAATATCAATGGATCACTATGGATATATCTGCTTCATTAAAAGGGATTTTTCTGGAAGGATGTCCACTAAGTTGGAAAGAAGGGAAAATATCACAATTATATGTTAATTTGCATGTGTTTTACATCGAATACTTTTCATTTTATTAAAAATCTATTTGAAACAATTAACTATATATAAGGTTAATACCTATGTTTCAAGTATCAAATTACTTTTGGTTTTAATGGGAAACTTTTATGGCTAATGTGTTTTTCTCAAAATGTGATAGACCCCATTAAAATGGGAGATATATCGAAATGATTCTTATGGTGTAATAAAATAGTTTCAAGTAGTTTAAAAATATAGATGCATAAATTCAATGACATAGTTTTGAGATATAAAAGTCCAAAATGGTAGAGTTGTTTCTGAACAAATATCAGTGGATCATTATGGATATATTTGCTTCATTAAAAGGGATTTTTCTAGAAGGATGTCCACTAAGTTGGAAAGAAGGGAAAATATCACAATTATATGTTAATGTGCATGTGTTTTACTTTGAATATTTTCCATTTTATTAAAAATCTATTTGAAACAATTAAGTATATATAAGGTTAAAACCTATGTTTCAAGTATCAAATTAGTTTTGGTTTCAATGGGAAAGTTTTATGGCTAATGTTTTTTCTCGAAATGTGATAGACCCCATTAAAATGGGAGATATGTCGAAATGATTCCTATGGTGTAATAAAATTGTTTCAAGTAGTTTAAAAATATAGATGCATAAATTCAATGAGCATAGTTTTGAGATATAAAAGTCCAAAATGGAAGAGTTGCTTCTGAACAAATATCAGTGGATCACTATGGATATATCTGCTTCATTAAAAGAGATTTTTCTAGAAGGATGTCCACTAAGTTGGAAAGAAGGGAAAATATCACAATTATATGTTAATGTGCATGTGTTTTACACTGAATATTTTTCATTTTATTAAAAATTTATTCAAAACAATTAACTATATATAAGGTTAAAAACTATGTTTCAAGTATCAAATTACTTTTGGTTTCAATGGGAAACTTTTATGGCTAATGTGTTTTTCTCGAAATGTGATAGACCCCATTAAAATGGGAGATATATCGAAATGATTCCTACCGTGTAATAAAATAGTTTCAAGTAGTTTAAAAATATAGATGCATAAATTCAATGAGCATAGTTTTGAGATATAAGAGTCCAAAATGGAAGAGTTGTTTCTGAACAAATATTAGTGGATCACTATGGATATATCTGCTTCATTAAAAATGATTTTTATAGAAGGATTTCCACTAAGTTGGAAACAAGGGAAAATATCACAATTATATGTTAATGTGCATGTATTTTACATTGAATATTTTTCATTTTATTAAAAATATATTTGAAACAATTAACTATATATAAGGTTAAAACCTATGTTTCAAGTATCAAATTACTTTTGGTTTCAATCGGAAATTTTATGGCTAATGTGTTTTTCTCGAAATGTGATAGACCCCACTAAAATGGGAGATATATCGAAATGATTCCTATGGTGTAATAAAATAGTTTCAAGTAGTTTAAAAATTTAGATGCATAAATTCAATGAGCATAGTTTTGAGATATAAAAGTCCAAAATGGAAGAGTTGTTAATGTGCATTTGTTTGATTTGATTGTGGGTGACATGGTAGTGACTAAACTATGGTTCACATGGATTTTTTTTATGCATAGTTTTATGTATTCTTATATTAACATGAATGGGAAAACTAGTAATTATAAAATCTAATATAAAAATTAATATAAAAGATAAATCACACCCATCTAGCGCTAAAATATTACACTCGTTATGCATTTAACACCATTACTACACCAAATATAGTCCAGTGGGATTGAGTAGCAGGGATAAAGTGTCGACATGAATGGGAGTGATGGATTGTTTAGGGAAATGGAATCAATGAGTGATCTTGGAACTCTAACCTCAATCTAGATCTTCAAGATAGAGAATTATATTACGGTTGCGGAAAGCGTGAGAGGTCTAAGCGAGGGCTTGTTAGGTGCTGAAAAAGCTGGGTTGGATGTGTCTGAGAAATTTTTGACAGTTTCTCATGGAGAGACGACTCATGGAGTTATTTGTAGTGATGGTTATCATCTGATATTTTGTGCCTAGGGGTTTTGCAGATTAGATGACTAAAATGAAGAAGCACCAGGTTCAGGGCATCACTTCCCTTGACCAACCAAAAAATATGTCTCTATTGATAGAAAATAAGTGAAAGAGAATAAGAAAATGAGGAATAATGAAAAAGAGGAGGAGATCATTGATGAGAGCAATGCAAAGGAAGTTTTCAATGCAAATGAAGTTGCAAATGGAATGGAAAACAAGGATAGGAACGAAAAGGAAAGGGAAAAGAAACAAAATAAGGATAGTTACTTGTGATATTTTATGTGAAAGGAAGTGACTATACAATTTACATAATGTTTAATTTTTTTAAGTAGGTCAAGCTTCCAAAGAATTTGTTGCACTATTGTAAAAATTTTAAAAATCATTGCCCATTCAAGCACATGTCTAGTCCTTTCTTATAAATGGCATAGAATTAATTGGCATAGTGGCCACCAGATTAGGTACACACCTCTTTACTTTGTATTCCCTTTCTTTCTTTCGTTAAATTTTGAAATTTTTGCAAATTTTATTTTTTCTAGGGAAAAAATTGGCTATAGTTGTAAATTGAATTTATATAAATACAGACAGTAGTTGTTATATTACAAAATACAGGAAATTTGCATGCTTATGCTACATACCTAGAAAGTCGCAGAAATTCGCAGACGAACCCAGGCGATCCCTGAAGACATCATAGCAGACAACCAAATTCCTGCGAACAAAAAAAAATCAAATTAATAAAAACAACAAAAGATAATTACAAAAAATAAAAGCAACTACAACTACAAAATCAAACAAAATCAACAAAATTTACCTCAGCGTTGCGATGCAACTGCAAATTGACAAAAATCCACTCCTCGTCGTGCCGGAAGTCCAAATCAACAAAAATCAACGACACAGATGCACAAGACAGAAAAACAGCAACAAGAAAATCAACAAAACTCCCCTCCTGGTCGCGGTGCAACAGAAAAATAGCAGCAAGCAAGGAACACAAGACAAACGCACGAGATAGACGTCGCAGCGCAACAGAAAAACAGCAGCAAGCAAGAACACAAGACAAACGCACGAGACAGATGTGAACAAGAAACCTGCAACAGTTTGTGTGTGATATATTTATAAAATAAGAGTTCGGTTGAACTATTTTAAAAGTTTGGCCGAACTAACAGTCCGGCTGAACTTTTTTTGCCGGTTTTCCAATCTCCGGCCAAAAATCTGTTTACCATTGTCGTCAGTACGTCGTCAATGTAAACGGAAGAACGAGTTTGGCCGAACTAATTTCGAAAGTTCAGCCGAACTCTTGAATTGTTCAGCCGAAATTTTACGAAAGTTCAGCCAAACTATTGAGGAAAAAAAATTTCTGCCCCCGATTCTCACAAAAGTCTTACCCATCTTCACATTTTTACCCGATGATAAACCCTGTAAAATTGTTGGAATGGGTAAATTTCTTGTAAAATAGCAGAATGGAAACCAATGGTTATTAAAGGAGGTAATGCATGTTCTAGATCTGAAGAAAAATATGATTTCAACAGGACAGTTAAGCGGTGAAGGTTGTGTGACAACATTCACAGATAAAACTTGGAAGGTCACCAAAGGAGCCCTGGTAATAGCAATAGGAAAAAAGGTTGGTACATTGTATTTATGCAATAGTATTTCTAACTCTGTTAATGCTTTAACTTCCAAAGGAGTAGATGTAGCATTATGGCATCATAGGCTCAGACACATGAGTGAGAAGGGGATGAATATTCTTCACTCAAGAAATTTGTTTCCAGGTTTGAAGAATATTGGATTTCTATGAGAATTGTATTTATGGAAAACATAAGAGAGTCAGATTTCTTAGAGTTGGGAAAGAAAAGAAGAGCAAAAAAATAGGGCCTGTGCATATAGACATATGGGGACCTTCTCAGGTATCATCTGTTGGTGGCTCTCATTATTATTTTACTTTTATTGATGATGCAACTAGAAAAACTTGGATTTATTGTATTCAAAATAAATCTGATGTATTTGGTACTTTCAAGAAATGGAAATCTTTGGTTGATATTGAGACAGGAAATAAGTTGAAGTGTCTGAGATTGGACAATGGAGGTGAATATTGCAGCAAAGAGCTTGATAGGTACTATTCAGAGCATGGAATTCGCAGAGATAAGACGGTTCCAAGAACACCACAAGAAAATGGTGTCTCAGAAACGATGAACAAAACAATCATGGAGTGTGTAAGGTGCATGAGATTGCATGTTGATTGCCTTTACAATTTTGGGAAGATGTTGTAGATATTGTTGTTTATCTAATAAACAGAGGGCCTTCAAGTTCCTTGTATGGTGGTATTCTAGAGGAGGCATGGATAGGTAAAAATTTAAACTACACTTTTTTAAAGCCTTTTGGTTGTGAGGCCTTTGTCCATATTAATAAAGAAAATAGAACAAATCTTGGGGAAAAATCAAAGAAATGTACCTTTATTGGATATGGTGTTAATGATTTTGGTTATCGCTTATATGATTATGAAAATCACAAAATCATTAGGAGCAGAGATGTAATATTCAATGAAAAGGTCTTGTATAAGAATCAGTTACACGAAAAGAAAAAGGAAAAAGAAAACAAAGAATACACAATTCTTGATGAGATCACAGAAAAAGTAAAGGTACCTGAAAATAATAATAATCAACAACCAAAATAATAGAAACCACCACAACATCAACAGGCACCTCAAACACTTGAAAGTGGTTTCAGAAGATCTACTAGGATAAGCAGACCCTATGAATGATACTCTCCTTCATTATACTATTTATTGTTGATTGATTCTGGTGAACCCAAATGTTATGAGGAAGCAATGAAGGACAAAACCAGGAAGAAATGGGAGCTATCCATGAAAGAAGAGATGAACTCCTTAATACATAGCCATACTTGGGACTTAGTCAGGTTTCCTGCAGGTAAAACAACATTGCAGAATAAATGGGTTTACAGGTTGAAGGAAGAAGATGGAGGAAAACAGACGTACAAAGCTAGACTTGTGGTGAAGGGGTTTGCACCGAAGAAAGGTATTGATTTTGATGAAATATTTTCTCCTGTTGTTAATATGACTTCAATCAGAACTATTTTAAGTCTTGTAGCAGCGGAATATCTGCATATTGAACAGTTAGATGTAAAGACATCATTTCTCCATGGATATTTGGAGGAAGAGATCTATATGCAGCAACCACAAGGATATGAGGTCAAAGGGAAAGAAAATTAAGTGTGTGGGTTAAAGAAGAGCTTGTATGGATTAAAACAGACTCCAAGGCAGTGGTATCTAAAATTTTACAGTTTTATGTCTGAACAAGGTTATACTTGATGTCACTCTAATCATTGTGTTTATGTGAAAAAATAAAAATGATGGCGGCTATATTATATTGTTATTGTATGTAGATGACATGCTTTTTTCAAGGTCTAACATGCAGGAAATAAATGCGCTCAAAAGAAAAATTGGAAAATTCATTTGCAATGAAGGATTTGGGAGCTGCAAAACAAATCCTTTGTATGAGAATAACTACAGAAAGGAAAAATCACAAATTAATATTGTCTCGGAATGAGTACATACAAAAGGTGTTGAAAGGATTTAATATGCAGAATGAAAAACCAGTGAGTACACCTTTTGCTAGCCATTTAAAACTCAGTAAGGAGATGCGCCCCAAGACCCAATAAGAAATGGATTATATGTCTAAAGTTCCGTATGCATCTGAAGTTGGAAGCTCAATGTATGCAATGGTATGCACAAGGCTTGATATTGCACATGCAGTGGGAGTTGTCAGCAGGTACATGAAAAATCCAGGAAAATAAAATTGAATGGCAATGAAATGGATTCTTGGATATTTGAGAGGTACCACAAATCAAGCATTATGCTTTGGTGGTTCAAACCTTGCTCTACAGGGATATGTGGATGCAAATATGGCGGGTGATAGAGATAACAGGAGGAGCACTACAGGGTATGTATTTACTGTAGGTGGACTAGTTGTTAGTTGGGTTTCAAAAATCCAAAGTGTTGTTTCACTTTCAACAACAGAAGAAGAGTATGTTGTTGCTACAGAGGCTAGTAAAGAAATGATTTTGTTACAAAGGTTTATGGATGAATTGGGTAAGAAGCATGAGATGGGCATGTTATACAGTGACAGCCAAAGTGCCATTCATCTTGCAAAGAACTCAGCGTTTCATTCTAGGACTAAACACATACAACTCAAGTACCAGTTCATACGGTTAGTGTTGGAAGATGGACAGTTGAAGCTAAAAAAGATACACACTAGCTAGAATCCTGCAGATATGCTAACAAAAGTTGTAACCAGGGAGAAACTAAGATTATGCTCAATTTCAATTAGTCTTCAAGTATGATGATGAATATGAGAAACAACCACGTCCAAAGTGGAGTAATTTTCGATCAAATGAATCAGCAGAGGAGTTGCTACAATTAGTCTCCAAGTGGGAGATTGTTGGGTGTGTATCTTGATTATCTTATTTATTTTGTATCATAGCATTGGACCCTTGTTATTAACAGGGTGGCAATGTTGGCCATAATTGAATGCTACCTAGGGGGTCCAAGTTGGGGGGGGCAGGGGTCGGTGGGCTGGGACTTTATGGAGCCCCCCCCTGGCGTGGGGTTTTGGGGGAAGCACCCCCAAAGCTAAAAACAGATGTAAAATTGCCTTGTAAAAGTATTGTAATTTCTAGTCAATCTGGGTCGTTCATTAGGCGGATGATCTAACGTTATAAGTTATGTTTAATTTAGGGTTTTTTGCTAGATAATAGAAAGGAAGGACTGGTTGTTCGAGGTGGACGTAGCCCAAATTGGGTGAACCATGTATATCTGTGTCTCTCCTGTTTTATACGTTTTCTGTGTTTGTGTTTCCACATTTTTTATGGGTTGCACTGCTCCGTAATATATAATTTTCTAACGTATAACACACAGCCAACAATTTAGATCTTTTGAAAGATTTTTTGTTTTTTCTTGAGTTTTATGCCCATTGCACTTAGCTCTGAGAGATAGCAGGCCAACATCGCACTGTGTTATTTTAGAAACTGCAACTACCCCTCTTCATTGCACCGATATATACTACATACCTAGGTCGATCTTTGAAATTTTCCCAGGGTTTCCTTTGTGTGATCTTGAATATGTTGATTACAGTGGTTTTTGGGTTTGTTCTCAATTTGTTGTACCTTTTTAGTTTTGGCTTTGTTTGGTTATCTTTTTGTGGAAAACATTTTTGTTTTTGTGAAAAGTTTCCATTTTCGTTCCTTTGAGATTATTAGTTCTTATTTTCTTATTGAAACATTTACAGTTTTCTTCTACATTGAAATTACTTTGTTAAAGATTTATTTCCGGGAGTATTTTGTGAAAAAAATTATTATTCCTTTCGATAGAATTTGTTTTTCAAAGAAGAAAAATCTTGTATTGTAATTCATGGGTGAAGTATTTTTTATCTTGCATTTTTAAGAAAATTAAGTTGCATTTTTTTAAATTTTCATTCAAAGAGTAGTTATAGTTTCTTTGATTTGCATTCAAAGATTAGTTCATGTTTCTTTCCTTGAATATTACACTTGTTTCTTTGCTTGAAACCTCTCACTCTTTACTATAGTTAGTATTTATCGAATTAAAAAATATTACATTTTCATATTCATTGCATTAGATTTGGATTTGAGTCATAACATAATTGTTTTAAACTCTGTGGACCCTCTTGAGTAAACAACAACTTAAAATCAAAGATTAATAAAATTAATTAGATATTTTATATTTCTATGGTAGTTACACCTACATTAGATTATTTCTAGGGATTTGGAATAGGCGTTTAAATTAAACGCTTCAAAGCTACAAACAACATAGAATCTTGTGATAGGGAGATAAATCCATTTACTAAATCTGGTCTCTGGGAAGCTCCTCTTACACAAGAGTCAAGCACAAGGTCACATTAGACCCAATGAAGTAATATAACATGCATTGTTGGTTATAGTGGCATTGATATACATGCATTACAAATAGTGTCGAAAGGCACTTGGGGGTAACTTGAAAGGACTACCTTGTTTTGGGGGATCTTTCAAAGGGATTTCGAGCTTTTCTACGCTGCCCTTGCATGTATATTTGATTTTCGACTGTACCCCCAAGCCAAATTATTGTAGGTGGTGACCTTAGTGACCATAATCTTAAGGCTATTACATAAGGTGACAGTGAGGGGGAATTCCTTGTTGTACTTCGGATAGACGTTGGCTAGACTCACTCAGGTCTTCTTGGAGGGTAATTCAATACATGTGGAGATACTTGCACCAGGTTGTGACCATTAAGTTGGTTTCTAGCATAACTTGTTCCACCCACTCTATCTCTAGCCACTTTTCATATTGATCTTTGTGATGTTGGATTTCATCACCAACTAGTGTGGCCATTGTGAAAAGGTTTTTTGTGTGGTTTTATTCCTTATATTTATTAGCGTGTATTGTTTGTTTTTCCATTTAGTGGAATTTAGTTTGATTTTGATAGAAATAGTTTTGGAGTTTGATAATCAAGGAACCCCTTTTAGTGGGGATCCTAGTTTTTTTCCTTGATTTGGAAATGTTGGTCTTCCTTACGTGGCTACTTTTTCCCTTCCTTGATTCATGATAGGATTATTGGTATATTTGTTTTCAACTTCTTTGGTCCCAAATACCCAAGTTGTTGCACCTCAACTGAGTTATTCACCTCAACAACATTAACCTTATGTTGACCCTTTTCCTTCTTCACTCGTTGGGTATTTTCCCCTTTCTTCTTCCTTGTCTAATCAAAGTCTTGATGTTAGTAACCAAGAGAATAAGAAGAAGAAGAACCAAAATAAAAAAGGGGGAAACCAACCAAACATTGTTGTGAGCGTTGATAATGTTGAGGAAGCCTCCTAAACACATCACAATCTCAAATACCCTTTCAAGTTTTGTAAACATAACCAATTTCTTAAGGATTTCCCTAGTTTCCAAAAGTCTTAAAAGTGTGGTCTAAGGATTCTCATTAACTTTTTTTTGGTCCATCAAGTATCAATTATAAGGTTCTAGGGAAAAATGGTAAAGTTAGTTTTCCTTATAGGTTATGCGAAGAGAGTCGTCAAACTCACCTTTCCCCTCATATGGATGAAGCCTTGAAATTGTTGGAAACCCTTATTATTTCTCAGAAAAAAATTCCAACTAGAAATTGTAATTTTTATCCAACCTACTGTTAGTTGATGAAGTGGTTTACTTGATTCCATCTTCAGTCGATCTGACTCTCCCCTTAAAGATTCAAACCCATATCACTTAAGTTGATAAATCATTGGTTTAGGAAGTGGTTGATTGAATTCACTCATTTTTCGATCCCACTCTCCATTTAGAGAGTTAATTTAATACTACTTAGGTTCTTGTCGCTTCATATCTTTCCAAAAAACAGGGTATTTCTCTTGTTCCCACATAACCCCCTCCAAGTGTTGAGGTCATTTTCTTTGATTCAAATAGATTAATAAAGCCTTGTCTCCCTTCTTGCATTCATTTCCAAATCATTTTAAATGCTTGTGATAAGAACATACTTCACACTATTGTAGATGAAGGTGCTTCTATTAGCATTATATCCTCAACCACTTGGTAAGCTTTGGGTTCCCCTTAGCCTGTGTCTATTGTAACTTAGAATCTATTGGATTTTAACAAGACAACCCATGAACCACGAATCCTTCCTCATTTAACTATCACCTTGGAATGAAAAGTTGTTTAATTTGATGTTATGGTAATCCAAGGCCCCTTGGATTTCAATTTTCTCCTTGGGTGAGACTATGTCTATGCCATGATGTCTTTCCCTTATAATGGAAACATTGTGACTATTGACCAACTTTCTTTTGTTGGCCATGATATGACTACCAACCATCCAACCTTCCAGAATTTTCCCTATATGAAATTGGTATCCCCACCACCATAGGGTAATTATGTGGCAACTTGTCCCACGCCTTAGCTTACCAATGAAAATGAGCATCTCGTTGCATGCTTGACGTATTTTGAATTAGATCGGGTAGTTGACATGGTAAGCCCTTAAATGGGGATATTGGAGCTTGATATTCCTTATTGGGTATATGTTATATTCTTTCCACGATTGGCCATGGAATAATGTGTTTGGCGTTTGGGGCAGCACCCCAGAAAAACTTTTTTGGGCAGTTTTGCACATGTTTTTCGCACATGGTTTTGGGCATGATGGTTCTTTTCCCATGGAATTTTGTATATTCAATCAAGTGAACTACGGTTATGTTCTAATCCAAGGTTATTGGATTGGGGTTTATGAATGCTTCAACATGTATATATATGTATTTTAACAATGAAAAGAAAATAATGAAAAATCAATCTCAAATAGTCTCGGTTTTGGGATCCAGGGGAAAATATCTGTGTATATTTGTTTTATTTTCTCACCATTGTATCTTTTTATGTTTTAAGAATTCATTTGTAGGTAATTTTTGTATAGGTTCAAAACCTACATTTGCTATCAGAGTAGTTTCCACTTCAAGGGGACCCCTTTATTGTTGATGGGTTTTTCTCGGGCCTACGGTAGACCCTGTTCTGTGGGATATCTGCGAAATCGATTCTTGCATTGAAAGAAGATGGTAAACAATGGAAAGATAGAGATCAAGAAATTTAATAGGAAAATTTTTGAGTTGTGGAAGCTCAAGATGGAGGATATGTTGGTGGACTGAGATCAATGGATTGATGTAGTTCCAGGAACGACACCTATAGGAATGTTGGAAGAATAATGGGAAAAGTTAGTTCGAAAGGCGAAGGGCACAATATGATTGTGTCTCTCAGATTCAATATTGTTGAATGTATCAAGGGAAACTACGGTGAAGGATTTGTGGGACAATTTAGGGACTTTGTACCAATATAAATTCTTGGTGAACAAAATGTTCCTGTGGAAAAAGATATATAGCAGAGGATGAAGGATAGAGACTCAGTGGCAGATCCTTTAAATGCCTTTAATACTGTGGTAAGCTAGTTGTTATCTGTTGATATAAAATTTTCAGACAAGTATAAGTGCATTAGTTTGTTGTGTTCTCTACCAAATTCGTGGGATAGTTTGGTTGTTTCTATAGGTAGCAATATAAATACCTTGAAGTTTGATTAAATAGTCACATCCTTGTTGTTGGAAAAGATGAGATGGAAAAATATGGAGAGCTAGAATGGAGATGCCTTGTCTGTAAGAGGAAGGTCACAGAACATAAATAGAAATAAATCCTCAAGTGGGAGATATAAATCTAGATGGATATCTAAATCTCCAAGAAAATTTGTAAAATAAGGGCACTATAATAAGGATTGTATATGTAAAACTCCTAATAACGGAAATGGATTTGATGGTGCTCCTTCTACAAAGGCGAAAACCACCTCCGATGAAGTTGCGGATGTGTATTTTTCTTCTTCTTCAAGTACACATGTATCTGATCATGAGACATGGTTGATTGAATCAAGTGCATCCTTTGACTTCAATCCTCATAGGGAGTGGTTCTGCGAGTATGAGAAATATGATGGTGGTGATGTCTTCCTAGGGGATGACAAGAAGGCCATAATCATTGAACATGGAAAATTCAAGTTGAATTTGCACCATGGAAGTATTAGAACACTTCCTCGTGTTATACATATTCTTGGATTGGCCAGAAATATGATTTCTGTAAGCAAGATGGATTGTGCAGGTGTAAAAATAGTGTTCGAGAAATATACCTGAAAGATGGTTCTGGGAGCACTGGTATTGATGCGGGGAGTTCGGATTGGAACTCAAGACCAGCTCCTAGCCTAGCGTTGGTATTCATGGGCGTAATAGTTCAGTGAATTTTGAAAGTGGAGCTGAAAATCTAGTGGTCTCGAGAGAAAATACCATGTTGTGGCATCAAAGACTTGGAAATATTGGCCCAAAAGAGCCTTCAAATACTACATGTTAATGGTATGGTAGAAGGTATGTTTAATTTCTCTCTGGATTTAAATTTTTGTGAACATTGTGCATATGGGAAGCAGAATCTGGTGATTCCCCTCTGGTTCCAAGAGGGTGAAATGGATATTAGATCTTGTGCACAATGATGTGTTTGGACCTGTGTTAGTTCTATCAGTGGGAAATTATGTGTACTATGTCTCATTTATAGATGACTTCTTGAGGAATACATGGATATATTTCCTTAGGAATAAATCTGAATTTTTTGACAAGTTTAAATAATTTAAGGCCTTGGTGGAAAATGAGACAAAAAAGAAAATCAAGGTGTTGAGGATAGATAATGGTGGAGAGTTTTACAATAAGGAATTTGAAGAGTTTTGTAATAATTTTTTTATAGCACGACAGAAGAATAATCCATACACACATTGAAAAAATGGAGTTGCAGAAAGAATGAACAGGACATTGATGGAAAAGGAAAGAAGCAAGCTCAGCAGTGCTGAGTTGGGACAAGAATTCTGGGTAGAGGCATTGGGTACTGCATGTTACCAGTTTAAAAAATCACATTAATCAACATTAGAGGATAAGACTCCACGTGAGGTATGGACAGGTAAGAAATCCTCTCTCTCACATCTCAGGGTATTTAGTTGTGATGCATATGTACATGTTCCAAAGGAGAAAAGAATCAAGCTGGATAGTAAATCTGAAATGTGCATATTTATTGGGTATAAGGATGGTTTAAAAGGTTATAAGATTTGGAGCCAAGAAACAACGAAGGTTGTGTACAACCGAGATGTGGTGTTTAGAGAGGTGAAGGAAGTTATTAAACATGAAGTCCTACCAAAGGAACCTGAAAAGATAGAGTTCAAACTAAAGGAGGAAGAATCAAACTCTATAGAAGAACAAGAATAAGAAGAGGAAGAGCCACAGACTCTAGTTTTGAGAAGATAAGTATGAGAGAGAAGGAAGCCAGAGAGGTGTATTCCATCTGCTTTTTTTTTTCAAATTTTTCTTTATTTATTATTGATAATGATACTAGAATTGTCAAGGAGGCATTGGATTCAGACAATGAAAAACTCTGGAAAGATGCCATGGTTGAAGAAATGGAATCTTAGGATACAAATAAGGCTTGGTGGTAGAGTTGTCAGTTGAAATGAAACCAATTGGCATAAAATGGGTGTTTAAGAAGAAGATGAATACAAAAGGAAAGGTGGATAAATACAAAGCTCGGTTGGTAGAAAAAGGTTATTCAAAGGTGACAGGACTTGATTTTGGTGATAAATTTTCTCCTATTTCCAAGCTAACTTCTATTAGATTAATTTTATTTGTTGTTGCTACTTTTGATTTTGAAGTAGAAAATATGGATGTGAAGACAACATTTCTTCATGGGGATCCAGAAGAAGATATCTACATGAAGAACCTTGAAGGCTTTGCAGTGAAGGGTAAGAAAGAACTTGTAGGTAGGTTAAAAAAGTATCTGTATGGGTTAAAACAACCACCAAGGATGTGGTATGATAAATTTGATACATATATATGGGGACTTGGCTTCAATGGGAGCAAAGCGGATCACTATGTGAATTTTAAATTAATTGGTGACTGTGTTATTTATTTTTTCTTGTATGTGGATGATATGTTGTTGAATGGAAATGAAAAAGAAATTATCCAGAATTTGAAGACCCAATTTTCTTCTAAATTCGACATGAAGGATCTTGGTCCTACAAACTATATTTTGGGCATGGAAATTCAACGATATTTGGCAAAGGGGAAGCTCTGATTAAACCAAAGGAAGTATGTTGATATACTATTGAAGAATTTTAATATGCACTTAGATAGTAAACTGGTAAAGGTTCCTATTCCTATAGGTGTAAAGTTATCTGTTGAGCAGTGTCTGAAGACACAAGAAGAGTAAGAGGACATGTCCTTTGTTCCATATGTGAGTGTATTTGGTAAACTGATGTATGCAATGGTTTTCACTAGACCAGGCATTGCACATGCAATGAGATTATTGAGAAGGTTTATGTCAAAACTAGGGAAGTAGCATTGGACAACAGTGGAGCGGGTTTTCAGGTATTTGTGTGGCACTAGTGATTATGGTTTTTGCTACCAAGGAAGACCAATATTGGACAGAGTTTTGGAAATTTGTGGCTTTGTTGACGTAGATTGGGTTAGAGATCTAGATCAAAGAAGATATAAATGTGGGTATGTGTTTAACCTTTTTGGAGGATCAATCAGTTGGATGAGAAAGAGACAGTATGTAATGGAAATTTCAACTACAAAGGTTGAATACATGGAAGCCACTCATGTAAGTAATGAAGCAGTTTGGTTGCAGAGATTGTGTTCAAGTATGAGGTTGATAAAATGAGTTATAAAGATAGACTGTGACAGCCAAAGTGAAATTTTATTGGCAAAGAACTCTTATTATCATTCAAAGACAAAGCACGTTGATGTTCAGTATCACTTTGTGAGGGATATGGTTGAAGGCAAAAAGGTTTTGTTGGTAAAGGTGGACACTTTGAAGAATGTTTCAGATGCATTTAAAAAATGTGTGAGCACTGAGAATTTTTCTTGGTGTAGAGAAAAAATGGGAATTGTAGCCTTGGATCAATGACTATGCCCTCCTACAGCTCCTTATGTGGAAAGAAAACAAAAACTGGGAGAATGTGGGGCATGTGTTATATTCTTTCGATGACTGGCCCCAGAATAATTTTTTTGGGGTTCAGGGCAATGCCCCAGAAAAACAATTGGGCAGTTTTGTGCATGGTTTTCGCACATGGTTTTGGGCATGATTGTTTACTGCCCATGGTATTTTGTAGATTCGGTCAAAGGAATTATGGTTATGTTCTAATCTAGGGATATTGGATTGGGGTTTATTAATGCTTTGGCATGTATATATGTACATTGTAACATTTAAAGGAAAATAATGAAAAATTAATCTAGTAGTCTCAGCTTTGGGATTTAGGGGAAAATCTTTTTGTATATTTGTTTTATGTTCTCGCCATTGTATATTTTTATATTTTAAGAATTAGTTTGTAGGTAATCTTTGTATAGGGTCAAAACCCACATTCCTACACCTATTGAGTCTTTTGACATGTATTCCTTCTAGAGAATCATTATTTCATCCAAAAAAGGCCTCTCGGAAGTCATGATCAAGGTATGACCCTTGGCATGTATTCCTTCCATAGATTTATCCTCTTGGAAGCCATGAAACAAGGGTTGTGAGAATATTTCCTTTTATGTTTCAAGCTAGTTAAAAAATGAAACAAAGTTCTATGAGCATAGTTCCTTTTTTGTGTCGAGCTCATTAAAAAATGAAACATGCATCATGAGCATAGTTTCTTTTTTCTATTACAAGCTCGTTAAAAAATGAAACATATCCCATTCCTTAAAGTTTGTGGGGCAAGTGCCTATGGTCATCATGCTAGATTTAAGTTGCTAGCCTTTGTCATTATGTTGGGGGCATAATACCAACCTTCAAGCATAGGTTTTTCTCTATTTCAAGGTTGTGTAAAAGTGGAACCTATCTCAAGCATAGTTTTCTATCTATTTCAAGCTTGTGTAAAAATGAAACTTATCTCAAGCTTAGTATTTTTTCCTTCTCGTGCTTGTTAATACATGAGAATAAGTTATCAAGTATACTTTTATCACTTTTTAGGGCTTGTAAAAACTATATGAAAAAGGAACTTTGTGGAGTTTCCTTTAAGCTATTTTCAGACTCCCTTAACATGAAAAGTTTGCTAAGTGAATTTATTTCCTTTCACACTTGTTAAAATCATTAGAAATGGCATATTTTTAGTGTAAGTCTACCATTTTTCGAACCGGATAGACTAATTACGAAAAATGTATACTCTATTCAATAATGATTATAAGATTCTCCTTTGTATTGTTTTATCCTTTTTTAAGAGCTAGGAGACTATATTTACGAAAAGGAACACCCTTGAAGTTTTCTTTATATTATTTTCAGACTCCCTAAATATGAAAAATCACCAAGCTTTGCTTTCTCCGAGCTCATTAAAATTTTACATCGAAAGAAAAAAATGAGTTATCTTTTATCATTTTTTCGGAGTCTAAAATGAAAAATGCCATATTGGAGTTTCCTTTTATTTCTTTTTCAAATTCTATAAACATGAAAAAAAAATTTGAGTTATTCCTTCATTGGAATCATAAAATGTAAACAATGTAGGACTCATCTATCATGATGGGACCAAACTACCCATTTATGGGATTCATTAAAAATACTCTAAAATACTTATCCAAAGGATGAGCTTATACTTCAAGCATATGTTATCCTCCTCAAGATTGTGTAAAAAAAAAGAGATACTTACCAAAAATGGTGCCCAGTAAATTGGAAAAGAGATGTATAAATTACGTATTTGAAAAGACAGTATGTCACTCTTGAACATGATACTTTGTCACTCTTCGTGTCTAGGTTAGGAAATCCACTTGTCTCTCTAACCAATCACGTCTCATTGAAATTATTCATATTGGTGTTTGGTCTTGTTTCGAGTCACTGAGTGTTTCCAATTCATTATAGTGTTGTCAATATGTTCAAGAGAATTGTAACCTTAGTTAAATCATTTTGCAATATTTAAAATCTTATATCTCATCGGCCATCCTTGAGTCAGTCTTGAATCACTCCTATTTTTTTATACAATTCTTGAATTTTTCTTTGTGTCGATGGGGGTTACATCAAGTCACTCCTACGATGGGTCACTCCCTATCGACTTCAACATATTATATAGGAAGTTGATTTAGAAACTCCTTTTAGTACCTTAGAACTTACATGTTCAATGGAAGGTCTCCTCACTTTAGATGATAGGTTTACAACATTGAACTTCAATTGAATGATTCTATGGGTGTTCGACTTAAATTCACTCATTCTCACCCCATGGAATGTATTAGAGTACCTTGAGGGCCATTATCATTATTGGTGGTTTATCTTGCATCTGTTAACATTTCTAATCATTGACCGGTAATGATACGGTTTCTACCATGTTTGACTTTAAGATATTTATTCACATGGTTAGATTCATACCATGAATAATAAAGATGACAACCCTAGATTTTGTTTAATACATCCAGGTTGTGTGGATATTTGAAAATTCATGACTATGACATAGATTCACAATGAATGTTTGTTTACTAGGTTCAAACTGAGTTTTCCAAGCATGGATCCACGATGTATGTCCGGTGGCCATGACCTCACTTTATTGATGTGGATCTTTTTACATTTCCATACTTATGCTTATAGTTATTTGTATTATGAGTATGGGAATTCTTGCCTCATAGATGATCCTATGATTATAATGTATTGTGATCTCTTAATTGTTGTCTTGTAGTTTCCCAACCAATTATTCCTTGGTTTGAACCTTCACGTGATAAGGCACTTCATTCATTATACCTTTTTGGAATTTGTACTTTAGGGGGCAATCCATTACACTTTAATTTTTCACATCCATGCAAATGATGTCAAATCTGGATCTTTCGCCATCCAAAGAACTATTGTCATTAATCCTTGAGAAAGATGGAAGAAATACCTTTCCATGAAGTATAAGAATCTTGGATTACATACCTTAAAATCCCTATTTTTGAAACCATCCCAAGTACTCTACATTGCAACTTGCAATGAATCACCTTACATAATAAACATCCTGTGTCATCATCACAACTTTCCTTCATAAAAAGTGTGACGATTTTTTAACATGGGTAAAAAATAAAAAAGCTTATGAATCTTCCATTCTAGAAGCCTTGTAATGGTATATACTCCAAAAGGTGGGGATTTGGCTCGCGTTCCTCCTATCCTGGACCTCATTCCTGCCATAATGGATCCCATCCCCTCCATTGTGGATCTCACCGCGACCTAAGTGGATCTCAAACTTCCATCCTTGTCTTATAAGTATAATGCACTCAATGGAAAAGGGGTTGTATTTTGACTCTTGAAAATATACTTCCACTCTACTAAAGAATTCATTGAAGTTTTTTAATTGCAAGGTTGGAATTTATGGATATTGGGAGGAAGTCATCCACATCAAGGCTTGGTTGTAACTATCTCATTTTCTCTACTTAATAGAAATGCATATTTCTTTCCCACATTCAATGTTATGATATTTATTGTTCACTTATATATCCTAACGGCTATTTTAGTCATTTCTACATCTATTTAAACTTAACGCCTGGATCTGATCTCTTACCTAGTCCTAATAATGAACCACACTAGTTGGCTCGAAACGCGTCGACAACGTTCTCTGTCATGTGATTATTACCAAAAGAATTCTAAAAAATTATATAGATTATGTTAAAGAATTTATGATTCGTAAAATGTTGTGGATATTCCACTGGATATTTCGTCACAATATATCTGATAAAATTATCTTTAAAATCTAAAATTCTATAGAATTATAGTTTTATTAGATTTTTGGATTTGTAGATCTAATGTTAATAGTGCATGCATGTGAATTAAAATTATGCAAAAAATAGAAAATGAAAAAATAAAAGCTCACACACATTTTCCAAAGGATATGCTCTGGGAAACCGTTTCGAGAAAAAACCCAGTTGGAAGGTGAGAATGCTCCACTCTCTTTCTTTGAATGGAAATATAGTTGCGAGTACAAAGAAGTAAAGTTTGTGTCCTATGGGCTACTACAATGCACAAATTCTCTCTTTGTGCTCTACCTCCTATCTCTCATGGCTATTTTTTTCTTAGCTATGGGACAAATGCACTGGAAAGAACAAAACCCCTTTTCCTCCTAGTGGCTCTATTATAACACATCTCAATAGCCTACTAGTGGTTAGGTTTGACTACCTCATCTCTTAAACTCTGCTACAATATAGGCTCTTCTAGATTCTTTTACATAATAATCACATGGCTAGCCCCTTTTTCTTGAATAATGGGGGCTGAAGTGGAATCCTCTCAAATTATGGTGGTAAGAACAAGAAGGTCAACTTATGAATGGCATAATTCTTGCATACAAGCTCTAATTGACACAATTCTTGCACCGTTGGAAATGTATTTTTGTGTAGAATAGGAGAAAAAGGTGCACTGTTAAAGCAACAAAGTTTTACCCCCAAACAATGTCGTTTGATGCCTCAAAACACTCTCGGAAGGTTTCAGACCCTATTTTTACAAACTCAATCCCGCTAGTAAAAACGGTCCTGCGAGTTGATTCCTCCACTATTTCCACTTTGAAATCATTGATATGGATGGAAAACAATATAATTATTCAATCTAGATCAATTTATTCATCACATGCTATGACGATTTGCATGCTTGTGTCTTTGCATATCGTTTCTTGGAGCATCAAGAATCATAGAACGAAAGCTATATGAAACAACAGTGAGGAAAATCATTTCGAAAAAGATATGAACCACTCATCCAATCCTACATATATAATTTAATGGTAATATAGGGAATGTTTTTGTTTATTTGATTGTTTTGTTCTAGTGTTTAATTTATAAACCTAGGGAGGTCACTCTTTCCTGCAAGAGAAATTTTTCCACCAAACAACATCGAACTTGCATAATTGGTGTTCTACCTCACATCTAATAGTGGACTTCCATCGTTGATATATGAATAAATGGTTCCTTCTAGTATTTTTACTTTGACTCATCTATTTGCATTATTGAAGACCATATTGGTGTCTTTATCCCCATGACTTTCATTCTTGGTATCCAGCCTCACATAGAGTGGTGATTTTGATAATTGAGTCAGTGTTTCTTATGCTAAGTTCATTTCAAGCATTCACATAATAAAGAATTGTACAAGATGACTAGAAGTGTTCCAAATTTGAGGCTGCATATTTTAGATGTATGTGGCTCCTATCCCTTCACTTGCTTACTTTGAGCCTTATTAATCAAGTTTTGTGCATCATATAATGATGTTACTTCATCATCTTTAAGAGATTTTTTTATGCATGATGACTTGTCACTTCATTATATGATCCCATTTGGCTAATGTACTTGGACTTTGACTTTATTCATAAGCATGGATATGCCCACCTTGTACATAAAAGAGATATTATATGCCATGAAATTTGATGTTTTTGTATGTGGTTTTCTACCTCTATATGTAAGGACTTCTTCTCAATTAGATCTTGTAAGTCTACTTTAAAGAAGAAAAGCATAATTTATTTCCATCATACATTTTCAGCCTACCCTCAAATATTAGGATACATGCCCCACTTTTTTCACCATAATAAAAATAGTGTGATTACCTGATCTGAAATGTGTGAACAAAATATTTCTTATACAGAGATAGACAGTAGGGGCTTTTACTGGTTATTTCACCTTTACTAGAAAGGATGAAACCAGAAGCTTCTGGCCCTCTTACTAGCTGACCACATGGCGCCTTTTGATTGGCTGCCTTCGAAATATTTCACAGAATATTCTGTGGAATATTCCCAAAATATTTTGTGGAATATTATATTTTTAATAAAATGTTTTTATAAATTCAAACTGGCCATTTTTTTACTGAAATTGGCAAACTTCAAAGCTGAATAACTTTCTCATACAGAGTCAATTTTCAGTGTCATTCGCGTCTACAGGATTGTTTTTCCGAGCTATTTCCTATTGTTCTTTTTTGGACCAATTTTGAGCAACTAATTTTTTGAGCATTTTTCCACAAAGGACTTGATCTCCTGATCACACCTCCCAAATGGGAAGCTTTTGGACCCCAAAAGCTCTCTGACTAGTGAAACTGATAATGTGGAGACTGATTCTCCACTCTTCCACCCTTGAATAACTGAAATCTACCCGATTTCATCAAATGGAACTTTTGAGAAAATGATAAATTGTCTCTGGAATCAACTGATCGACCATTGCTAAGATTGACGGAGTCATGATGCAAATTATTAAAATTTGCAGAACAGTAATTGTAATTTGTAGAAAACAAACTTTTTCTACACTGATCAAACTTCCAGAAAGACTTAAAATAACTTCCACCTTGCAAACTGTTCCCATGGCGAATTCTACCATTCTGAAACCAACTTTGTCCCATGTTGAATTGTGTGTCCTCCTTGCTTGCACTGCTTTTCTCTGACTCTCCATTCACTGCATTGGCTGACCCAAAAGGTAATTTGCGCAACATAACATCATCTTCTTTCAAAGAAAAACTGTTATTAAACTAAGACAAAGCATTAGCAACATCATAAAAAGGTGAATGCTCAAAATCTAGTCGTTTCAACATTAACAAAGTTAGACTTTGACTTCCATTAACCAACCTTTTCAATTGACTTTCATGGAGTAAAGAAGATTCCAACTTCTTCTTGTGTGCTCTCACAATGTACTCTTTACCATCTTTGAACAAGTGATACTTTTTTTCATGGCGATAGAAGATGGCTTTCCTGTCAAATAAGTAAGGACTTCCCAAAACAATACTTGAGATATCAAGCGGCACCACATAAAGTTCCATTGTGTTAATAAAGTGTGCAGTTATTGTAAAGCGCAATATGCACTTTCTTGAGACTTGCAAATTTGCATCCTTGCATATCCATCCCAGTGGATAAGGCTTCGGATGTGGAATGGTCTCAAGTTTAAGCTGCTTGACCAAGTCTTCAAATATAAGATTCGCTTGTGACCCACTATCAAATAGTGTGTCAATTTTGGTATGTTTTGAAATTACCCTCACATGGAAGAGCTCTATCCTCCTCTTTTCTTCACGAGTATCTTTTTGACAATTTAAAGAGCTAGAACTGGGAATTGTGTCTTGCACCACTTCTTTCCCCTTAATGTTCTTTAAAACCATGGCGATGATTTTTGTCTTGTCTCCTGAGTCTGGCCCTCAGTCTTACTCAACTGTTGCTACAGTTTTCTCCTTTTCTTTGGTCTTGTTTTTGTTCTTGTATTTTTCTGGTTTTAGTTCAGGATGAAGCTTCCAACAACGATCTTCATCATGACTTGTCTTTGAACAATTCTTGCAAAAGAACTTTCCTTTTTCTTTTCTTGAATTTGCAACTCTTTTCTTTCCTTTGTTTTTGAAATTACTATCCTCATTCAAAGCATCAAAATCATTCTTTCCTCTAGCTTCTAAATGTGTAGCCTGGACACATACTTCATCTAAGCTGGTAGGATTAAACATTAGGATAGTATGTTGAAGGTAATTGTGCAAACCTCCTATGTATTTTAACAAGGTGTCTTGACTTTGTAAGTCTACCCCAAGTAGAAGTGCTCTCCTTCTAAACTCTTGAGTATAATCTTGCACATTTTGACCCTTAAGTTGCCTAAAATTTTTCCAATTCATGATCGCCTTCTGAATATGAGCAAGAGGATAAAACTATTTCTTAATAGCAGTAATAAACTCATTCCAAGTTAGAGTTATCTTACCATGCTTTTTTATTTCCTCCCTGGTCTTGGCTTCCCACCAAACCAAAGATGCTCTATCCATTCTCAATGAGGCTAACTGGATTTTTGTGTCATCATCATGCAGATTCTGAATTCTTAGATAGACTTCCAGTTGTCTAATCCAGTTATCCAATTTTTCGGCATTGACATCACCATTAAACATAGGCAACTCGAATTTTACATCAAGCTTTAACAAAGGATTTCTAAGAGATGTTTTTGTTTTATGTGACTGATTTACAGAAGTTGAAGAGGATGATGTGGAGGAAGAGGATGACAATGGAGATGGTGGATCATCATTTCCTCCATTCCCTTTCTTAGACTTCTCATTGTCTTTCTTCCCTCCTGAAGAATCTCCTTCTTCTCTTTGGTTTCTCCAACAATCCTATCATTTCTTTCTTGATAGAGGATCCTAACCATCTCAATCATATCCAAGAAATATTTTCTAAAGACTCTTTCTTCTTCCTTGGGATCCATTTCCTCATGTACTTCTCCTTCTCTTGAAGACATGTTTGTGGCTGATTCTAAGGCTAATGAGGATGAAAAGGAAGGTGGAGATAATGGCACCCTAGCCCTCCTTGGTTGAGGATTATCTTGTTCTCTAACCAATTGACCTTCCCCTCTTTTCAATGTCAGCCTAGTGTAAGCATAAAATTTGCAGAACAACACAATTTTCTTACACAAATTTCAAAAACTCTTAAGCAAAACCTAGATCTCTGATACCAATCTGATCTGAAGTGTGTGAACAAAATATTTCTTATACAAAGATAGACAATAGGGGCTTTTACTGGTTATTTCACCTTTACTAGAAAGGATGAAACCAGAAGCTTCTGGCCCTCTTACTGGCTATGCCTAAAGAAATATAAAGTAAAAACTATAACGATCTGTCAATGAAAGTATTTGTTTCTATTTGCAAAGTATTCATTAACTAAATTTTATGTGTGAATAAGCAAGTACAGGTATTCTCCAATGGAAGTAATGTGATTTGAAGTGGAACAATTGTGTTTTGATCACTCTATAAGTCTCATTGTGAAAAGGGGGCTTATTAAAAATTACTGTTTAATATAGAAATCTCTTAAATTAAGCAGCAAGAAAGCACAGCATAACAGTAAGCATTTGTTTAAGCAGTTCACCCCTCTCTTGAGCTACCTCTACTGGGTCCAAAAGCCTCCAAATAGGCTTTTCCCTCTTTCATTAATGCTCAAAATAAGTATTACACTGTGAAGAAAGCCTAAAAAGGCTAAAATAGCTGCAAATACAGAATCAGAGTGCTGGAAACAGTAAAAATTGACTATTCATTCACCTCAAACAGATGAAGATAGCCCAATAAAGTTGATCATTCCCTTAGCCGTAGTGGCTCCACAAGAAAATTCGTTGATAAAATCACTGATAGAGTGCCCTGATGGCTCTACAACCTATTCCAACAGCTTCAAAATGCTTCAATACCCCCAGAACAAAAAACAATTTGTCCCAAAAGGACTTCCCTAGCCCAAGTTATGACTGAAACAAACTTTGTCCAATTAGGGCTAGGAAAGCTCCTCCAAAAGTGGAGAAACTCTAGATAGGCCCGATAAAATTGGGGTCGGCGCTATAATTTTGGCACTCCGCCATTTAATTTGCCAGTTATAAGTGCTAAGGATAGGGTCCACGTGACCGGACCGTTCGAAAGTGGTGGTTCAAACTTTGAGTTAGTTACGGCATGTATTAATGTTATAACCATATATGTAAATAAAACTCCACACCAAGTGCTAGTCATTGTGACCATGACCCGACGTATATGCGCGCCAATAGAAATACGCCTTTGGTTCCAGGCCAAGGTCTTATGCAGAGGGTCCGGCCTTTAGGGGCTAGCCCCCTTTCGGGCCCCACCCATATAAAATTTAAAGTTTAAATATAAACTTTTGCCGCTGAATAATAAGAACCACCTTTGGTCTGATGTTTGGGCCACTCAGCTTTGTCCGCCTCGACCCGGGGTCAAACCCTGCCACGAACACATAAAAATTTTGAAACGCCATTTTGTTGGATGTTGGGGCCACGTGGCAACCTCCGGACTGGCCACGTGGCGCCTTTTGATTGGCTGCCTTGGGAATATTCCACAGAATATTTTGTGGAATATTCCCAAAATATTATGTGGAATATTCTATTTTTCATAGAATATTTTTATAAAGTCAAACTGGCCATTTTTTTACTAAAATTGGCAAACTTCAAAGCTGAATAACTTTCTCATACAACGTCAATTTTCAGTGTCGTTCGCGTCTACAGGATTGTTTTTCCGAGCTCATTCCTGTTGTTCTTTTTTGGACCAATTCTAAGCAACTAATTTTTTGAGAATTTTTCCACAAAGGACTTGATCTCCTGATCATTACTAAGTACAAGCTAGATTGGTCTATATATAACAAGGGAAATATATAAATCTGACTTGCACATTAAAAAAATTGTAAAATTTCTTAGTTAAGATGACATGTGACTTTCCCTATATATAGCAACTAAGGAAATACTGAAGAAAAATCTATGTAGCTCTTTTGATGAGGTCAAACTGAATTAGCGAATGCACATCGTACTTGACATGGTAAGAAATTATTAAGGCTATGTACCAAGTCATGGTATTTCAAGATTTTTCTACCTCTTGGGGCATTTATTTACTTATAAACTCTAAAAATAGACATAATTTTATAAGATGCCCTTTACATTATGTTTGGAAATGTAGAGTGGAATATTAATATAATGTCATTGAAATTCTCTTTAAGCATCCATCTTTTGTTCATGGTTTCATTCTTCAACGTTGGAATATAGATTGCTTGGATATTCTTAAGACTATTTGAAACTAATAGAAAATGATTAAGACTATGTACCAAGTCATGGTATTTCAAGATTTTTCTAGCTCTTGGGGCATTTATTTACTTAGAAACTTTAAAAATAGACACAATTCTATAAGATGCCCTTTACACGATGTTTGGAAATGTAGAGTGTAATCTTAAATATAATGTCATTGAAATTCTCTTTAAAACCCATCTTTTGTTCATGGTTTCATTCTTCAACATTGGAATATTGATTGCTTGAATATTCTTAAGACTATTTGAAATCAATAGAAAATGATTAAAGTTATGTACCAAGTCATGGTATTTCAAGATTTTTCTAGCTCTTGGGGCATTTATTTACTTAGAAACTCTAAAAATAGACACAATTCTATAAGATGCCCTTTACACTGTGTTTGGAAATGCAAAGTGTAATCTTAATATAATGACATTGAAATTCTCTTTAAATACCCATCTTTTGTTCATAGTTTCATTCTTCAACATTAAAACATTGATTGCTTGAATATTCTTAAGACTATTTGAAACTAATAGATTAAAAAGTCTTGATAAAGGAACAAAAGGAAAAGAGGAGACACTTTCTTGAAATGGTCTCTTCTTCACCCACGAGAATCTATTTCTTTCCATCTATTTTCTTTTAAATGTCTCTACTTGATTAATATTTTCTTATTAAAAAATTATATTTTCTCTTATTCTCTTATATTTTCTCTATTCAAATTATATTTCTTTTCTTTTGATTAATATTCTCTTATTAAAAAATTATATTTTCTCTTATTCTAATATATTTTCTCTATACAAATTATATTTGTATAATTTTTTATTAATGGTATATTTTGCATAAAATTGAGCTCATTTTCTCTATACAGATTATATTTTTTTTCTTTTGATTAATATTCTCTTATTAAAAAATTATATTTTCTATTATATTTTTTTATTAATGGTATATTTTGCATAAAATTGAGCTCGAAAGTATGGTTGTGCACTAATTGCACGTTTGGAGAAAGGTTGGATTTAAATCTCATTTTCATTTTTTCTCATAAAAAAATATGAGAGAATTTTATAATCATAGTGTAGGCCCACATAATCGGGATGCATGTGGGATAAAGCTGCCGCATTGACTGGATAAACGATAAACTTATTCCACCGAATCCAAAGCAGCCAGCTGTTGCCAAATCCTTTCAACCGGGTCACATGGATATGCTTTAAAATCCACTCAATCGCTCCATAACAAAGAACCCAATTGTAAATTGCCACGCACGTAGTCAACGTCATGTTTGATGACGTGGCACGTATTCGATCCGCTTGCCCACTTTGTCATTGTTGTTGGCACTGACCGAGTTAAAGTGGTCAGATGGTCGGTTTCCACGATCCCCATTGTGTTTCTGGAACAGAATCAAAGATGACTTCAACATAATGATGGGAGGAACATTATAAATTTAGCAGGAAAGGAGGAGGGAAAGCAAAATGCAGAAGAATTCAGCAGACAATTATCGAGCAATCTCTGTGAAAGGAATGACAGCGTTGCAGCAAGCTGGCCTATTTACAATCCGAGTGTTTGCGCAGGTACTTATACTTCAAAAAATGCTCATTCCTTTTTCTCTTGTTTATTTTGATTGGCGGAATCGATAACGCGCCGCTCTCTTACTCGCGTGACAAGAGGTCAATCTCTGATGACTGCCACTATAACTTCCAAGTGCAATAACACCACCCCCAAGCACAGCACAGGGATAAGTCGAGACTTAAACCTGTAACCTGCACAACAACACGATCACCTTAACAGTGTGTTCGCTAGTCAACACGCCGAACCGCGCCTGGCGCGTTCGCTACCTAACAAGCCCAGCGGCGTTTCGCCCTTAGGCTTCAAAATGCTCATTTTTTATGGGAAGAAATAGTTATTTTAACAAATTTAGCTTAGAAGACAGATTGCTCCTCTACTATCTGCCTCTTGTATTCTGCCCTTTTCCTATGAAGTTTCACAATAAACTCTCCCAACTTCTTAACAAAACCCTTGGAAATGTTCATCAAAAACTGTTTGTATAAAGCTTTAGTGAGTTAGTTGTTTTTATTAAGCTTTGGCAATGGCATACAGGTGCAAGGCCTGTACACACAAAGCATGGCAAGTCAAGGTGGAGATGTTGGGTGCTGCTATGCCAACGTGGAAGATGCTTGCCAAACAGGTTGCAACGCTGCTTGCAAGAGAGCCCACAATGCCAACTCTCCGGGCTCTTCTTATCAGGTACCTAACCTTCGACTTAGGATTCTTCAATACCCGACCTATACCGAAGCAGGTGTTTTTCTCAGAATTTATGTTATACTTCCGTATTAAACGGTATTGAACTTTTTAAGTAAATAATTTCCTGCATAATGATTTTGGGTTTAAACTCAAATGAAATATAAATTCATGTTATGTTAAATTCACAGGATTGCAGTGAGGCTTGTTTCAAGGCGTGTGTGAGACCCAACGCTCCCGTTGGCAAGTTCAGTGCCACTGTTGTAAAAGTAGACAAATAGCTCTCAAACTTGGTATGCCTCTGAAGTTTAGATGCAAGAAAATTAATACCTACCACTATTTTATTTTAAATTTTTTTAATTCCTTCATTTTGACATATCTTAACATTGCAGGCTGGAAGGTCTCTGCTGCTCACGTGAAGATGATATGATGTTGTGTGAGCTAATTTGTGAAAGCTGTGTACACTAAACTTTATTGGTGTACACAGCGGCTGTAACCTATCTTTGATGATTTGGATATAATTCCTGGATTTGTGTACTCAATGTCGTAATTTCCTATTCATGGATCCCCTCGTCACTAGTTCAATGAGGTTTGCAATAGTGTAGAGAGCCACCTAAAGGATGTAAGTACTTTTTGAAAAAAAGGGGTTTGCACTAATGTATAGAGTCACAGCAAGGAAGTAAATACTTTTGGAAAAAAATGTATAGAGTCACAGCAAGGAAGTAAATACTTTTGGAAAAAAGTAAGTATGCAAGTAAGGAAGTAAATATTTTTGGAAAAAAGTATGCAAGTTGAGCTCACTCTTGATTCTTTGGCCATATGTAGGATGAACACTGCTGCTATGGTGGTTGTGTGAAAAGTTGGTCACCAAGAAAGGATGCATTTTTTTGAACTTTCATCTCAAGTTGCCTTTTCTTATTTTATTCACTCATTGAAATGAGCTTACTCATTCAAATCAGCTTAGCTAGTTTTGACATGAGTAATTTTTCCATCTCAATTACCACTATACAACAACTTCGTTAGTAAAACATGGCTATAAGGCTACTTGACTTCCACTTCACTAATGGTATTTGACATGGATGCATACTTGTGAAAGATTTAGATGAGACATTTGATAAAGTGAAAGTTTGAAGAGATAAATAAGTTACGGAGCTTGTTAGTCCTCATGGGTAGCTCATTTGGTAGAAGGGCCCATGCCAAGACTTTCGTTCTTTGTCATGAGGCGTGGGTTCAATTCTCCTTGGGTCTATCAAGGTTAGACTCTTTCAGTTGAGTTGGATATACGTGTTGTTGGCGTTCCCATGTTTTGGCCAGATTGGCAAGACCAAAAGATGAGATAACATCAAAACTGCTTTGGGGCCCTAGGATCTAGCCCTCCTGGACTCGGAGAGGGATCTCTCCAATGAAACAAAGAATGATATATCTTTGAAAGCTCAAATTGAGATATTAGGCTAGTTATGAAGTACAGAGGGGGGTTTAAAATGATTTGGTTGGTTGGTTGTTGAGTTGGTCATGAGATCATGGACTGAGAAAGTAATGGGAGGAAAAGGAACAAAACAGCAGGATGCTTCAGCAAAAAGAATAGGTCAAGAAAGTGCCATCCATTGGGCTATGGACTCATGAGAGGTAATTACATGCAACAACTAGCCAAGGCTTTCAAAGGGCAAGTCATCTACACTAAAGGATCTTTTTAGATAGATGAAGGAATGGAACATTAAGGAAAGAAATTGAGAGAAGGAAAGCAACCTACTTTCTGTCTATAGATCAGGTCAGAGGTCATTTAACTCCAGACCTGCTTGGACATACTCAAAGGCAGCTCTCAAGGGAAGGACAAAGGGGCAGCTTATAGATCAGACCAGAGATCATTTAACTCCAAGTCAGCTTTAGCATGCTCCAATGGAAAAATAGAGATAAGTTTAACAAAGGGATCTTAGAAAGTCCAGCTAGTTGCACAAGGATGCTAGTGGACAGGGCTAACTCCAATCCCCAGTGTTCCCAAATCTTCCAGCATAAACCCAACAAGAACATCTAAGAACTGATTCATTTAATTCATACATCAGCTAGCAGGCAATAACATCCACTACGCTGGTTAAACCGAGTGAAAACACTTCTCAGAAAAAACATTTCAGAAGATAAACATAAATGGCATGGAGAGCAGGAACATAGGGTACCTAACAAGGGTAAATCCTATGTCAAACTTCTGATGCAAGCCAGCAGAAAATGAAACAATATAAAACGTAATAAACAAATTTGGAAGAACATCACCAAAAGTAATAGACCAGGATCCTGTGAAATGTGCTTTGATTAATTGATGCAAAACCAGTCATGTACACTGAGCTCAATGGCTAATACAGCACAGACTTCTCCTCCCAGCCTATTACACAACGACTACTTTGCTACTCCCTCCCACGACAGTTCTAACAGTCCAACATGAATCCCTCTAACAGAAAATCCTCAACAACTGGACAACAACCTTTACATTATGTTCTCGGGAATTCTTATAGGAGAAGAAGTGAAAACAGGAATAGATGAACAATTAAATGAGCCTCATTAAGACAGTAATGCGGAAGTGTTCACGCCCATACCACTTAACATCAATCAGCATTCGTTGTGTGTACTCTGTAGGCCATTTGGGAACCTCTGTCAGGTCGATTTTGACCTCTGATATGCTCTTTGTAGTCTTCTCGGCTGTTTGGACTCTGTGGTAGCTTTCCGAATAAATGAACTGAATGAAAGTCCACGGCCCCTCCATGCCTCATAACTACAATCTGACAGTCTTTTAAGAAGCTCCTGCCATTGTCTTAACTTTCCTAGGCTCAAGGGGCACGGAGGGCGCTGTGGGAATGGTGTACTTCTGAGAGAAAAGTACTCTGCTGATATTTAACACGGATAAGACTCGACAATGTGCTTTTGGTCTTCAAACTGTGTCTTTCTTTTGAATTGCGGGGTCAAACATCAATTATAACAATAACAAGCATAAACCCCCTTTGAATCTCTTCTGCTGGTCCGCTGGCGAACGCTGAAACGGCATCTTTGTGTTATCTGCACGATGAAGTAATCATGTTACAAGCCCAGGCAGTGATGGCAGAGACATGCTGTGGAGGCCCGGAGAAACAGTGGCGGAACAGTGAAAACAGTGGCAATGATGAAGAATGGCGGAAGACATGGTGATTAATGTAAAACCCAAAGGTTCAACGTTTGGGGGAAATACAAAGGAAATAGCAGAAAAAACAATGAAGCGGGAGGGAAATATAGTACGAGGTGGGACCGTACTGAAATCGCAATCACGGATCGGAGCGGGGCGGAGAGTTGACACATTTCGAAGGTTCCGATTGCGATTGAGGGCGGGATGCGATTGAAACGCAGCCGTTAGATCTGGTGGAGGGATGGACGGCTCAGATGTGGTCGGGGGATCGCAATCGCAAGGAGCAAGGGGAAGACGCGACGGAAAATGCGATTGCGATTAGGCGGGGAGCGCGATTGAGCGCTGGCCGTTGGATCTGGGGACCAGATCAATGACTCACACTCAATCGGAGGGAACAAGCGATTGGGCGGATCGGAGGAAAGGGACCCATCTCAATTGCATGTCAGAGCGAGGGGTAATCGCAGCGCGGAGCAAAGAACTTGCGATTTCGATCGAAGGAAAGGCTGCGATTGGAGGGACATGCGATCAACGCAATCGCAATGTATTGCGATGCGATTAATCGCGTCGCAAACACTTGCGATTGGCACGTTAACAAAAGTCGAGATTTAAACTTGTTTGCGATTGCGATTGGCACGCGGCGGGGGTTAATATATAATACAGAACTTTATAATAAATCTCTATAATATGTAAAGCGGGGATGGAAAAAAGGGGGAAGTGATTTAATAAAGGGCGGGACTCATAATATAAGGTTTTCATATAGGGTCCTTTGGGTCATGGAGGGGAAGTGGTTTGGAAATCGCATATTTTGTTTTAACGCGATTTACAATGCGATTTTGATCGGAGAAAGGGGGAAAAAGGGTTAGGCTTTATAATAAGGTCAGAAGGTGGGTTTTTGACCCATTTAATGTGATTTAAAGGTTAGAAAGGGGAACGATAGAGGAATAATGGGGGAAAAAGAAAGGTAAAAAGTTAAAATAGAAGGAAATGCAAGGGGGGACAAAATAAAAGTTAAGTGGGGGTGAAATAAGAGGGAAAAGGGCCCTTTGGGCATTCTTCTTCACAACAGAGAGGCTTTATAATGGAAATCAGCAGCGGGGATTCTATCAAAGGAAAAAGGCACAAGGAGGCTTCAAGGATGATGTGTTTTCAGGGGAAATGCAATCCTTGAAGGCTCAACAACATTTTAGCCCCCTGTTTGCTTGTCAAAAAAATTATGGGGGGCTAACAGTGGCTCCACATGGGGATGGCTTCTTCTTGAAGGAGTCAAGAATTCAGAAAATGATCTTTGGTGTAGGTCAGATGCCTGCTGCTTGACTCATTCCTTTCTTTCTTTGATCAGTTGCCACAAACTATGAAGACATCATATCAGCAGTAAAATTTCTCCCAAACAACTACCTACCCATACTAAAGTCCTAACATTTTTTCTTCTTGGGTGCATTTGGACTTGCAGACCCTTTACATCATCAATTTTTACAAACAGGAAAATAAACCTATTCTACTTCTACCCTTATTACTCCATGAGACCAAATTAGACTGTTGGTCTCATAGCTTCTCTACCTAGTCTAATATCTGTTAGGATTAAACTGTCTAGCAGATTTCTTCTCTACATTCTAAGACAGAAATTGAAAATCAGTCAAACTAGGATTAGACAGTCTAGTTTGCTGGACTTTGCAGAAATCAAAACAACTAACTACATGCTCACAAACTGAGTTTTATTTCAGACTTCCTACCTACCCTACTCTAACAGGAAATCTCTGATGCTCTAGGTAATACAATAATGCCAATGCAGCCAATCAAGCAACAGAAAAAAAGGATATGAGCATTGGCTGCCTGTTAGAGATAACCACAGGGTGCTCTGCATGTGGTTCTTCAAAACTAAGGCCACCTGCAGTGGTGACCAATTCTGTTGCATTTGGCTCTTGCGAAAGATCAATGCTGGAGTATTTGAGCCAATCAGGGCCTCCATATATTCTGCCATAGGATCAATCAGCACATGATGTAAAAAATTTTCTTCAAAGTCCACCAGGATTGATAGGCTGTTTGCATCCCGGGCAACTTCAATCACTGCATCTGTAGTGAGGCCTTTGTAATCACACTCCTCCTCTTCCTGATTGGGATTATTTGGCGCATGGGCATCAACCAGGAATACCTCCCCTTCCTCTGGATCAAGACAAAGATGTTTGTGGGAAAGAAGGTCTCACTCATCTTCAATGCAGCCTGAGCTAGAGGGCTCATTATATTCGACCGTGCTGTCCTCTAGAAACGCAGGCTGGTCCTGCTGGAACTCTGCGAAAAATTTAACATATTCTTGAGCGGGGGTTTCTTTGATTACCTTAATCCTTCAGGATAAGGCTTCGGATATTCATTTCGCTCAAGGTCTTCTTCAACTCTTTCTTCCTCGTCCTCAGCGTTGGAGAGTCGCTGGCTTCCGTATTTTTGGAAAATATAACTGATGTTTGGATATAAAACAGAGAGAATATTCAACGAATCTTCGTCTGCTATCATGCTTTCAACACCTTCTCCATCAGTATCATAGATAGCTTGCATTGACTCATCATTTTCTTGAAGTTGATGGTCGTGTTCTTCCTTCCATGAATCTACTGATGATGTCCCTGCAAGCTCAGTTTCCCTCTGGAAAAAATCATCATCAGACAGATCAGCATGAGAGAATGCATAATTAAAAGCATAGTCACCCATCAAATATTTGGGGCTCTCGGCAAGTCTTTCCTCACAGAAAACTGCAAGTTCATTTTCTGATTCAAGCTCTGGTCCGTCATGCATGTTTGGCATGTGGCTTCTGTCTTGTAGAGATCTGGTTCGTCTTTCTTGAGGGCAAGGAACAGGTCTTCCCCAATCATCATTTCTGGTTTCGGCCTCGTATTCTTCTTCTTGTACACTTAGCAAGGATTTTGCAGTCTCTATCAGTCTTTCCATCTTGTTCTCTAAAGAGACCTGCGCTATTTGCTCTGTTCGGTCCTTCCTTGCCGCTTTTAATCTCTCCTCCCTGCACTTTACATTGTATTCGACAGTGACCACTATATTCTGCATTTCCTCCAGGCTCGAAGGTTCTCTTTCCCTTATATGGAATTCCACCTCTGGGTCAAACGAACTCAGATAGTGCAATAAAGCCCATCCCAAAGGTGCCTTTATATCAGAAGGTATTGCATCATATACCTTATTGAACCTGGCTGAAAACTCTTGCACTGTCTCTACCGGCTGCCTTCTCAAATTCTGATATTCTTCTAGGATAAGAAGAACATTCTTTGGGGCTGCCCATCTGTTAAGGAAAACTTGAGAAAATTGATGAAAGCAGAAAATGCTCGCCGCCAGAAGGATTTTGAACCAGCTCTTAACATTTCCTTGTAATGACAAGGCAAACATCCTAATGCACACATCATCTTCTTCTATTTCATACAATTCGAGTAAATCCTCGAGGTTTTTCACATGTTCCTTGGCAGTGGACCTTTTATTTTCTCCATCGAAAAGAGGCAGCTGGTTTATAAGCTCTGCAGGAAGGGGTTGGAAAATAAGAGGTAAAACCAAAGGCTTATATCTTTCTATGACCTTCGTAGGTGTAGGTGGTGTAATAGGAGGCTCATGGCTGCTTGAAGCTTCTTTAGGAATGGGGGATATAACATGAGGCTCTTGTCCCACCGGTTTCTTCACAGGAGTACACGTCTGCTCACGGTCTGAAGACTGAGGCTTGAGATATTCCCCATACTCATTGTGGGTCTCATCTCTGGATACTTGATTTGGCTTGAAGTAGGACAAAACATAGTGGTAGACAAAGACAATGAATTCTTTAAACCAAATCCAACCAGTGTGCTCTACCCTTCTATGAGGTCTGGCCATATTTCAGGTTCTTCCTCCAATGGAGTCTTTGAGGATTATGGAGGGTGGAGTCGCCAGGTGGATGTATATGAACATTTGAAGTAGGATGCTGTCCACCATCAGCAATGTGAATGCCAATCTAACCAGAGATCTTGGGTCTATGAGTGCCTAGGAATGTTTAAGGTGAAATGCACTTGTTCCCCAGCGGAGTCGCCATTATGTTGGGGTTCCCATGTTTTGGCCAAATTGGCAAGACCAAAAGATGAGACAACATCAAAACCGCTTTGGGGCCCTAGGATCTGGCCCTCCTGGACCCGGAGAGGGATCTCTCCAATGAAACAAAGAATGATATATCTTTGAAAGCTCAAATTGAGATATTAGGTTAGTTATGAAGTACAGAGGGGGGTTTAAAATGATTTGGTTGGTTGGTTGTTGAGTTGGTCATGAGATCATGGACTGAGAAAGTAATGGGAGGAAAAGGAACAAAACAGTAGGATGCTTCAACAAAAATAATAGGTCGAGAAAGTGCCATCCATTGGGCTATGGAGTCATGAGAGGTAATTACATGCAACAACTAGCCAAGGCTTTCAAAGGGCAAGTCATCTACACTAAAAGATCTTTTTAGATAGATGATGGAATGGAACATTAAGGAAAGAAAGTGAGAGAAGGAAAGCAACCTACTTTCTGTCTATAGATCAGGTCAGAGGTCATTTAACTCCAGACCTGCTTGGACATACTCAAAGGCAGCTCTCAAGGGAAGGACAAAGGGGCAGCTTATAGATCAGACCAGAGATCATTTAACTCCAGGTCAGCTTTAGCATGCTCCAATGGAAAAACAGAGATAAGTTTAACAAAGGGATCTTAGAAAGTCCAGCTGGTTGCACAAGGATGCTAGTGGACAGGGCTAACTCCAATCCCCAGTGTTCCCAAATCTTCCAGCATAAACCCAACAAGAACATCTAAGAACTGATTCATTTAATTCATACATCAGCTAGCAGGCAATAACATCCACTACGCTAGTTAAACCGAGTGAAAACACTTCTCAGATAAAACATTTCAGAAGATAAACATAAATGGCATGGAGAGCAGGAACATAGGGTACCTAACAAGGGTAAATCCTATGTCAAACTTCTGATGCAAGCCAGCAGAAAATGAAACAATATGAAATGTAATAAACAAAGTTGGAAGAACATCACCAAAAGTAATAGACCAGGATCCTGTGAAATGTGCTTTGATTAATTGATGTAAAACCACTCATGTACACTGAGCTCAATGGCTAATACAGCCCAGACTTCTCCTCCCAGCCTATTACACAACGACTACTTTGCTACTCTCTCCCACGACAGTTCTAACGGTCCAACATGAATCCCTCTAACAACAAATCCTCAACAACTCGACAACAACCTTTACATTATGTTCTCGGGAATTCTTATAGGAGAAGAAGTGAAAACATGAATAGATGAACAATTAAATGAGCCTCATTAAGACAGTAAGGCAGAAGTGTTCATGCCCATACCACTTAACGGCAATCAACATTCACTGTGTGTACTCTGTAAGCCGTTTGGGAACCTCTGTCAGGTCGATTTTGACCTCTGATATGCTCTTTTTAGTCTTCTCGGCTGTTTGGAATCTGTGGTAGCTTTCTGGATAAATGAACTGAATGAAAGTTCGTGGCCCCTCCATGCCTCATAACTACAATCTGATAGTATTTTAAGAAGCTCCTGCCATTGTCTTAACTTTCCTGGGCTCAAGGGGCACGGAGGGCACTGTGGGAATGGTGTACTTCTGAGAGAAAAGTACTCTGCTGATATTTAACATGGATAAGACTCGACAGTGTGCTTTTGGTCTTCAAATTGTGTCTTTCCTTTGAATTGCGGGGTCAAACATCAATTATAACAATAACAAGCATAAACCCCCTTTGAATCTCTTCTGTTGGTCCACTGGCGAACGCTGAAACGACCTCTCTGTGTTATCTGCACGATGAAGTAATCTTGTTACAAGCCCAGGCAGTGATGGCGGATACATGCTGTGGAGGCCTAGAGAAATAGTGGCGGAACAGTGAAAACAACGGCAATGATGAAGAATGGCGGAAGAAATGGTGATTAGTGTAAAACCCAAAGGTTCAACGTTTGGGGGAAATACAAAGGAAATAGCGGAATAAACAATGAAGCGGGAGGGAAATATAGTACGAGGTGGGACCATACGGAAATCGCAATCGCAGATCGGAGTGGGGCGAAGAGTTGACACATTTCGGAGGTTTCGATTGCGATTGAGGGTGGGATACGATTGAAACACGACCATTAGATCTGGTGGAGGGATGGACGGCTCAGATGTGGTCGGGGGATCGCAATCGCAAGGAGCAAGGGGAAGACCCCGACGGAAAATGTGATTGCGATTAGGTGGGGAGCGCCATTGAGCGCTGGCCGTTGGATCTGGGGACCAGATCAACGACTCACACTCAATCGGAGGGAACAAGTGATTGGGCAGATCAGAGGAAAGGGACCCATTGCAATCGCAAGTCGGAGCAAGGAGTAATTGCAGCGCGGAGCAAAGAACTTGCGATTTCAATCGGAGGAAAGGCTGTGATTGGAGGGACATGCGATCAGTGCAATCGCAATGTATTGCGATGCAATTAATCGCGTTGCAAACACTTGCGATTGGCACGTTAACAAAAGCCGCGATTGAAACTTGTTTGCGATTGCAATTGGCACGCGGCGGGGGTTAATTTATAATACATAACTTTATAATAAAGCTCTATAATATGTAAAGCGGGGATGGAAAAAAGGGGGAAGTGATTTAATAAAGGGTGGGACTCATAATATAAGGTTTTATTATAAGGTCCTTCGGGTCATGGAGGGGCAGTGGTTTGGAAATCGCATATTTTGTTTTAACGTGATTTACAATGCGATTTTGATCGGAGAAAGGGGGAAAAAGGGTTAGGCCTTATAATAAGGTCGGAAGGTGGATTTTTGACCCATTTAATGTGATTTAAAGGTTAGAAAGGGGAACGATAGAGGAATAATGGGGGAAAAAGAAAGGTAAGAAGAGAAAATAGAAGGGAATGCAAGGGGGGACAAAATAGAAGTTAAGTTGGGGTGAAATAAGAGGGAAAAGGGCCCTTTGGGCATTCTTCTTCACAACAGAGAGGCTTTATAATGGAAATCAGCAGCGGGGATTCTATCAAAGGAAAAAGGCACAAGGAGGCTTCAAGCATGATGTGTTTTCAAGGGAAATGCATTCCTTGAAGGCTCAACAACATTTTAGCCCCCTGTTTTCTTGTCAAAAAATTTATGGGGGCTAACACGTGTGACCCCTTCGAGTGGGTTTGTTTAGGAGTGTTATTGCGAAAAAAGAAAAAAAGAGAGTTATGGAGCTTGTTTAGAGTGATGGGTTCATTTCCATAGCCTTCTATGAGTATGGACCAATACTCCTTAACCTTCATGGATGATTACTCAAGATATACCTAGGTATACTTTCTCCAATAGAAATCAAAATTACTTGAGCACTTTCAAGACTTCAAATCACTTTTTGAGAAACAATTAAGAAAGGTCATCAAAATTCCATGCACAAATAATTGGGGAGAATATGTGAATGACCACTTAGAGTTATTATATGCTTCAAAAATGACTAATCCATAGCATTTTGTGCCATACATTTCTTATCAAGATGGTGTGCTAGAATTGAATAATAGAACTCTAAAGGAAATGGAAAATTGCATGTTATAGCCCAAATCTCATCCTCCAAAGTTCTAGCTTAAAGCCATTAACTATTCCTATTATATTTAGAATTGAGCCCCCCATAAAGCATCGAAGGAATTTATTCCTTTAAAATATTAGAGTGAACAAGGACCTATAATGAAGCACGTCAGAGTGTTTGGTTTTTTAGCATGGGATTGCATTCCTACAAATAAATGCAACATGGTGAAAACACAAAGACAACCTTGTATTTTCATGTGATATCTAGAAATTGTTAAGGGATATCAGCTTTTTAACCCCACCACCAATTAGGTAATCATTTCCAAAAATGTTTGATTTGAGAAGGGATCTTCAAGTTTCTCTCATAACCTCTACCTCATCTGTAAGTATGATCCTCACTATGGATATCATGGATATCAATGTTGATTATCTTGCATGGTTGTTTCTTTTTGAAGAAGATTACACTTCCTCATAACAATTTGATATAACATGATTTTGGGCATGTTAGATGCTATAGGAAACATGCACTTGGTTGGGGAATTTGTGGACACTAAGAGGATGTGTTCTTATTTTTATTTAGCTCCACATGTGATCTATGCTATAGAAAATTTTCTACCAATCCACTTGCTACATATTTATAGTTCTTGTCAGAGGCCATTGAGATTTATAAGTGGGACGTAGCTATGCAAGAGGAGGACATTGCATTAATGAGGAACCACACATGGGATACAGTGTTCCTTCCTAAAGGAAGGAATATTTTTATGTGTAAATGGATATACCAAATAAGATTTTCTATAGTTTGGTTGGTGAACAAGTACATAATGGTTGATAGCAAAAGGATTTGACAGATACCTAGGCTTAATTACAATGAGACATTTGCAATAGTTACAAAAATTTTTTGGATTTGGCTTATGCTAGCCATTGCTAAAATCTACCTTGCATGATAAGTTCTTCATGAACGAATTTAGTTTGCTACATTAATTTCTCAATATTGAGATCAATTTTCTAACTCTAGGATCACCATGGCATAATATATGTAGAAGATGTAAGTTTTTTAATAAATGGTGGTCTAAGGAATACCACAAATGACTAACATACATTTAGTTAGTGGAAGAGTTTTATTTGACAAAGAATCTGCTAGCTAGTTGAAGGATCTATAAATGTGTTTCTAAGAAATTGATTCAAAGGATATATGTATGATCCAGATTAGATCATTATATTATTTTTCATTATTCTTTATGCTTTCAAAGTTGAAAAAGTAGATGAATAAACTCAGAGTACCATTTTTACCATTGTATCCTAGTTCGACACACTAGGGTCTAAAATATTTTGGAAGTTGTTTCAGGGATCAAATGACATTTTTTGGGGGTAAAACTTGGTCACGTAGGTGTTTACCCATACTGTTATTATGCACACAAATCCTTTCCAACTAGTAATAATCCCCTCAATCAGAGGCCATATGAAAAATTTATGCCAATCAGAAGTTGACCTTCTTGTTTTGACCACCATGGTTCAAGAACATGCCAAGTCAGTGTCCAGTATTCCTGGAAAAGGGGCTAGCCACATGATCATGATGAAGAAGACTCTAGAAAATTTGATAGTGTAACTCTAGTTAAGAGTTGAAGGAGTCAAACTTAACCACTAATATGCTACCGGGTTATGTTGAAACCAGGCCACTTGGAGGAAAAGAGGTCCAATTCTATTGGAGTGAATTTTGTTCCATAGATGTGCATAGTATCCAAGATTGGATAGGGAAAAAGAAAATAGTGGGGGGTTTTTCACTGTTATAGCCCATAGGCCACACTTCTTTGTACTTGCACCCATTTTTGATTTAGAGAAAGAGAGTAGAGCAACCTCACCTTCCAACTGGGTCTTCTCCCAAAAGGGCTTCCCAGGTTATATCTTGTGTTAATTTGTGGTTAGTGAGTTTTATGTTGGTGTTCCCTATTTTCTGCATATTTTATATATTGCATGCATAAGCATAACATGGTAAATAATGAATCCAAAAATCTAAGGATAAATAAACCGTCATGGTGAAATTTTAGATTTTAAATATAATTTGTTGTGACAAACTATTTAGCAAGATATCCATGGAAGTTTATGAATCATATCAATATCAGAGTAGGTTTCTTTTAGTATATTATGGGAGTTGTATGAAATCCAGATCAGCTAAGCCAAAATTCATAAAACCTTAGCCATGATAGAGGAAATTGTTAATAACCATCAGTATCCCACAAAGGAGAAGTTTGCACAACTAGAAGCAAAATTTATAGATATAAATCATCACGTGAGCCTTTTCATGGAAGCTCTAATGACTAAGCATGGGCTATTTGGAGAAGGCATAGGTTCTATTGCAGAGGTTAGATCAAGGGATAAATTGGTAGATTGAGAAGAACTAGAGAGGGAATCAAAGAAAGAACGCAAAAGGGATAAACCAAGTCTGAGTGCCATGAAAAATTCATAATCCCTTTTCAAAGTGGAAGTGAGGGCCAACATCAATCCATATCAATATGAGATTGATGCTCTAAAGTTAAATCATTGGTTGCAATAATTAGAAGTTTATTTTAATGTTCATCATACAAAGGAATATCATAATATCTCATTTGTTTGACTGGTGTTAGAGGGTCATGCCCTAACTTAGTGGGAAATACACACAAATACCTTGTGGTTAGAGGGAGATCCTACAGTGACTAAGTGGGAGCATTTAAAAACCATCATAAATTCATAATTTTACTCTATCAAATAAGTAGAGTACGAAAGGATCCAATGACATTACTTTAGGTAGAAGCAAGGGACAAGTGTCTAAGAGTACACCAAAGAATTTAGAAATATGACCATAATGTTGGGTATCTCCCCAAAGAACCCAAAAATACTCCTAAATTATTTTGGGGGTCTATAGAGCCATTCAAAAAAGCAAGTGATGTTGATCAAACATAGATCAATGGATGAGGCTTGTGTGCAGGCATGGTTTCTGGAGAACATAGACCATAAGAAAGGGAAATCAAGTGGGTCGAAGTAGAAGGAGCACCGGGACGCGTTTAAAGATGGAAAGAAGTGGAAATGGGGAAAAGAAAAAATGAAATTATCCATGGCACATCAGTGCAAATATCTGATCAATCATTGCAACCATTGTAGCATTGATGGTTATTAGAAGTGTTGGAAGCTGCATCTAGATCTCAACCTAAAGAATAAAAATAAAAATACTAAGAAGAAAAATAGCATGGCCACTATTTCAAGAAATTAGGTGGAAATTAGCTCGAATGTGGATGATAATTTTTGTGTACTTGAGTGTAAAAGGGGGTGAACCTATGTAGCCTTCAAAAACAGAAAGAGGACAAAAATACCATACTCTTCCAGATAAAATACAGGTCAAGCAGACAAATATTGATGTTATGTTCAACTCAGAATCATAGGAAAATCTCATTGTAGAAGAAATAGTCAAAAAATTGGGATTGTAGATTCGTGATCATTCAATCCCATATCCATTGGGATGGGTAAATAATAATGCGAAAATAAAGGTAACCAAGCAATGAAAAATTAGATTTGATATCAGTGCTAATTTTATTGATTAAGTATAACTAGATGTAGTTTCCCTTCATGTATGTGGAGTGGTGTCTGGAACTCCCTATATGTACAATCTTAATGCAAAGAGCCAACTAGTACTCCGTCATCATGGATGGAAAATCCTTCATAATCAACACACACAAGGGAAAGTCCAAAATTTCATTGGTAAGTGCCAACCAAGACAAGAAACTGACCAGATCTAGAAAAAAGTATGTTTTATTGTTTTTAAGAGAAAAATATTTTGTAGAATAGCGAGTGAGAGAAAATTCCTCCTTGGAGGGGTGTACTAACGAATATAAATAACAATTGGAAGAGTTGGCACATGCATACAAGAGTGTGTTCTAGAAGCCTAAAGGGCTACTACCTAAGAGGGAAGTGGAGCACAAAGAGATAATACTCATATTAAGGTATGTGGGAGAGGGTCTATTAACATAAGTAATGGGATATTCTATAATTTCCTCTATGTTCCCACATTATCAACTAATATGCTATAAGTCATCATATCACACACTTCGGTTCAAGTAAGCGAATTGAGATCACTCTTGATTCTTTGGTCAGAAGCAAGATGATAATGGTGTTATAGTTGCTATGTGAAAATTTGATCACCAAGCAAGGATGAATTTCCTTTCAAACATTGTTCCCAAGTCCCTTTCAATATTTTTACCACTAGCACATTTGGCCCAATTTCCGACGGCCAATTCGTCACTATTCCGACACATAGGCGTCGCAAGAGCAACAGTTTGAGGTGGGGAAAAATGTGGTAAGCCATTACATCTCAAAAAAGTGTCGAAAGAGTGACACTATTTCCGACGTTTCTAGAACGTCATCGCTCTTCCGATGTTATCCAAACCGTTGCTCTTCTGACAGAAACACAACGTCACTCTTTCGACAAAAAAAAAACGTCGCTCTATCGACGGCAAAAAACGATGCTCTACCGAGGGAAAAAAATTTCGCTCTACCGACGGAAAAAAAACATTGCTTATCCGACGAAAATTAACCTTTGCTCTTCCGACGGAGCCTAAACATTGCTCTTCTGACGCAAATTAAAAATCATTAAATGTCGCTCTTCCGATGTTTAAGGCGTCGCGCTTCTGACGACTTCAACGTCACTCTTCCGACGGATATAGAGACTCTCTTCCTACGATTACACCGTCACAATTCCAACGTATATACAACCGACTAAAGCGTCGCGCTTCCAATGGCTTCAGCATCGCTCTTCCGACAGACATAGAGACTCTCTTCCTACGTTTACACCGTCGCAATTTCGACGTATATACAACCGACTAAAGCGTCGGTATTCCGACGGAAAGGAAATATTAAAAAAAAAAAAAAGAATGTCGTTATCACACTATTATATGATAATTAATTCTGCTTAAGAATATAAGGTGAATATTGAAACATGTTAGTTCCAACTTAAGAAATATAAGTTCATTATTGGAACAATTCATGTTTTTGTAAATCTATATATACTTATGTGTTTCAGAAGGGCGAGTAGAAAGTCCCAAAGTCCCATAGGAAGACCAACAGTGTTAAAAAAAATATCTGGGAAGTGGCAATCACCCCTGTTCGAATCCGCGCTTAGAAATTTTCTAAAATATCTACAATGCCATTGAATCCTATAGTATATTCTTTAGTACCATCAAATGAAACTATTTTCTTTCATATGAAGTTAAAATTTCTCTAAAATTTGAGTTAAAAAATATTGGAACCATGAATATCGGTCTGGGTGGTATAGTCGGTTATCACGTTACTCTAAGGTCCCCGGTTGAATCTGAGCTCAGACATTGTCATTTTAGGATTCTAAAAAAAAAATTCTCGTCTGTCCTCAGACATTCTTAGCCATTTCTTGAAAATCTGAGGTGAAAAATGTGGATGCATGAATATCAGTCTTGGTGGTGTAGCCACCGGGTATCATGTTAGTCACATAGACTAGAGTTCCCCTAGTATTTCATTTATTTCTAAGTAATGATAAAAACTAACATTTGGTTTATGTCGAACTAAGAGTGATAGAGAATTTATATTTAGTAAATTATATGTATATGCATTAGTGATAGTATGGAATTAATATTCTATTGTGAAGAATTGTATTGATTTTGCATAAGTTGTACACTAATATGTATGGACGAGTGTTTAGTTGTGTCGGAATATGTACAAACTTGAATATTGTATGGAATCCTTGGTATAAAATTCTCTCTAATTGTTGATTGATAAATTTAAACGCTATATGGAATTATCAAATATGTACAGGATTGTTTGTGCATGCACATTGGACATTTTATTAAATATTTGTTGAAGACTTGGTTGGAGTTCGGAAGTAGAAATTTACTATTTTGTAGGGAATTTTTCTTAAGTCTTTGACACACTTAAACACATGAAACCAAGATTAATTGTTATGAATTAAATGTGAGAGAGAGTGTTCGAAGATTTGGTTCCTAACATATACGATTCCTTTGACGTATATATGATTCAATAAAAATAAATGACCCAGTGTTGGAAGACCATATGCTAAGAGATTGAAAAACACAATATGATATATAATCATAACTATAGACGAACGTATACATATTATTATATAAGCACCCTTTTGAGGTAAGATTTACATACTACGACAAAGGGATTGCATCAATGCACACTACAATGACCCATTATGGAACAGTGGTGTTGCTGGACAGGACAGACATTGGAGAGAGTAGGATCAGTTTACCACCATGGAATTGCATGGACGATCCTAATGAACAAGCCCTGTAGCATGACTGTAGTGCACATTTTGTGCTCTTCAACCCATCCACCAATGGGATTCGGCCATTGAATATCATTACAGACACATGGTGCTCTTCTGGCCAGTTTCTACCTGATGGAACTTTGCTGCAGACGGGAGGGGTTATGGATGGAAACCAGAAGATCAGGAAATTTTCTCCTTGTCCTCCTGAGGAGCTCTGTGACTAGACTGAGCTAGAGGATGAGGAACTGAAACAAGGATGTTGGTATTCAACTAACCAGATTCTTCTTGATGGGAGAGTTATTATTGTCGGAGGAAAAGAATTCTAAATGCTAGACAAAAATACTAAAATCACTAAATAAACGTCATTGTAATGCCATTAAGAAGTAAAAAAACAATAAAGGAGAATAAAATTGTTTCAAAGTGATTATTTACATTAAAAATTAAACTATAATGTATGATAGAGGGCCGCATAATATGCTGGTAATAAAAAATATAAATTACTTAAATTCACCATGGGCTAAAATAGAGTACATTAAAAACCATTGAAATATCTACAAGTACCAGTTACAAACCCTTGGACTAAGGGTTAAACAAAACATATATTTAATTGAAGCAATAAGGCACAATACATCAATTAATTAGACCATCGAGTATAGCCAGAAGGAAATTCTAATAGACCAATATAATAGTGCAATTGGTTGATGCAACAATTGATGCATCGAACAAACCCATCTAAAACCAGGATTAATGTATTACCTCCCCAGGTTGAGGAGCTTGAATTTTGAAAATTCCGCTATCTCTCTTGATATTTTTGCTACATTTATGTGGATGGATATATTTTTCATTATCTTGTAGGTGCTTTTTAATGTTATATTTCTAATCTACTGAATGTATAATGCATGGAATATTGTGTTATGGTTTGTAATGTGCCTTAATTAATGAAATTTTGGTAGAGCATTGAAGTTATTTGAAATTTTGCATGTGTTATTCATGGATAGGATAATGAATGAATGTTTCGAGAGGTTATTTTGCATATTACATCCTTAAAATTCCATTAATTATTGCCAAATGAAGTATAAACTTCTAGAGTAGCCGTGTAGTTTTCCTGTAGTTGTCTCATTAGGGCTACTGAAGTTGCCTCTAGGACTCCTTGAAGAGCAAAGCTATCAAATCAAGATATTTTTTACTCCAGTTCTCCCAATAGCAAGACACGGGTCATAAATCCTTGGTAGTCACCCCTAACTCAACGAATAATCTTTCTTTTCACCTCTACTTCGCTTCTTTTCCTCATCCTTTTATGGATAAGGAGGCCTCCCTAGGGCTTTAAACATAGTGAAAATAATTATAGAAAATTTAAAGAACTTAGAAATAAAATAAAATTCTACGAAATTATTACTTCAAAAATCACCTAACAGTGATTTCAATAATAAAAGCATGGTTTTCCGCTGGAAACATATCGAGGGAATTAAGAAAGGGGGATTGAATAAATTTATTTATCCCTAGATATGTTTTTGGAAACAAAGTGGAAATGATAAAATTAGTAGAAAACCAAGAAATTAAAACCTGGAAATGAAGTAAAATTCTCTGAAAACATTAATTCAAAAATCACCAACGCAGAACAGTGATTTCAATGATCTCCTCCAAAGAATATAAAGAATGAAACAGAAAATAAAATTAAAGTATTATAAATAAATTATCACCTGAACAGAGTAACAAGTCTAATGATCACCTAGACAGAGTAACAAAAAAATCCTTCAAAGATTCATCAAATCAGCGAGCTTGTTTTGCAGTCAAACAGGGGTGAGTCTTTAAAAAATATTATCACGGGAAGCAGACCTGAGGTGATAGGTTTCCTACCTGAAACCATGCAGGAACCTGCCACTTCAATGTTCCAACAAGATTTCTCAGGGGTGCATAAAGGTTGTTGTCAAACAAGGGGATAAAAGAAAATAACTAAATAAACCATGAAAGAGGCCTGTGTGTGTTATGTAATGAAGTTGAAGAGAATCACATGCTTTACAGTCTTATGTACAAATGTTAGATTGAAATGCTCAATTAGACAAGAGGATGTGATTTTCCCTGGTTTACTGTTAGGGAGGAAGATGGAAGAAAATAGACCGTGAATCAAGGCTTTGTGCACTATCAAATGGAAGTGAGGAGAATTCAATGATTTACTACCTTATGTACAAATGCCATATTAAAATTCTCAATTAGAAAACAGGATGAGATTTTATCTGTTTTATTGTACAGTCAAGGTGAATATGGAAGAAAATAGACCAGGTTTCTGTGTGTTATCTAATGAAGTTGATGAGAATCACATGCTTTACAGCCTTTTCCATGAATTTTTGACTAAAAATATGAATTAGATAAGAAGATGATATTTATAACCTGTACTTTCAAGCACGAAATGGAAGGAAATAGAGGGTAGGGCTGAAACAAATTGGAGATACCACTTCTTTATTGTTGCCTTCACATTGGTATAAATATCAACATATGTTGGAAATTATATGCTATGGCAAACCAACCCAGATAACACAGAATATAAATGAAGAACTTTAAACTTGTCTTATGAAAAATTGATCTAGAACTGGTGCAGATTCAATTTCTAGCCTATATACATCAGCAGCGTCTAGCTGCATTTCAAATCTGGATATTGATATGCGAGACTTACCTCTACATTCCATGTGGATTTTGGCCATGGGTATTGTTCCTCTTGGCTAACCGCCACTACTGTTGAAGAATGAAAATGGGAGAGGAAAAACACCCACAAGGAGATGATTCGTATGCATATGTTGCTGCCCACTATCTTCATTTTCGTCTCCTGCTCCTACCTATGATATATATATAGAGCCACCCAAAAAACCAAAGAGATTGATATCAATGGGAATCTGTGTTTATGATTAAAACATACATTGAATTACAGATTTGTCTGTGCAGCTGTGGGGTTACCATCAGAATTGGGGGATAGAGATAACAAATGGCAGAAGTTATTGAAAATCATATACAAGGAAGGAAGGTATTGCAGTGGTTGTTACAGGTATGCAACGGGGGCGGCACTCAATTAGGGAATTTTTCAGGTTGAGTATTTCTTCTTCCTCACTACCTCCCTCGAAGAGTTTGATCACGCTTTGAAAAGCTTGGAGATATCAGTCTCTGATCCGAATCGGTTTTGAAGATACAAAATATTAGGGCACAAGGTTTTCTCTAGACTGCAGTTAAAATGTCTAGGAGCAAGGAATAAGGCATTTCCATAAATTCACAGGAATATTCTATATTTCATACTAACCCTTAATACTATGGGAGAGAACTGATATTACTCGCATGCTATTGGAGCTCCATTCTTATTTATATATATACCCGAAATCCTAATCAACAGTACTGCGAAATAAAAATCAAAGAACATCGTATGAACAATAGTTAATCAAATTTGTTGCCTGAAAGAGCTGGAAATATCATGTAGGAAGAAATATTGTCGTCAATGGCAGACTAAAACGGAAACTGGCAATATCATTTAAACGAGCGTAGTTCATTTGCGGCACTAAAAACCCTTAAACCCTGAAGTATTATAAACTATCGCCGGAAGGCATTACGCACAAAATCAGAAGCTCTGTAGTAATTTTATGAGTACCTATTTCCAGGGAATGCCATCGTGCATCCTGGGAAAGCTGACTTCATCCCCATCCTTTAAACTTGCTTGTGGCCACCCGAAGTCTGCAAATTCCCCAAACCCTGCAAAGAGTATGTGACCACCCAGAGTTACCCATCTAATCAAAATAAAAAGAAAACACAGTGGCTAGAAAAGAATGATCGGTAATAAGAGACATCTGAGTGGATTGCTTGTTCCTACCATGCTGAGTTACTGTAGATTGTTGAAGTCGTCGTAGAAGTACTCTTGTGGAAGGAGGAATTGAGATACTAGAAAACTGAAGGGGACCTTGTCTTGTAAACCCTCATCAAAAGATAGCAAAATTTAGGCAAAATGTGACATGGGCTTCGTGGTAATGAGTTTCAGAAACAGGGAAGGCCATGATTGAGCTTGTGAAACTAACCGCAGAAGCAACCCTCTAGTACCATCTCCAGAACCCTCGACATCCAACTGAGTGGAATAGCGTTAAATGCCAAAAGAGATGGTTGGGAAGAAACCCTTATTATCCATCGGCCTCTCTACACCGTAGGATCAGATGTTACAAGATCAATGGTGTCAAAGCAACCAAGTGGTTGTGGTCGGAGGTTTGAAGCACAAACGGACTCTACAGAACAAACAAACTTTTTAAAAGATTAAATGAACAAACAATAAAAGAAAAAAAATGAATTTAAAATGGTTTTCATAATAAAATTTTGAAGTGACAAATAGAAAATTAAATAATTTATAAATATTAAGATTGATAAATATTAATTTATAAATATTAAGATTCATAAATATTTAATTAATCATCCCCAAGGGTTAAAAAGGGCTCAAATGTCTCTTATCCATAAAATTGACGATTAAGATAACTCTGCTCTATGTTCAAATGACAGGTGAAGGTGGATTTACCATACTTTAGCTTCTTAGTAGTCTCTTATGAAGTACAACATGTCATAGTGATAAGTTTTTATTCCATTAAATCATTCTAGCTGTAGAGCAGAGTCAGAGTTCTAGGAGTAGTATAAGAGGAATTCAACATTGCGAATGTGATAGAAGTGAATAATTTCGTGGAAGGGTGAAGTCTGCCCAACTTGGTCATAAAAACCAAGTGCATCCTTCATGCAGGAAAAAAAAAAACATGCAAATTTCGTCATATAATGGGTTTGGGCGGGTGCCCTCAAACGAAATGACACGGCGTGCCCGACCAAACAAAGGCACAAGCGAGAAAACAACAAACAGGTCACAAAAACGTGCACAAGGCACTCGTGCGGTCACAACTTAGCAAATTTGATATTGCCACCCTCAGAAGAAACGACCTGACCCGACTCGAATGCGTTTGGGTGGGCGCCCTCACACGACGCACTCGACCGAACGAAGGCACAAGGGAGCAAACAGAAAACAGGCTGCATGAATGTGCACAAGGCACTCATGCGGGCACAACTTAGCAAATTTGATACGACCGCCCTCAACCGAAATGACCCGACCTAAACGCATTTGGGCAGGCACCCTCAACCGAAATGACCTGACTCGAATGCGTTTAGGCAGGCGCCCTTAACTGAAACGACTCGACCTGAACAGGTTTGGACGGGCACCCTCAAACGAAACAGAAAACGGTCTGCACGAACGTGCACAAGGCACCCATGCAGTCACAAATTAGAAAATTTGATATGGCCGCCCTCAAACTAAATGAATCGACCCGAACGAGTTTGGACGGGTGCCCTCAAACGAAATGACACACGGGCGTGCCCGACCGAATGAAGGCACAAGTGAGCAAATGAAAAACGGGCCACACGAATGTGCACAAGGCACTCATGCGGTCACAACTTAGCAAATTTGAAACGACCGCCCTCAAACGAAACGACCCGACCCGACCCAAACGCATTTGGGTGGGTACACTAATCAGATGGCGCACTCGACCGAATGAAGGCACAAGAGAGCAAACAGAAAACGGCTTGCACAAATGTGCACAAGGTACCAATGTGGTCAAAACTTAGCAAATTTGATACAACCACCCTCAACAGAAATGACCCGAACCAAACGCATTTGGGCGGGCGCCCTCAAATGAAACGACCCGACCCGAACACATTTGGGCAGGCGCCCTCAACTGAAACGACTCGACCCAAACGAGTTTGGGCGGGCACCCTCAAATGAAACAAAAAATGGGCCACACGAACGTGCACAAGGCACCCATGCGGTCACAACTTAGCAAATTTGATATGGCCACCCTCAAACAAAACGACCTGACCCAAATGAAACGACACGACGCGCCCGACCGAATGTCGAAGGCACAAGCGAGCAAATGACAAACGGGCCGCACGAACATGCAAAAGGCACTCGTGTGGTCACAACTTAGCAAATTTGATACGGCCGCCCTCAAACGAAATGACCCAACTCGACCCGAATGCGTTTGGGCGGGTGCCCTGATCACATGGCGCACCCGACCGAACGAAGGCACAAGAGAGCAAACGGAAAATGGCTTGCACGAACATGCACATGAAGGCACCAATCCAGTCACAACTTAGCAAATTTGATACACCCACCCTCAACCGAAACGACCCGACCCAAAAGCATTTGGGCGGGCACCCTCAAACGAAGCAACCTGACCTGAACGCATTTGGGTAGGCGCTCTCAACCGAAACGACCCGACCCGAACAGGTTTGGGCGTGCGCCCTCAAATGAAACGACAAATGGGCCGCACGAATGTGCACAAGGCAACCATGCGGTCACAACTTAGCAAATTTGATATGATCGCCCTCAAACAAAACGACCTGCCCTGAACGAGTTTGGGCAGGCGCCCTCAAACAAAACAACATGGCATGCCCGACTGAACGTCGAAGGAAAAAGCGAGAAAACGACAAACGGGCCACACAAATGTGCACAAGGCACTCGTGCAGTCACAACTTAGCAAATTTGATATGACCGCCCTCAAACGAAACGACCCGACCCGATCCAAACACGTTTGGGCAGGTGCCTTGATCACACGGCACGCCCGACCCAACGAAGGCACAAGAGAGAAAATGGAAAGTGGGCTGCACGAACGTGCACAAGGCACCAATGTGGTCACAACTTAGAAAATTTGATACGCCCACCCTCAACAGAAACGACTCGTCTCAAATGCGTTTGGGTGGGCGCCCTCAACCGAAACAACCCGACCCGAACGCGTTTGGGTTGGCGCCCTCAATCGATATGACCCGACCCAAATGGGTTTGTGCGGGCACCCTCAAACGAAACGACAAACGGGCGCATGAATATGCATAAGGCACCCATGTGGTCACAACTTAGTAAATTTGATACAGCCGCCCTCAAATGAAACGAAATAGTGCACCCGACCGAACATCGAAGGCACAAGCAAGCAAATGGAAAATGGGCCACATGTACGTGCACAAGGCACTCGTGCGGTCACAACTTAGCAAATTTGATACAGCCGCCCTCAAACGAAACGACCCAACCCGACCCGAACGCGTTTGGGCGGGTTCTCTGATCACACGGCGCGCCCGACTAAATGAAGGCACAAGAGAGCAAACAAAAAACGGGCTGCACAAACATGCACAAGGAACCAATGCGGTCACAACTTAGCAAATTTGATATGCCCACCCTCAACCGAAACGATCCAACCCAAACACGTTTGGGCAAGTGCCCTCAACTAAAACGACCCGACCCAAACGCGTTTGGGCAGGTGCCCTCAACCGAAATGACCTGACCCAAACGCGTTTGGGTGGGCGCCCTCAAACGAAATGACCCGACTTGAACGGGTTTGGGCAGGCGCCGTCAAATGAAATGACACAGCGTGCCCGACCGAACGAAGGCACAAGCGAGCAAACGAAAAACGGGCCGCATGAACGTGCACAAGGCACTCGTGCGGTCACAACTTAGCAAATTTGATACGGCCGCCCCCAAACGAAATGACCCGACACGAACGGGTTTGGGCGGGCGCCCTCAAACGAAATGACCCAACCCGAACGCATTTGGGTGGGTGCCCTAAAATGAAATGACACGGCTGCAAGAAAATGGTCATCTAGACAAAATTATTATGGCCTCATTGGACAATTCCTAAAAGAAATGCACTTAAAATGTTTTCTAACAATTTCAGCAATTTTGGCGCTGCAATAATCAAACAACAATGATGACATTTATGATAATGAAAATTAAATAAAGATGAATGAGCTTCTCTTGGTTTCAAGAATAATTTATTCTGTACTGAACAGGGCCAACCACGTGAAGGTGGAAGCTCATATGGCCCCTCCCATCCCCCTCACATCACTGTCATTTTCGTAATACCCAATCTATGAAATAGAATACGAACAAACCAAAAATTAATTAAGATCGTAAACAAAATTTTCAATATGTGTTTGTATAAATACATAATTTTAGTTTAGCCTATACAATAGTAAGGCCATTATTTATTGGTTTTAAATAATAAACAACATGCAATAAACCCACATAATTAGTAAATTATTTAAAGACAATAACTCCTACATATTAAAATATAAAGTTATAACATACCAACTCATACTTGAACATAACATCTGTATCAATATTCTTCTTCTATATCTTCTTGATCTTCATCCAACTGATCGACATCTATACCAACATCTGATTCAGAAACAGTGTTGAAATGATCGACCATGTCATCATCATCATCAATTATGTCATTTTCAATAATATCCTCATCGACATCATCATCAATAATTGTTGCCTCGTCTCCTACGCCTGGTTCATCTTCTAATATATCTTCTTCGTCTGTCAATACATATTCCTGCTCATATGCCACTGCATCATCTTCTTCTTGATCAATATCATCTTCTTCCTCTACAGTATAATCTACTGGCCTTCCTCTTGGATCATATCTAATAGCAAATGACCATCTGTTCTCACCTGGAACCTCTGAGTAAAATACTTGTTCGCATTGGCTTGGAAAAACATAGCGATCTTTTCCTACTTCAAATTGCGATGTTTTAACCATTGGAAATCCATTTTCATGTTGAATAAGAGTTATATCATCATCACGTACATTCATTCGTAGCCTATACCATTTGACGTCGAACAAAACTATTTTGAAGGAATTAAAGTCACACTCAACTATATCATCTAAAAACCCATAATAACTATTTTCATATTCTCGAGGATGTCTGTCACTCCTGGAGGAAACATTAGTGACCTAGAATACTGCAGTTATTCCACTATCAGAATTTTTCCTGTTATCATCCAACTGTTTAATGCAAAATTTACGACCATTGCACCACATAGCCTTGTGATGTTTCAACTGTAATATGCCAAACATGAAAAAGATGCATTCTCAATTAATAATTAATCATATAATTTACATATCTTGAAAATTATCTGAAAAATCAAACTTCTTGTCACATTATAAATATAATATAAAATAAGTAATGAATAAAATAGGTGAATTAATTACTTACCTTTCTATCTTTCAAACCATATGCTAAATCAATTTCCCTATCCGTAATGTTTCCATCTCCACTACGATATGCTTCTCTAACCAATTCAGACAGTAGTTTCCATGCTAACCTATCGTCGTTACATGCTTTACATGTTTCAATCCATTCACTCATCCACTCAAGATTGTTTGCAATGTATAAAAGTAGTGCCTCATAATCTTGAGCACCTGAATAAAAAAACAATAATTCACCAATATTAAATATAACTTATAACCATGGTAAATTATATTAATTAATAAACTAGGAAAGAATAAGACCTAAATGAATATGATCATATACATGATGTAAAAAAATGAAACATTATATGTATTATACGTAATAGATCTTTTACCTCTCACTTTCTTCATTCTACCTTTTCCCAACAGGTGCTCCACTTCAAATTTTTTGATGGAGTTCACATCCCAAATGCAATCCACCGCATTCATAGCTGGCGCAGCTAATATAGGAAGATAATGACTAATATACACCATGGATTCATATACCACATATCCCTCCACCATAGAACCCTCAGGTCGTGCTCTTTTTCTAACCAAAGCCTTCAATGATTTCAGGTGTCTCTCGACCATCCACATTGACCTTGTGTGTACTGGTCCACACATTTCAATCTCCTCAACTTGGTGTATCAAGTAGTGTTCTTGTGCATTGAAAATTTTTGGAAGTAGATACTTTTGCATTTCACACATTAGCCAAGGAATTTCTCTCTTCCAATAATTTATTTCATCTTGATGGATTTATTTCAATGACAACCATCTGCAAATCATTACGCAAGGTTATTTCAATGAAACATAATATATATTTCATTACAAGTAAATTAACACATCATGTCATTAAGTACAAAAAGAAATTGTAGCAAGATTTTGCGTATAAATCAAAACTACTTACCTCATGCATTTACTAAGACCATATATAACTTGTTTGACATTGTTGTCGAAGTTGTTTGGGAGAGATACAGGTAGAACATACTATAACAATAAAAAATGAATCGTTATTGGTTTCCAAATTAAACAAAAAAAAGGAAAATTTAAAATATGTATTCAAGCAATAACATACAAAAACATATACCAAAAAAATTACCTTAACAAAGGTATGCCAATCATGTGTTTTCACCCCACTGAAGTCACCTTTTTTCGTTAAGATATTATTTATGTTTGAAGCAAAACCTGTTGGAAATTTAATTCTTCTAACGACCTCTTTTACATCATTGATTTTTTGTTCTGTTAATAACCATGGAATATTATTATAATTTCGACCTCCATTGTTATTTGATCCGCCGATCACACTTTTCATTGCATGATTCGATTTCTCAATGTCAGCACAAATTTTGTCAATTTTATCTCTATCATGTGCACCATCTATGATTCACCATAATGTTTCTGTCACATTCTTCCCGATATGCATTGTATCAAACAAATGAGCTATTTTTAGGTCCTCATAGTAGAGAAACCTCATGAATTGAGAATGATAACATTTCATTCCAGGTGGAAGTACAATATTAGTACCTTCACTGCGACGATGACCTTGATATCAAAGAATAAAATAAATCAGAACAATAATAATCAAATACAATAAAATAAATTCATTAGTTAAAACAAAAAATTCAAACATTGCATAAACAATATATATATATATATATATATATATATATATATATATATATATATATATATATATATATATATATATATATATATATATATATATATATATATATATATATATATATATATATATATATATATATATATATATATATAGACAAATTATGTACTAGTTGCTTGACGATTATTAATTTTGTTATATTCCAACTTCCACAACCGAGGTGTCATTCTTCGTGGTTTTAATCCAGTTTCTTCATCATTGAAAAGATGTTTTTTAGTAGTATGATACTTATGGTTCCTAGAGAGGAAGTGCCTAAACTCATCAAACACCATCTTTCCTAAGTCTGGCGAATGACGATACTTCATCTTAGGGCCACAAACTAGACATGCAAATCTACCCTTTGTTTGAAGACCTGCAATAGATGGATCAATAACAATTATACCATGAGATCATTTTTAAAACATGCAATATGGTATATCTAATTTAGATAATTATGTATTATATTAAAGTGCAACGAAATATTACATACCACAAACATGTGTTAGTCCTGGGGTATCATGAATTGTCCATACAAGCATTCCACGACATTGAAATCTCTTCTGCTTGATTGGTTTAGTGATGTCATACATAGTGATGCCATGCCATAACTGTATTAGCTCATCGATAAGAGGCTCAATATATACATTCATATATTTGACCTAGTACTTACCTAATTGTTCAAAATTACGGTACATAATAATTACTACCATGATATATGTATATATAAGTAAGTAAATAGATAAAATATATATTTATGCAAAAAACGAGAGAAATGAAAATGTTACATTCGAAAAAATAATGTATCAAATACCTAGAATAATCAGAGCCAACATTATGTGCTCCCTCTTTATTGACATCCAAGGAGGAATGTTATTGTTGATAACGAAAAAAAGGCCACGCTGAGTAAGTAGATCTAAGCTTTCCAAATGGATTAACACCATCAGCTGCCAATAAAATTCTGACATTACGAGGTTCATTTTTAAAATCTACATATTTTTCCTCGATTTCTCTAAATGCAGAACCATCTGCAGGAATTCGAAGAACACCATCTCCACTTCTATTCTTTGAATGGTAATCCATAAACTGTGCTATGCTCTTACACCTGAACATTCGCTACAAACATGGAATTATGGGAATATGACGAAGAACCTTTTGAGGCACCTTTTTTGTTAGTTGATTTGTTTGATATCTACTGGTACCACATTTCAGAGAATCTGTTTTCGACGCATGTTCTCTGTAATATATAATATCATCTTTAGGACATGCATATATAATGTTATATTCCATTCCAAAGTCTTTCATAATAGCACGTAGATCTCGATATGTTCGAGGTAAAGTATTTGGCGATGGTAACAAATATTCACCCAACAATCTACAACATAAACAAAAACTAGTTAATGTAAAGATTATTAATCATATATATATATATAAGTATTGAATTATTATTTTACACATTTATTACAACTAAAAAAAGGTAAAATAATCAACATTTACATATATGTGATCATATATACATATTGCATACCTTAGGATCTGTGTCATACATTTGTTCGACAAATTATTCATAACCTTTAAGTTCACCAACAACAATGTAGCAGAGAGAAGAGTTGCATTTGAGTGTTCAAAAAGTCATTCACTTGACCTTTCAATCAGAGGTACATCATAAATACCGTCACTATCTCCACCATCATCATCTGACTCACCATACAAGTCTTGGAGCATTTGATTTGTCCCATCATTAATGTGAACTGTCTCATTATTGTTATCATGATCTACCTACATGGGATCATTAAAATTATCTTCATCATTCGCTTCATGTTCTTCACCTTGTACAACATCATTTCCAATACTAATATTTGCTGCAATATTCTCTTGTACTGGTGCAACATCATCTAATATACTACTATTTAGCTATGGAAGCTGGTTGATCATCTGCAAAAAGTTGGGGGGCAACTGCGCCTTTATGAAAATTACAAACATTAATCATTAAACATTAGTGCGCATATGAAAAATATTATAATAATATAACATTTTATGATATAATCAAAATGAAGATAGATAATTAATTACCATGGGACGATAGTCATTTGATCCACCATCAATGTGCCCATATTTCCTACAATGTGTTGTTGTTGTTGCTATTAAAACTCTAACATTATTTCTCATACAACATTTTTTGCAAGGGCAATAAACTCTACCATCACCCCTTTCACCCTTTTGAATTTTTTTTCCACCTCTAATGTTTTCTTCCATTGATGCAAATTATCCTATAAAGAAAATAAAAATTATATTTAGCAATTATCTCTCTCAATGGTGTAGAAAACCCAAGACGTGTTGAACTCAATGGGAGCTCAATAAGCAAAAAGAAAATAAAAGTGATCAAAGTTCGACCATGATAAAAGGATCAAAGGTAAATAATGAATGGAAAACCCTCATCTTATTTATAACAAAATATTGAGTTATCCTTGATAATGGTGCATAATAAAATATTATTAATCAAGATCTAGATCTTATAATAGCTTGGAATATTTTATGGCTAAACTAGCTATTAGGATAAAGACTAGTTTGACTTTGAAAATTAAAATCGAATAATAACGACTAGTTTTATTTAATTAAGTAATTATTTAATTAATTGTGATAATATATATATATATATATATATATATATATATATATATATTATTTTTTATTTTTATTTTTTTTATTTTTATTTTTTTTTAGAATTAGCTAAACTAGTCGTTAAGATAACGACTAGTTTGATTTTGAAAATTAACAACATAAATTCCAACATGATCCTCATAAAACTAACTTAACCCATATTGGTCTACTGTCAAGTTTGATATTTCAATAATTTTTTAGATGATTTTCATGAAATTATTAGAGTTTTTGTTTAGCTAGTTTAAATTTGACTTGAGATTTCATGTGAACCTCATGAAATTAATTTACCAAAAAAGAAATTAGACAAAATTCTAATGTAATTAATTTTATTCACCAATCTAATAACTTATTTCAAAACTATATAAAAATATATATATTTAAAATATAATTGTTAATATATTTGAAATGTAGTGTGAATTCTATAATAATTTTAGATATTTATTTTTCAAAATTTTTATTTTATTTTATATTGTTATATAAAAGTAAGTTAAAACTCTATTTAAAAATTATATTTGAATGTGAAATTATTAATGTGATGTTTATTTTGAAACTATATTATAACATTATATGTAAAAATAAATTTATATTTATATATTAATGAGAAAAAATATATTTAAATACGAAATTATATTAAAATAATTTGCATTTTAAATTAAAATTTGAGCTAATTATATGTATGTGTTTGAATTGTAGTTTAAATAATATGGAGTATTTTTAGATACATAATTTGTTATATATATTTTTACATAGAAATAATTTAAAACCATATACAAAAATGTTTGAATAAAATATTAATGCATGAACAACATTTGCTCCAAACCATTGCAATATATATATATATATATATATATATATATATATATATTCGTATTTAATCCAAACCTTATTATATAATTCCACACATTATATATATTAACGCAAAGTTCCAAGGTTTAATTATGGTGGAAAATCATATTCCAAAGTATACCATACGGTGGAAAAACATTACAATGGTGGTGTTAGCTATTGCAAAGTCCGAATATGTGATTTATTGGAGGCACATTCCAATTAAACTTTGGATATAATGGTATGGCACTTATATTATCAAATCCGATGGCATATTGATGCAGGAGCATTAGCTCCGAAAAACACATTGTATTTTATTTAAGCTAGGGGGTTTCATGTTTTGAAGAAATATTAAAATTCATGTAAATATTAATACTATTTTGAGTGATTAATTATATTTTAATTAATTATTTGAGAGAATTTGTAAATGTTTCCAAACAACTGGAAACATGAGAGAAATTAGTTTCAAGATAATTTAGAATTAATGATGGAGCCTAAGTTGGAATTAGTTTCAAAGTTTTAAGGATAAAAATCTATCTTTTAGGGATGTTGAGAGATTTAAGGATTTGTTGAGATTTTAAAGGGATAGAACTCAATTTAGAGCATTTTTAATTTGTATAAATTAGAAGGCCTCAAAGGCAAATGAGACACTTGAATAGAAGAGTGAGAGAGATTGAGCTTGTGAGGAGAGAGCAGGCCTTCGGGCAAATTGTAAGGGCCTAAATATTGAATATCTGGCCAAAGAAAAAGGTTGTAAGTGATCTCCTTTTGTTTATATGAAAACAATGTTTCAGATTTATATATATATCGTTGATTGAATGAGGAAGGCGTAGAATTGGTACTGACTTGTGATTGTTCCTTGAGTTCACTGGTTTTTTATTTGTTATGTCGATTTGAGATTCAGTTGAATCCTGAAGTGAATGGTTTATTCAAGAAGTAACGAATAATTACATTAAATGTTTGATTCCGGCGTTTATATATTAATCTGCATTAAATAGATTGAAGTGGAAGATGTAAAATCTTTGTGGATCGATTTCAAGGAGAAATAACTTCTGTATAAGTAAATGGTCAATTAGTGGTTGAAAGAGGGCGCTATTGTATATCTTTGCCGAGAGTTTTGTTTTGAATGTTTTTTTTACCGTCTTTGTAAATTCTGGACGCTGTCATTAGAATGATGAACGCATGAAACACTGGCTCAATAGCAGATTGCGTAGTGATGAATCATGGCTTACCTTAGCGCAGGTAGAATCGATCTGCGAAATTAATAAACCACGTGAATGGTCTTGTAGCTAAGTAACACTGAACAACCAGTGATTGAATGCACAACCGATTTCTGGAAATGTCGAGCTTGAACGTTGAATACGCTATCCTGTGCAAAAGTTTCAGTATTCATTAATGGAGTTCCAATTCTGTTTCACAATGAATGAAGAGCGGATCTGATTGTATTCGATCCATGCTACCACATAAAGGAATGATTTGTTTGGAAAATTGACATCGATTTGTGAAAGACAGTGTTTGCAGCAACGACCTTGTTTAATTGAGGGACAGCTTTTGCCGAAGCCGATTCAACGGAAGTTCTGAATCGAATTGCAGTTTGGAATCAGCGGTCAAAGATCTAAGTTTGTGTTGAAAATTTAATGAAAATCGTGGAACAGTAAACGTTGGAGAACGCAGAAATATAAGTCTGGAAAATTCGTTGAAGGAAGCTTTGGGTAAGTATGAAGTTCTGGCATTTTATTTTAACTGAATTCTGGCTTTTTCATGGTCACCCTAGCGGGGAGTTGGCGTGTGAATATTATGAATGGTGAATTTAAAATCTTATTAACTATTCACAACAGATTTGAAGTGCAGATAATATTATGGTCAATATAGAAAACTAGGGTGCATAAAGTATTGAGATTGTAGTTCCACAGCAACTACAGAGGGTGAATTGGTAATGCAGAGAACCTGTGTTATTGGAGGATAGACATGTATGAAAGATTGGAATTGATCAAAATCTAAGTTTTCATATGAATTGTCATTTTCATGAAGTGAGCAAATTAATTGGTAAAGTGCGCTTATATAATTGGAACTTGGTTAAAAGGCGAAACCTTGTTATGAGACTTGGGTTGTATTGAGTCCAATTAAAGAATATTAAATTGTTAAGAAAACGAAGGGCGCATTTGTTTGATTGTAAATGAAATCCGATCGTAAAAAGGTGTATGGACAATTCAAGGTTTGGTTTATTGGGATTGAAGATGTTTATTGGGTTTGAATTATGAAAGTGTTGAATGTTAAATGGAAATGATGAATGAAGTTTCTAAATTTGGTGTTGAAATGAAGTGTTGAGGTTGAGTGCATGAAAATGATTTGAAGCATGGGTTTTTCTAACCCATAGAATTTTATGAACAAGGTATGTCTAAATGCTTCCGCTTGTTAAATTTATGGTATATGGAATTGCCAGATTGGAGTTGTAATTGGGCAGCAATTGCAATGCACTCTTATATGCACAGAGATAAAAGATTTTGGGTATGGCAGGTTTAGGCTTGCATCACATATGTCAAAACATATGGTAAGGTTTGGCGACTGACGCATATTTTAGAAAGGTAGGAACTGCGACGTTTCTAAAATATGTTTGGAGAAAAACGTCGCATTTCCAACATTTTCTCCAAAGCGTCGCAATACCGACGCATATTTTAGAAACGTTGGAAATTCGACGTTTCTAAAATATGTGTCGGTATTGTGACGGTTTGGAGCAAAATGTCGCATTTCTGACATTTCCTCCAAAGCGTCGCAATACCGACGCATATTTTAGAAACGTACCATTTTCGACTTTGTGTCCAAAAAAGGTCGTAATACCAACGAATAGTTTAGAACGTCGTATTTCTGACGACATTCATAAATGTTGCAAAAGTGACGATGTCCCTAAACATCGATATAGCGACGGTTGTTGGCGGGATTTGAAAATTTGATAAAATTTGGGGAAATTTCCGACAATAAGACAAAAGTGTTGGATTTTTGACCAAATGTACTAGTGTACTAACTCATTCAAATGAGCTAAGTTGATTGTGACATGAGCAATTTTTCCATCTCAAATAAAGTTGTAGAACATGGTTATAATACTACTTGACATCCACTTCATTGATGGTGTTTGACAAGGATGCATTCTCGGGAAACATTTGGAGGAGAAATTTGATAAAGGGAAATTTTGCAGATCTACACAAGTTATGGAGTTTTTCACAATGAGTTGATAGGTTCACTTCGATAGCCTTTTATGAGTATGGATTAATATTCCTAAATCTTCGTGGATGATTACTCAAGGTATACCTAGGTATACTTTTTCCATCTGAAACCAAAATTATTTGATCACTTTAAAGACTTCAAATCACTTGTTGAGAAACAATTAGTAAATGCCATCAAAACTCCACACACGAATAAAAATAATTAGGGGTAGAATGTGAACAATCACTTTGAGATATTCTATGCTTCAAAAGAGATTAATCCATAACATTCTATACCATACACTCCTTAGAAAATTGGTAAGGTATAATGGAATATTGAATCTCTAAAGTAAATGAAAAATTATATGTTATAGTCCAAATCGAGTGCTCCAAATTTCTAGTCATAAGCCATTAACTTTGTTTATTATATTCACAATAGAGTTCCATAAATCATTCAAGGAATTCACTCCTTTTAAATCCTAGAGTGAGAAAAAACCTTTAATGAAGCACTTTAGAGTGTCTCTTACTTGAGCATGCACTTACATTCCTACAAATAAATGCAATGTAATGAAACCACACAACATTTCACTTTAGTGGGATATCTAGACAATGTTAAGTGATATGGAATTCTTAACCACACCGTCAATTAGCTAACCATTGTAAAAAATGTTTTATTTGAGAAGGGTTCTTCAAGTTTCTCTCATAACCTCTACTTCATCAATAAGCTTGATCCTCACTATGAATGTTATGGACAACAATATTGATGATCCACCATGGTTGATTCGTGTTGAAAAAAATCACACTTCCTCAACTTCCAATAATGAGAGTGATAATGAAATCCTCATTTTGAAAAATCATCAAGAGGTTGTATAAATTCCTCTAGAGTCTTTGATATAGCACTATGTCGGGCATCTTAGATGGTACAGGAAACAAGCACTTTCCATGGGGATTCATTGGACACCAAGAGGATGTGTTAATAGTTTTATGGAGCTTCACATGTGCTATCTATTAGAGAACCTTTGTTACACATTAAGGGAATTTCGAGGTCTAAAAGGGGCCTCCTAAGGAAAATAATAATAGTTAAAATAATGAAATAAGATTTATGATTTTTCAAAGAAAAAAAATGAAACCACTTTTTCTATTGTATTTTCAGCTTGTCTCCTTATAGGTTTACTCAAATGTCAAGTGTAGACACATGTTGGATGCAAAATTTAATTCCACATCCAACGAGTACTCAATTTTCATACTTCTGAGTGAACCCACATAAAATAAATAAATAATAGTAATAAATAAATAAAATATAAATAAATATAAATAAAAATTTTGAAAATACATAATAAAAGTGTGTTGACCATGTTTTTTCAGTTTTTTCATTTTTTTTATCTGGGTCTACTTAGAAGTATGTAGAGTGGGTGCATTTTGGATGTGGAATTTAATTATGCATCCAATAGGTGTCTACACTTGACATTTGAGTAAACCTATAAGGAGATAAATTGAAAATACAATAAAAAAATAGTTTTCTTCTTTTCCCTCCAAAATATTTTCATGTGGGAATGAAATCACCTATTTGAATCCTATTGGTCTTTTTAAAGTTAATTTTGTTAGTAAATTTTTTGTTTTGAGACCCATTTTTACACCTCAAAATTGCCCTAATGAATCCACTTGCTACATATCTAAATTTCTTTTAAGAAGCCATTGATATTTCTAAGTGAGACACAACTCTACAAAATGAACATAATGCATTGACTAGGAACCACACATGGGATGTGGTGTCTCTTCCTAAAGGAAAGAATCATATTTTATTTCAGTGGGTATATTAGATAAAATTTGCTACATATTGGTTGGTGAAGAAGTACATAATCGTTGGTGGCAAAATGATTTTGATAGATACCTAGCATTAATTATAACGAGACATTTACAACAGTTGCAAAGAATTTTTGGATTTGGCTTGTGCTAGCAATTACTACAATTCATTATTGGGAAGTACATCATATGGACATGAAGAGTGACATATATATATATATATATATATATATATATATATATATATATATATATATATTATTTGCTACATATTGGATGGTGAAAGTACATAACAATTGGGATCAAAAGGGTTTCGACAAGTACCTAACATTAATTACAATGAGACATTTGCAACAATTGCAAAGTTTTTTTTTATTTGCCTTGTGCTAGCCATTGCTACAATTCATCATTGGGAAGTTTATCATATGAATAATTTCATATGTATGTGTGTGTGAGTGGGTGACATTCTTCATGTCCATATGATAAACTTCCCAACGATGAATTGTAGTAAAGGCTAGCACAAGCTAGTGAGTATATTAGATAAAATTTGCGACATATTGCTTGGTGAAGAAGTAAATAATAGATGGTAGTAAAAGGATTTTGATAGGCACCTAGCATTAATTATGATGAGACATTTGCAACAACTGCAAATAATTTTTGGATTTGGCTTGTGTTATTCATTAGTACAATTCATTTTTGGGAAGTCCATCATATGGACATGAAGAGTGTCATATATATATATATATATATATAGAGAGAGAGAGAGAGAGAGAGACTCTGCTACATATTGGTTGGTGAAGAAGTACGTAATGGTTGGGATCAAAATGATTTTGACAGGTACCTAGCATTAATTACAATGAGACATTTGCAACAATTGCAAAGATTTTTTGGATTTGGCTTGTGCTAGCCATTGATACAACTCATCATTGCTATATTGAGGACACTGAGATTTCTCTAGCATGATGCACTAATGAGGAACTACACATGTTATATGTTTTCCCTTCTTGAATATTATTATATGTAAGTTGGATACTAGTTTAAATTTGCTACATATTGGTAGGTTAACAAGAACATAATGGCTAGTAGAAAAAGAGTTTTGACAGTTATATAGCATTAATTAAAATGTTACATTTACAACATTTGCTAAAATTGTTTGGATTTGGCTTGTGCTAGCCATTGCTACAATTCATCATTGGGAATTTTATCATATGGATGTGAAGAGTGTCTTTATTCATAGGGATCTTGAAGAATATATATATATATATATATATATATATATATATATATATATATATAAGGAGTAGCCACAAGTTTTTTTCACAACTTTTCCATGGTTTACAAGCTATGGAAAGCATCTTATGGTCTCAAATGTGCCCCTTGGGCCTAGAATTTATTCCTTTTCCCTCAAATTTTCCTAGTTCCCTTTTGTCTCAACACCTATATTCTAGATTAGCATGACTCCCTCTTGTCCATGGTATTATATGTAGATGATCTATTGATCATGAATAGTTCCTCATCATCCATTAATAATATAAAAACTACCTTGCATGATAGGTTCTTGATGAGTGAATTGATTCTGCTACAATATTTTTCCAATATTGAGATAACTCATTCTAACTTTGGGATCACAATGACACAATATAAGTATGCTTTGGACATATTCTCATTACTTTAAATGCCTATTTGCAAGCTTATTACAACTCTATTCCTCTAGTGTCAAACTAGAGGTTGATAGCTCTTCACCCTTGGTTGACAACTCTCGATATTGCCAGGTAGTTGGGAACCTCCTTTCCCTTGCTCACAATCATCTTAACATTTCATATTCTATGGGTATTGTTTCCTATGTTATGCAAGAATCATGTAGGTTACACTAGAAGGTTTCCAAGCAATTTTTTCACTACATTTAAGGAAAATTTGTGATTGAGATTCATTATGGGATTGTCTATGGCCGTGATTTAGTGGAGTATAAGAATTTAGATTGGATGGGTGATATTGTAGATCACAAATCCACTTCAATCTACCTATTTCCCCTTTTTTCTTGTCTAATTTGTTGGTTGGGTAAGAAATAGTCGCTCATTGCACTAGTTACCACACAGAAGTAATATCGTGGAGATGTCAATGTATAGTCATTGAAGCGATTTGCCTTCAGTACATTCTCACAACATTTAGTATACAATACAACTAAATATGTATATTTTTTATGTGAAAAATTATAAGAGTACCATTAGGATGTCATTAGATATGTTTCACTAATAGTGGACCAAGAGCATTAAGATTAATAGGTCTCTCCAACATGTGCCTATTTTAAATCCTAATTCTTTACTAGTAATATTCTTATCTTATATTGGTTGAAAGGATTAATCATTGATTTCCTCCTAAAGGATCCTCCCTTATCAACTACAATGTATCATTCAATAGGATTTCAATATTAAGGAGTTATGGTACCTTTATATCCACTTCCATAATTGTTGATATACCTCACATTTAACAATGGAATTTCATAATTGGTGTTCTACCTCACATCTAATAGTGGACTTCCATCATTGGTATGTGACTAAATGGTTCCTTCTAGTATTTTTACTTGGATTCATCTATTTGCATTATAAAATACCATATTGGTGTCTTGATCCCCATGATTTTAATCCTTGTTAACCAACCTCACATCTAGTGGTTATTTTCATAATATATCCAATATTTCCTATTCTCAAGTTCATTTCATGCTTTCACATAATAAAGAATTGTAATAGATGATTAGAAGTGTTCCAAATTTGAGGTTGCATATTTTAAATGTGTGTGGCTCCCATTGAACTTCTATTTAAGTTCATATATGAAGACGCCCCCCAATCCTTCACTTTCTAACTTTGAGCCCCATTTCCTCAAGGGTTGTGCATCATATATCGAAGTTACTTCATTATCTTCAATAGATTTATTTATGCATGATGACCTACCACTTCATTATATGATCTCGTTTCACTAATGTACTTAGACTTTGACTTTATTCATAAGCATGGGTATGCCAACCTTGTGTAGAAATGAGATATTATATGCCATGACATTTGATTTTTTTGTTTGGGGTTTCCTACCTCCATATGCAAGGTCATCTCCTCATTTAGATATTGTAAATCTACTTTGAAAAAGAAAAACATAATGTATTTTCATCATACATTGTTGACCTACCCTCATATATTACGAGATATACCCCCACTTTTGTCACCGTAAGAAAATTAGTGTGATTACCAAGTACACCCTATATTAGTCTATCTATAGCAAGGGAAATATGGAAACATGACTTGCACATTAAAAAATTGTAAAAATGTTTAATTAAGATGACATACATGACTTTCCCTATGTATATCGTGTAACTAAGCAAATATCAAAGAAAAATCCATGTAGCTTTTTTGGCAAGGTCAAACTTGATTAGAGAATGCACACCCCACTTGACATAGTAAAAAATGATTAGGGTTATATGTAAAGCCATGGTATTTCAACATTTTTCTAGCTCTTGTGGAATTTATTTACTTTTTTTCCTTAACAAGAATGAGTATATTGATTAGATTGAAAATCCACCCTTGAATGTGGCAAGTACATTAGGAATTACATTTCTTTTGCCTTACAAACGTTTAAAAAAAACTAAAAACCAGCCCCATTCCAGTAAAAACAAGGGGGGAAAGGTCCAAAACTAAACCTTCAATTGTTTATTCCTACTGCTTCATGGGAGCATGAGTAAATTCTAAGAAAATGCAGAAACAAAACATTTCTCTAAATTGGTAGAAGATGGCCCACGGCTAGACCCACAAAAGGCAATATAAATCTCACGACCAAAGTTCTTTCTACAATGATCTTTCTTGCTTCTTGTTACTTATGGGGAATAATGTTGTTTTTTACGCACATCTGAACAAGAAGGGGAAGAAAAGGAGGGTTTGAACTTCTTCTCGATCTCCTTACCACTTTTTCATCTTGCAATGCAAGAGGAACCTTTGGAGAAAACACTTCCACCATGGAGGTATTCTTTAGAGAGTTTTGATCTAGGCCTTCTTCATCTTTCGAATCGAGAGGTATTTTTGGAAGAAGTATTCACTTGTTAATCCGCTTCGGCCCAAATATTCTCACGTTCTGCCTCGGAAACATTCAAGACTTCAAAACAATTGTTAGAAGCGGGCTTATGTTAAGATTCATCCTTACATGTTTGTTGCTTCTTACTTCCATGCTTCTTATGTTTCCTTTTTACTAGAATGAATCCTTTCTTATTTTCTCCTTGCTCTTCTTTAGGAGGAGGCAATGGATTTGGAGAACTTCGAGAAACAGACGCTTTTAGAAAAAAAATTGCAAAGTGTCCATAATCATGACACAGATTACACTTGAAATAACCTGTCCATAATCTAGACACTAGAGGTAATACTAACCATCCAGATTTACTTGAATCGCCTTAGGGAAGCCTTTTGAGAAATCCATTTCAACACAATTTCTAGCACACGAAAAATTTCTCCCATTTTCCATGTCAGTGGAAATAAATCGATCCAATTTATCTCCGAAAGCCTTAGAAACGGCCTCACCCAACAAAGAAGAGGGATAAATGAAAAAATTTATCCACACAGGTGCAACTGAAATTTACATCATGGGATTAAATTCCAAATACTAATGAGTGAGAAACAGACCTCTGATACCCATGAAATAAGGCCCCAACTTATAGATCTGGTCTCTCTCTTCCTTGTTTTCAAAGAGTAATGAGTAACACCCATTTCCATAATAGTGAATGCTCATGGGTTCAACATTTTCCTAATCGATAGAACCCCAATATTCAATGACTTCATAGCATGGCCGCAAGCTAGTAAATTTCCTAGTAACCCTCTTTTCTTCAAAATCATCAAGCTATTTTTCACTGAGGAGGAAAACCACAAGTACAAAGAAAGGGTTGATTCTGCCTTCTTCACAAAATTGTTTGGCCCACTCATTATGCTTGCATTAAACAACACGAAACACATCTAGACGGTAGAAGCCTTCATGTCTTACCCTTGCACCCGCAACCAACTCTCGATGGTGTAGAATGAGGCTTGTCGGAAGCTCAACATCGAGGGTTTAGACAACTAGGGAAACCCTAGTTGCAACAGAGTCGACTTGTGGATCTCCATGTGATATTATCGTGGCATTTATTTACTTAAAAACATTAAAATGAACCCTAATTCTATAGGGAGATGCCCTTTACATTATGTTTGGAAATGTGGATGGAATCTTAATGTAATGTCATTGAAATTCTCTTTAAGCACTCATCTTTTGTTCATGTTTCATTCTTCAATAATGGAATATTTATTGCTTGAATATTCTTAAGATTATTTAAAACTAGTGAATTAAAGAGTCTTTGATAAAAAGACACTTCAAAAGAAAAGAGACACCTTCTTGTAATTATCTCATCTTGACATAAAAAAAAGTCTATTTGTTTTCAACTGCTTTCTTTTAATGGATAATCTTGTAATTGTCTCTTCTTGATTCACAAGAATCTTGGTCCTTCCATCTATTTTCTTTTAATTGATATTCTTTATACAAATTATTTCCTTTATTAAATCATTTGCTCTTTGCCTCTATCTTGTTTGAAGAAATTTGAAGTTAAAATTTTACCTTGAATCATTCATCTGTTGGAATTTTTCTTGTTTAAAGAAGTTGGAATTTCGTTTTTAAAGATTTTTAGACTCTATGCGACAATTCGTGAATTTTAGGATAACTAGTGTATAGGAATCACGATCCGTGTGCACATGGATAAAGGTGCCGCATTGAGTGTAACCAAATACTTTCAACGGGGTGACATGGATATGTACTAAAATCCACAAAATCGTTCCATAAGAGCCCATTGTAAAATGCCACGTAAATAGTAAGCGTCATGTTTGATGACGTGGCATAGTATATGATAACATTTAGTCTCCGCGCTGACTCACTAAAGTGGTCAGTTACTTGGTTTCCACGATCCCCATTGTATTCCTCGAACATAATGAAAGATAGCCTGAAGATAAAAATAGGTGGCAAGATTACGGCTAATTTATGGGTTTTTTTTTTAAAGACTACGCTATTTTTCATTATATTAAATATTCTACTTAATATTCATTATAATAAATATTAAAATTAATCAAATAAATTTCATATTCATCAATCAAAATACCAATTTTAAAACTTAATATTATTATTTAATATTAGGAATTTGGCTTATGTGATCCAAAATAGTGTATAGATCTATCTTGTCCTGATGATGAACCACACTAGCTGGTTCGAAACGCGTAGACGAAATTTGCTTTAATGCGATTTTCATTGAAAGATTCTATACATTTATAGAATTTTGGCTTTTGTGATCCATCGTAAAATCATGTAGATTTTTTTCCGGTAATAATCACATTCAAATGAACATTGTCGACGCATTTCGAACCAACCAGTGTGGTTCACGGTCACCCATTAAATGAATAAGCAACTCAATCAGTCCGCGTGGTTCATCATCAGTCCTGATGATGAACCACACTGGTTGGTTCGAAACGCGTCGACAATGTTCATTTGAATGTGATTATTACCGCAAAAAATTCTACATAAAGATTATATACATTATCATTTAATTTTTTTTAAATGTAATAAAAGTTTAAAATCCAATAGTTTAATCTAATACATGTTTATTAGCGTCTTTGCAGAATATATGACTTTATTTTGTTATGACTGCATGGCGAGGGTGTAATCAAAATTGATTTGATAATGCAAATATGGTAGGAATCGTTAACTTTCATGCATTTAAACTTTAGGAATCGTTACCAAATTTCAAAGTTATTTGTCTACTTTTACAACAGTGGCGCTGAACTTGCGAATGGGAGCGTTGGGTCTCACGGACGCCTTGAAAGAAGCTGATCACAGTGAATTTAACATAACATTAATTTACATTTCATTTTGCTAAATTTCCATAAGGAAATCTATATTCACATTAATCAAATAATGTTACAAAATAAATACATGAAGTGTTGTTTAAAGATAGGGAAACTCTCTTGGACACACAATCACTTGGTTGAGAGAATCACTCAACCACACACCAATCTAGGAAACATAATAGGAACAGACTCCTCTAGATAGACAGAATCACAACTGAGACAAGTAGGAATTACATTTTCCAACACACCTCCTTGATGACTACTTGTCTCGATATCAATATGCAAAGTCTAGTTGTGGTCAAACATAACCAAAGGATATGTCAACGTCCTTATAAAGGAGAAACCATCCACCGGAATGCATGGGTGATGACCTCTGCAACCACTAGTCTCGTAGGATGTCCTTCGCATACATGGTTTTGCCAACCATTATAACTACATACATGTACATGTACATGTAAACCCCCTCCAACATCATAATCATGGGTTTTATCAGATTACCCATAACCATGCTTTGGGTTTTATCAGATTACCCTCAACCATGCCAACAAGGGCTATCAGCCACCAAGGCTCAATGTTGCCACCAAGGCATTCTATTCAGCCACGAAGTCTCAACACAACCACAAAGGCTCAACTTTGCTACCAAGCCACTCAATTCAGCCATGAAGGCTCAACACAGCCACCAAGGCTCAACACAACCACCAAGGCACAACTCAGCCACTAAGGCACTCCGGCCACCATGGGCCACAAATCTGCCACTAAGGAACTCCGGCCACCATGGGCCACATATTTTCCACTAAGGCACTCAAGCCACTAAGGCTCACCAGAGACCCGACTCAACCAAGCCCAGGGTTTTCTTGGCTCACCCTCAACCATACCAAGGGTTTTTTCGGCTGACCTTAAACCATGCCTACAGGAATCCCTGTCCACTTCACTCTCACACATGGTTTCTGGCTTACCACAAACATACACTGCAAAGTGGTTTCTGGCTAACCACAAACCTACAATTACAAAGTGGTTTTCAGATAACCACGAACTTCATGGGGATAAACATGCCTCATCAGGCTTAGATTACACACTCCAACTCTTGGAGTTACGAGGTACATACTTTACAAATACCACTATAAAAAACATCCTAGACTTGCTTACAATTAAAATGTGTGTCTTATCATCAAGAGTATATTCCACAAACTCACAAAAAAATCACACAAATGCTATTGTCCATCACCACCTAATTTTTAGTGTCGCTTTTGCACAAAATTGATATTTGCCGCATTTCAACCTTATTACCCTCCACAAAGTATATTTTTCATCATATTTCCAATTTAATTGTTGTCTTGGATTCACCTGCGCAATTTGTTAGAGTAGATAATTCTAACAAAACCAATCCATTGAGTTAGCTAGGCTCAATGCTTCTAATTCCAAAAACAAAATACTATTATTTATTTTATTTGGATTTTATAAACATGCAATCATAACCAAAATTGCATTTCTACGTTGAGTTGATCAAGCTCAATGTATTTATCTTACTGAACTCCAAGTAAATTCAGAAAGTTGAGGTTGTTTTCCGGCCATTGTTGGAATGTTGGAATGCATGTCCCCATTATCAGCTGCGACCTGTTTCTCCTCTTCAAAAGATTCTGGAACAGATGCTTCATGACTAGGATAATCTTGTTAACCTCAACCATGTCGTCGAATTCAGCGTGCACATTTTTTGTGTCGTAAATATTTTCAAGAACCCGACGAACCTCCTCTATGGCCTGCCGAAAACACTTCCTTGCAAGAAACATTTCCTTGCGTCCCATAAAATATGTTCCAAAAGAGAAAGAGGAAAAAAATTTCGACTACCAAATATAATGTCTTCTGATCTTTGGAGGCCACTGCTTAGCCACCCATGTTTTCCCCACTTTTGGATTATGCCAAAGGTCTGTAAACTTTCATTATGAAACATGTTCACATAATACGAGGTATTTCCTTCTCGATTCCATGGATGGGATGTTCAATTAGGAAATATGTTTCAATAGTTTAAGAAATCTCCTTTGGTGAGGCAAATTCCTTTCACAGGGATTCAAATACCCAACCAAAGAGCAAAAGGTCTTTGATTCTCCGATTCCTCTGAATTCTCCTCCCAGATCATTTCTCTCTTACCACTTTCGATCAACCCCCAAGCCAGAACCAACACGAGCAGCACCGCTACGTTGGCCAGTTACATTGTCACAATCCACCGGAAAAAATTGTAGCAAGACCATTGATCTCAATATCTCTACATTTAGAAGAGTCCTCTGCTGCTTTCAAGGACTTTGGCGGCACATATGGCCTGGATTTTCCATGTTTGGAGGCCAAAATATCTACCGGAAGAGTGAGAATTTCCCCGACCATGCCCATGAGTCCGGCGAACGGGAACTAGCAACATGGACGAGCCGACAAGCAGTCGCTTTCCAGAGTGCAAAAGGCTTCTAAATCTTGTATCGGTACTTCAGTGGAGTAGGAACAAGGCAGTTCAACCAGCTCGTTTTTTCGGGGCAAAGACATTCAAACCTCTCCCCTCTCACCATAGATTTAAGCTTGGCGATTGTAGCAACATAGTCCAGGCAAGGTATGTGTTCACTCATATTCCGCACCACAATTCACCACTGTAACTGCAGCAGCTACATCACTCTACACCCAACTTCTCTACACACAAAACACCGCAATCGGTTTTCCATCGTTTGATAGATCCATCGATAAAGACACGTCCAACAGAACAGGTGCCTACAGGCCATAACGATAGGATCGCAACGCCTACTCCAGCTATCTTTTGATGCGAAATTCTTCCACGACTCCCTTAATTTCTTCCTGGGCTCGCGCCAATCCAATGCCCAGTCTCCTACCAAGTACGACTTCTGTGAATTCTTCAAATACACATAGTGAACAACACAGATTCCACCGTCGTTTTACTTTGTAACGCCAAATTGAAATAGCAAAATAAACGAGAGTTTAAACTATGACAACGTGTCTTACACACAGGTCGATGACGCAGGGCAACTGATCACAACTCAATTTATCTTGAATTAATGCCAGAGACAGTTGAACAATCTAATGGACAGGAATCAATTGCAGGCAGACCACACAGATCCACTACGGGCAGACCACGTCCACCAATTGATATGCTAAGACCACGTCTGCCAATTAGCTCCAGATTAACTTTAATAATCTGAAGGACAAACAAAAAAAACTCAATGTAAAAAAAAACTCTTTATTTCCCTCAGCCCAGGAGGGGCTAAGGCCAGGCCCAAACGGGCTCCGATACCATGTTAAATTTACGTAAGGAAATCTATATTAACATTAATCAAATGTTACAAAATAAATACATGAAGTGTTGTCTCAAGTTAGGGGAACTATCTTGGACACACAATCACTTCATTGAGAGAATCATTCAACCACACACCAATATAGAAAACATAATAGGAACTAAATCCTTTAGATAGACAGAATCACAACTAAGACAAGTAGGAATTAAATTTTCCAACACATTTATGAGTTTATAACTAAAAATCCTAGTGTGTAAAATTATTTAATTAAAAATTTCAATAGGGAAGTATAACATAATAAAAAAATGCTACACAGTACGTAGTTCCTGTCCTTTAGTTTAAATATAGCTAATTAGAATACAATATGTGAGATGATCAATTAAATCCTTCATTAAAAAATAGAAATGAAAGTGAAAATGGTGTGCTAAAATGTTGCTTTTTGGTGAGTGCCCTAGATCATTAGTTGTAATGAAGCTTTATAACATCATTTTTGTGGCAGTGTTTGGTTCAAATTGATATAGATAAACTCAATTTCAAGTCAATGAGATATCAATTCCAAGGAACTTGTTTTGCACAAAAAATTGTCTCCTACAATGTTTATGGGAATTGTACATGATTGATATAGAGTTGAATGCAATTGTGTTTGTGACAGTGAAAGCATGGAATATGGAACAAAACTTTTAATACTAGCACAATTATATAAATTAAATCACTAGTAACTATAGATGGCTATCAAAACACTTAGTTTCTAATTAAAATACTTAGTTCTCAAATATTTGCATATGTGAAAATTAAAAAAAAAACATTAAAAAATTAATTATTAAAATAAATAAAATATATCATTAGACATTTTCAAATATTTTCTAAATATTATACTTTTTCTATGATTTGTGATCCAATATTAAAATGGATGAATTTGACAGAGTGATTTTGAATAAAACTAGGAATAGAGTTGCACTAGATTAAATTTCTTTAACAAAATTCACACATTAACTTTTCGCATGGTAAATGAGACTAATCCTTTATGTTTGGTTTCGAGGAAAGAAGATAAAACAACTTTAACAAACCAATTGAAACATAAGAGAAATTGAAGGTTAATCTCCTAATAAATGTCAATACTTGAACTAGAATATGGAACTTCAAAGTGGGATCCTAGTAAGCAGGAGTTTCAAATCCTTTGAGAACAACAAGTTAGAAATAATTATATTATTTATGTATTAATGGAGAAAAGGTTACATAAGTTGTAACGTATCTCCTTAATTTAGGATTTGTTCCTAGAATTTAGGAGTCTGTTTGCAACTTCCTGATTTCTTGTGATGTACTTAAAGATGTATTTTATGATTCATGAATGTAGAGTGATCTCTTCGTTTGAGTGTAGTCTCCAGGTGCAGTACTCACATGAGAGCTACAACTCGTTCTTTTCAATTCTGTGTATATTTTATCTTGGTATCAGAGCTTAGATTGGGTGAGCCTGATTTTTTATCACCTTTGTGGCTGAATCGCCTTTGTGGCCAAATTGCCTTTGTGGCTGAATTGCCTTCGTGGCTAAAAGTGCCTTTGTGGCCGCGTGTACACGAGAGGTTTGTGCTCACAGAGCTTTGTGCTCGGTCGAGTAGGTGGACTGCAGTAACACCTGGCTCACAGTCTCAGATGATTTATTAATCTCTGAGCAGAAGGGAGTTGGCGTGCTTTCTTCGCTGATAGTCGCGACAAGAAGCGCAATTGGCGCGATTGTTCGGCCCATACCCGCGCCAATGCACCAAATCACGGGATTGGCGTGGAAGCGCACGAGATACCCGTGCCAGGATTTTTCCTTGCGAAGTTTTTGTTTTGGGTGTGGATTTTTCGCTTGGAAAGGCGCCACCTCACCTTCAGCGGAAGATCCACGGAAAGCCTCACATTCAGTGGAAGATCTGCGGAAAGTTGCAGATCGAAGAAGTTGCGGATCTGTCCGGGAGAGGCAGATCAGATCAGTTTTGTGGTTGTATTGTGAAACAGCAGATTTGCTCAATGGAGCAAGATTAATTTGTAGATTTTCCAGATATTGCTGGATTTGAATCGAAGATACAGTGGGTGGATCAGGAGAACTAGCAGAACAGTGACAGATCAGTTGTCAGGATCTGATAGGTATTGTTTTTTTTTTTCTTTTTCTTTTTTTCTGATCAGTTGGGTAGATTCATTTATTTGTAGATCATTTCAGAATGAGTAATACTATGGAATCATATCTCCATGAGTCTGGCAAACTCGATGGATCTAACTTCACAAATTGGAAGTTTAAGATACAGACCTTGCTTGAGGGTGCAAATGCCTGGTCGATAGTTACAGGAGATGAGCAGAGACCAAATTCAATTACAGGAGCGACTACGTAGGAGCAAGAATGGGATAAGAGAGAAAACAAAGCAAAAGTTTTGCTGAAGATGTATGTTAAGGACAACATTATCCCACATATCAGAGACTGTAAAATGTCCTCTAAGATCTGGACGACCATCAAAAGTTTATATCAGACCCAAAATACAAATCGGATTATGGCACTCAAAGGCAAGATGTTTTCAATGAAGATGGACAAAAGTGAGACTGTTGATGCATTCATCACGCGAGTTAAAGATCTGAAAGACGGATTGGGAGACATCGAAGAGAAGGTGTCTGATTTCGATCTTGTCACAATCATGCTGAATGGGATGAGGGATGAATATCAAATGTTCATCACTGGATTGGCAGCAAGGGAGAAAGCTCCTACATTTGAAGAACTGACAGGGATCTTGCTGCAAGAAGAGGAGCAGTGGCAGAATTTGAAACCCCGGAGCGATGATCTTTCTTTGATGGAGAAACGACGATTATTCAGAGGGAAGCAGACACAACAACAATCACAGTCGCAACAGCAGCAGAGAGGAGGAGGTACATTGCAGAAGAGTCCGTATAAAGGTATGTATGTAAATCATCCTGTAAAAAGATGTTATTATTGTGGAAAGAAGGGTCATATACAGATTGAATGCCTTAAGAAGCAGGCAGATGATGCAAAGAAAAAGTTGGTGAAGCACAAAGGATACTTTGTTGAAGAAGATGAAGATGTCAGTCACGAATTTCGATTGTTCATAGCTGACTGTGCCCTTTCAGCATCTAATGAGAACGACATCTGATATGTCGATTCTTGTGCATCCTCTCACATGACAGGTAAGAAGGAATGTTTTGAAACTCTTGAAGAAAGTACATATGGATCAAAAATTTATTTAGGAGATGATAGTGGATACGAGATTAAAGGCTATGGGGATATTCCGGTAAAGTTACCAAATGGTGATATTAGTTGTCTTAAAAATTTTCTATATGTACCCGGGATTAAGAAAAATTTGATATTTGTATCCATGATAACTGATCAAGATATGCAAGTCGAATTCTTCAAGACTCATTGTGTCATAAAGGATTGCAGGAAAGAAATTGTTGCAACAGGCGTGCGTGTAGGAATCCTATACAGACTGGATGTAAAAAGTATACCACAGCAAGCCATGGTTGCAGGTGGATCGACAGCCGAAAAACTCTGGCACCAGAGATTCATTCATTTGAATTTGCAGGACCTCATGTTATTACAGAGAAAAGGTATGGTCGAGGGACTCCCTATTTTTCACAATACTTAGTTAAATTGTGATGGATGTGCCTTAGGTAAAATGCATAGAGAAGAGTTTCCTGTGCATGATAGAAGGAAGGAAAGAGATATCCTAGAACTAGTGCATACTGACATATGCGGACCTATGCAGACGAGGTCACTAGGTGGAGCATATTACTTTCTTTTATTTACTGATGATTGCACTAGATATTCATGGGTTTATTTTCTAAGTAAAAAGAGTCAGACTTTCCAGTATTTTATAGAATTTAAAACCTTGGTGGAAAAACAATTAGGAAAAAGCCTAAAAATTCTCCGCTCTGATCAAGGGGGAGAATACAAGTCAGGGGAATTCATGAAATTCTGCAAATCTCATGGGATTTTTCAGCAGTTTACAGTGCCTCACACACCACAGCAAAATGGAGTGGCAGAGTGCAAGAACATAACTTTAATGGAGTGCGCAAGGAGCATGTTACAAGGTAAGGGTCTATCTAATAGTTTTTGGGCAGAAGCTATTAATATTGCTGTCTATTTAAAGAACATAAGTCCTACCAAATGTCTTGGCTTCAAAACCCCCTTTGAAGCATTATTTGGAATCAAACCAGCAGTAAATCATTTAAGAGTATTTGGGTCAAAAGTCTTTCCCCATATACCCAAAACTGATAGGAAGAAATTAGACCCTAAAGCTATCAAATGCATCTTTGTTGGATATGGCACTGAATTTAAAGCATATAAGTTGTTCAATCCTGAGTCTCATAAGATATTTGCAAGTAGGGATGTAGTGTTTTATGAACAGGTTCAAGAAGGGAAGGATGACAATGATGATGATTGGCACATTCCATTGTTGATGGAGGAAAGTAACGAGGATGATCGAGAGCAGGAGCAGAAAGAAGAGAAGAACGAAGAGCAGAAAGAAGAGCAAGAAGAAGGTGATAGAATCAATAATGCAAGCCCAAATAAATCTGAAGAAAACAAATTTGAGGTAAGTCCCCTACCAAGGAGATCAGGTAGGAAGACTCAAATACCAACTAGATTGAAAGACTATGCATTGATGTCAAATATTTTGAACATTGTAGAACCTAGTAATTACAAAGAAGCTAGTCAATCTGAGGCATGGAGGGCTGCAATGAATGAAGAGATTGAATCTATTATTAGAAATAAAACTTGGGATTTAGTTGAACTACCTAAAGGTAAAACACCCATAGGATGTAAATGGCTGTATAAACCAAAAATGAATGCAGATGGAAGTATAGAAAAACTAAAAGCTAGGTTGTTTGCAAAGGGGTACTCACAACAAGAAGGTATAGATTTTGATGATACCTTTGCTTCACAACAAGAAGGTATAGATTTTGATGATACCTTTGCTCCTGTAGCAAAGTTAAATACTATCAGAATTCTTATTTCTTTAGCAACAAAACACAATTGGGAGCTACACCAACTTGATGTTAAATCTGCATTTTTAAATGGTGAGTTGAAAGAAGAAATTTACTTAGTACATCCTGAAGGGTTTGTAAAGAAAGGGCACGAACATCTTGTTTGTAGATTGAAAAAGGCACTATATGGCTTAAAACAAGCACCTAGGTCTTGGTACGAAAAGATTGATTCTTTCTTTTTAGAGCATGGTTTTCATAGGAGTTTGAATGACCCAAATTTGTATACCAAGTACAATAAACAGGGGCAAATTATTTTGATTTCTTTGTATGTGGATGACATGATTATAATAGGCAATGCAGATAATTTGATCAGAGAAATCAAATGGCTAATGGCACAAGTTTTTGAAATGAAAGATCTCGAAAGTCTCCATTACTGTCTAGGATTGGAAGTATGGAGAGATACTAGTCAGACTTTTCTTACTCAAGGAAAGTATGCCAGAAGTCTGCTGAAAAAATTCAGAATGGATCAGTGTAGGTCAGCAGCAACACCATTGCAGCAAAATTTGAAGTTGTGCAGTGACGATGGCACTAAGGAGGTGGATGCCACTATGTACAGACAGCTAGTTGGGAGTTTGATATATCTCACAACAACTAGACCAGACTTGGCATACTCTGTTAGTGTGTTGAGCCAATTCATGTCTAAACCACTTGAAAGTCACTGGGTTGCAGCAAAAAGCGTGTTGAGGTATCTTTGTGGTACTGATAATTATGGTATTTTATACATTGACACGTCTGATGTTACTCTAGCAAGTTTTTCAGATTTAGACTGGGCAGGTAATCTGGATGATCGAAGGTCTATCACAGGTTACACATTCAGCATAGGATCTGGGGTCATAGCATGGAGCAGCAAAAAGCAAAGTACTGTAGCCTTATCTTCATGTGAAGCTGAGTACCAAGCATTGTGTGCAGCCACGTGTGAAGTGATCTAATTGAGAAGGCTTCTCAATGATGCGGGAGAAGAACAGAAAAATTCAACTTCCATTAAAAGTGACAACTAGAGCACCATTAAACTAGCATACAATCCAATGTTTCATAAAAACACCAAACATATTGACACTCAGTTCCATTTTGTTAGAGAGAAACTACAGTCAAAAGAAATCTGTGTTGAATATTGTAAAACATGTGACAATATTGTTGATATTTTTACGAAGCCTCTTGCACATGTAAAGTTTGAATTGTTTAGAGGGATGCTAGGAGTTCAGGATAATCCTTTCTCCATTAAGGGGGGGAGTTAGAAATAATTATATTATTTATGTATTAATGGAGAAAAGGTTACATAAGTTGTAACGTATCTCCTTAGTTTAGGATTTGTTCCTAGAATTTAGGAGTCTATTTGCAACTTCCTGATTTCTTGTGATGTACTTAAAGATGTATTTTCTGATTCATGAATGTAGAGTGATCTCTCTGTTTGAGTGTAGTCTCCAGGTGCAGTACTCACCTGAGAGCTACAACTCCTTCTTTTCAATTCTGTGTATATTTTATCTCAACCGACACTGAAATGATAAAAATAAAAATAAAAAAACTTCTAGAATTCATGAATTCAAGAAGATTAATTTCTTGAATTCTTGATCTACTTGGAGGTAGAAATTATAAAAACTATGTGTCAATAAAACAAATACAAAAATGTTGGGGAAAAAATGTTCACTAGATCCTAAAAATTAGTAGCTATACATCAATCATTTTTTTTTTAATAAAATTAGGAAAGAAATGCTTACAACATTTTAAAAACTAATAAATAATTATCATAATAGTTATTAATTAAAAAATCTATGTGTAAGCAACAAAAGAAAATTAGAATTAATATAATTAGAATTCAAAATAGAGGAAAAAAAATAGAACAAGAATATATATATGCATATGCATATATATTGCTCTTTAAAACCTGTTATCTTAAAAAAAATCATATAATTTGGAGTTGTCTCAAAAAAATTTAAGAAGTCTTACCGTAACAGTGTTTGGATCATGATTTTTATGGTGGAAAAGGTTTCAGCACCATCAAAAACCTCTAGGGCACCCAAAATATTAAATTTTGATAGTTATAACGTGGATTTACAAAAATCTATGCTGGATTTTCTTAAAAACTTACCAATTTCCATGATTTTCAAGGCGAAAAAGCAGTCTAGTTAAACTACGACAAAAAAGATATATAAAACAATACCATAGAAAAAGATATTAAAAAAAAAGGTAATATTATTTAAAAAGAATTATTGGAAAATGTTTTTTTAATTATTTTTTCCTCTTTAAAACTTGTAAGTTAAATTTAAAATATGGAGAAAAAACTATAATTTATGAAAATGGAAATAATAGAAAAAGGAAAAAAAATCAAAATCAAAAGGTTAAATAAAAATGAAATATAACTAAAAACAAAAAATTAGTAACTAATAGAATTGGAAGTTACTAAGAGTCCTTAATAAGACTTCAACCAATCACCTTACAAATAAATCGATTTAAATAATAATAATAATAATAATAATAAAATAAAATGAATTCTCAAAGTTAAACTATGGATAAGGGGCATAATTTTTTGGTCAAAGACAAACTAATAAGCAGTCAAAAGCTAAACTGAATGTGTAATACCATGCCTGTGACTAATAAGTCATTTAATATATATATATATATATATATATATATATATATATATATATATATATATATATATATATATATATATATTACAAAAAACTTAGTCTAGAAAACCCACAAACTAGCCCAAAAAATCATGGAAATTCTCGCAAGAATATGACAAAATTTGGTAGAGATTTTTTAAACTCTGGGTTACAGCTGACAACCTTCAGGATTTTGGGTGCCCCAGGGGTTCTTGATGATGCTGAATCCGTTTCAACCATAAAAAAAATGATTCAAACACTCCAACATTCTGATTTTTTGAAAAGAAAAAAAAATACCAGATTCTGACAAGAAAACTATCGTTCAGGCGAATTTGTGTCATTGTTAGACAACGCCAATGAAAAATTAGTTGTCTATTTTGTTGTTTTTTGTTGTTTTATTTTTTAGTTATGTATTTTTGGATTAGTCAAATGAAGATTTTGTAGACCAATTTTTTTTTTTTCTACTGGTGTTCTCAAAGGAAACCAGACCAATAATATAAGTTTAGAGTCTTGAAATTGTTAAAATCTCAGCTAACTAGAGCATGTTGTAAATAAAAACTTACAAAAACAAGTTGGTTGTGCCAGACCTCGACATACATCTCAATGAGAAGACAAAAAATACTACCTAGTGCTGCAAGCAAAAAACCAATCAGAGTTACAACAACTAATGGGAAAAGTATCCAAGCATCTGCGTTAGCTTGTCACTATCCTTATCCGAGGAGAAGGAGATGTTGGTTGACCTCCTAGCTAGAATGGTCAATTGATAGTCTATATTATCAATTTTTTCCTCCAGCTTTGGCAATCTAATGGAATTCTCTTATTGAGTCCTCCTATACCTCTATATGCCACTTGCAATATTCAAATTACATTTAACCTTTTGTTAGCTTTTCACCTTGATAAATTAAATGAAGGAAATACATGCAATGCACCAGGTATAGTGGGATTCACAACCCCATTTCGCGTGAAATGACATCAAATCATGGTGGGAGGGGGATTCCCCCTCTTTGGCACCCTCCTTAGGGGATAAGATCCTTCATAACCAAATATTGAGAATGAGTTTAAATGGATTCTAGAATGCTCTCACTCTAATCCAAGTCGAGGAGATGAGTTGTAATGTTGAGACAAAAATTGGTTGGATTATAAGCCAATTTACTTCCTTCTTTGCATAGAGGAGGGTAGAGGGGAGCTATGATTTTTTCCAGGAATTTTGTGGTATTACCTATTCGATCTTCCAACCTCCAACTCTTAGATACCTTAGAAGGATTTGATCCACATTGGATTTTGCAAAATATATTGATAATGGTCTTGGAAACTCCTACAATAACGAGCTTGGAAATCATTTGCGGATATCACTTGAGAGACGCTACTCTAGTGCCCATATTTTAACTAAATTATTAGTGTTGAGGCCTATGGAATCTACATAAACATGCATAATATTCCCATTAGCATAGCAAAAGGCTCCACCATAACTATTTTGGCCTAGATTTCTTTTCGAGGCCATGTAGAAGTTAATTTTGATGAAGTCCTCTAAAGGGGGGGACTAGAAGGAAGGGTTGGAAGGGAAGAAATTGGGTATAGGGGGAGTCTGATATATAGCAATGGGGGAGAGACCCATTTTGGTTAAAATGAGATCAATTTTCCTTTCTCCTGCAATTCTTGGGGGTCTAAGTCTCTCAATATAATTTTCGGATTATTGGTTCTTTCTTCCTGCAATTATTGAGTTTATAAGGAAACTTCTATAAGTTTCAGTTAGGAATATACTTTTTATAGATTAGAAGTAGACTTTGGTTAAAGGAAAACTTCATTTGTGTCTTCTTATTATCTGATAAATCAAACTACATATGCCTCAAATGGATTCAATATTGATGTTATATTTATCATTCTTCTTGTATCGAATAGACTGGAAATAAGGTTGACTTCGATTTTTCTAAGGGTGACTTATAGCTAGAGGCGTATTTGAATTCTGTAGATAGTATTTGTTGGATGGTGTTGTCATTGATGTCAACCCATGGAGTTGACTGGGTTTTACTTTAAAAAAAAACACTAGTCATTGATGTCGAATGGATAATGAACTCTTCTCAGTAATTGTCAAATTACATCTATATAACAGCTACACTATTGGACGATTGAAAACCCAAGTCCTAGGGTTTGGGTCCTCTAGAATTATGATGTACCCAAATTTTTTTCAAGGGTTTTTTAAGGGTTAAATCATTGAGTTTGGCTTGGATATCTATGTCATTGGATTCTCCTCAAAGATATCTTTCCAATGGTATGTGGTACACCACGTGGTTCCTCCTGGTTAGAGAGATAAGTGAGTTTGAAGGTAAAAACCCCAGTTGGTGGGCTAAAACCCCAAAAGAAGGTGACTTGGCACATTTCCATTAGTTTTAGGAACCTAAAATTAATATTAAGGGTTTCTTGCCATAATTTGTGGAGATATTATCCTAATGAAGGGCTTCAAGCAACTGTGCACCTATATAACTCCTACATCTCATTAAAAACCCTAATCTATTTAGGTAGTGCATCTTCCTTAAGGAATACGAAAATAAAATACAAAATATTTATCAATTATAATTAAAAATAAATAATGTGTTAAAATCCTAAATGTCTCCTTCAACTTTCAATATAGAAGCCCCTCCCAACTCTATAAAAATAAATCTCATATATCCTCCAAAACAAGCCATCATGGCATTTTTGCTATAACTTTGTTTCTACTGAGCTTCAGAAGCTGGAAAAAAAAAACCATTTGAGTTGAAATTCTGATGAACCTCGTGATCAAATTTAAAATCTTGGTTCACTATATTTTTGGATATAAGATATGAGGAATTTAGGGTTTTTGCAAGCTTCTGAATTCCATGTCAAACATGTGACCTTGGGAAAATCATCATAACTTTCTGTTTGAGCATTGGATTCAAATTTCACAAAAAGTGACAGAAATATGAAAGAATTTAGTTTGTTGGGTATCGACACGTGGCACTTCTTACAAGTTCACTCTACTGAACCAATCTACAATCAGGTCATCATGAGATATTGGGAATAACTCTTTCTTGAAGAATCCAATCTTGATCAAAATTGTGGGGTTGGAAAGATGACTTAGAAGGATGCCACGGGAAGAAATTTCAAACCTTATAGATCTGAAATTACATATATAGAACAGATTCAATATTGAGCTCCTAGAAGGAAACAAAAAGGTATGCTATTCTCAATTCTTGCTAGGTGTTGGGTCTAGTTTATTTCAAGGGTATGTCACATAATTTAAGGGTTGATTTAGTGATTGTTTGAGGGACGTTACAACAATATTTAGTGCACTAACCAGTCACCTATATGAAATTAGTGAAGCAGTGTATGATTTAGTGCTATGATTATTGAAGTATAGAAAATAAATTGAGTGTGATCTAAAGATTTTCAGACCTATGTAGTCTCGTGATAGTGATGTAGTGACATTAATCTTGATTGTGTATTACAGTGATATAAATACTAGAGAATTTGTATTATGACAATGTGTTGACACAATAACCTATGACTTTTCAAAGACCTATGACTCAATATTATGTGCAGTGATGTCACTTAGCATAATAGTGACAATTTGATCTTAACCTGATACTCAAACCTAGACATAAAAAGTATGTTCACACATTGATTTTTACTTTCAGAATGAACTTGACAATGGTGATTTGGCTTATGGCATTATATGAAAGTGGTATAGAATGCTATTGAACCAGTATTGGTGGGCTATATGACATCTTCTATATAGAACTATTTATTTAACAAGGAAAGACCCTTGGTGGCTACACTTCTTGTTAGAATTTACCGCAGGAATAAATAAAGAATTTACTGAGAGAAATAAATAAAAATAACCAGCAACAAAGCACATAAACATAAACACATATTTTTATCCGAGAAAACCCCAAATCCGGGGAAAAACCCAACCAATGAAATTTCATTAAACATTGGCCAAAACCCTGGCCAATCTGGCCAAGTGAGCCTTCACCGCTCACCTCCAGGCCTACATTACAATGAAGTATTCCCAGCCTCTTATAGGCTCCATTACATGCAATACCATGGGCTAAAACCATGGGTGCACAAAACCATGTGCCCCAGAACCACTACTATTTACCCTAGTCAACTTTGACTCTATCCCGAGTCAAATTTACCTAACACTTCTTGACTTGACAATGATATAAAATATCATAATATGGATTGACATTGATAAGATGTATTTACTTTGAACTTAACATATGGTTGACCTTGACATACTTGACAATAATTGACACTTGTGACTTTATGTTAACTTAACCTGATGGATGAAGACAATACTCACCTTGAATTTGACATCCTAAGAATGACTTTGACACACTAAGTCATTGCATGTATAATGACATTTTCCCCTACGTTTTCTTAGTATGATGAGATCAAATAGTCATACCACACAGATTGACATTTTTACTTTGACTAGACTTGGCATTGACTAGTAGAACCTTGATTTTACAATGTCTATGATAGCCTAGGATAATTTGACTGTGACCTTGTAGGGTAGCAATTAGTGAAGGGAACACCCTCAAGTTATGCAACCTATTGGAGAAGGATGGATTGTAGGGTTTGACCAATCAAACAATGTGCTTACATATATAATGGTAGCTTTACGGGGACAAAGTTTGATAGCAATTATTATAGGGCATCGGGATGAACTAAGACACCTTCGGTTATGCCATCATTTGATAGCAGTGCTAGATAGTTGTTGCATTGTGTGCATCCTGATACGATGATGGTAGTGATACAGAATTGATGACTATTCATTCATGAGAAATGTGATGACAGTGTTTTGATGACTATTCATTTGTGAAGTGACATTTTGTGGTAGCCAACTGTTATTCAGTGATTTGCAGTGACAGTGATGTACAGTGTGTAGTGGCAGTGATACAATGATAGCATGATGTGCAGTGTTTTGTAGTGATTAGTTTGTGGGAATAGTGATCAGTGGTTACTAGGATTCAATATTTATTCTACATCTTCCTTACAACTATTCTACATTGATTCAGAGTATAGGGGGCCCATTGTGAAAATTGCAAACTATGATTTATCGACTCTTCTAGGTGATCAGAGTCACCTTCAGGTTGTGGTTTGAGAACACTTCAGGGTGATAGGGTGGTGCTAGGGAAAGTTTTGGCTTGCACAGGGTGTTGTGGCATCCATTCAGTTGTGGCTGATAAAATGGCAGGGCAGCGAAGCATCCTTTCTGACAACAGCTGGTAAATAGAGTGTTGGGGCACTCATCAGGTTGTGGTCTGATCTATAGGGTGTTTTCGCGTCCTTCTGGTTGCAGCAGGATATTAGGGTTTAATAGCATCCTACTTGTTGTGGCTTGTTTATTAGGGAGTTGTTGCATCCCTCATTTGTAGCTTAAATATTGATGTAGCTAATATTTCTTTTAAAGAGAGAAGAAGACAATTACTAGAGAAGCGTTCGGTGGTTTTGACCAAGAGGGGGTTTTCCACCTAAAAATATTTGTGTCTACTATTTTATCTTTCTGCATTGTTGTATCCAGTGTTGTTTACTGTTGATTATTGTTTATATTTTTTGAATAATAACATTGATAATAACGTAAGAATAATTAATGCTCTGAAAAGGATTAAAAAGTGTTAATTTCTAAGAAATATTCATTCACCCCCTCCCCTCTCTTAGTATTTCCAAAAGTATTAAATGACACATTATACCCAAATGGTTCTTTTACAATTATACGTAGACTCTATGAAACCTAAAAGAATTAATGAATGCTTGACCTTAATGAAAAAGAGCATGGAACCAATGCAAATAATTTTTCTCATATTCTTTACATCATAGAACTAAGACAATTATGAAGACAAAACCTAGTTAATTTTCCAACACGCTCCTTCCAAATCTCCCATAGAATGAATCTTGGGATGAGTTACAATGCTTTGTTTATAGTGGGATTAGTAAAAGGGGAGTCATCCCACAATTATAGAGTGCAGACAACATTATTTTGTATTATGTCGGATTGTTGAAAGAGCATAGTAAGGTGGTCCCAATTGGAAGCAGAGAAGTTGCAATCGTTGAATAAATTATTGACATTTTCAGAATTGGAGAAACAAAGAATATATATTGAGGAGCCCTTAAAACCAAAACTTTAAATCTTTTCCCCTGTTAAAGTTTTGTTCCATAATAGAAGCCACAAAAAATAATATATATATAAATAAATAAAAATAAAAAATAAAAAAAATTTGGGTTAGTGTTTCATATTCCATATTTATGCCATTTGCCTTGATAATCCTCATTGTTGTTTCTTGTTATAATACTACAAGCTTCAGAGAGGTAAAAATTTCCCGAAGGACAATAACCCCAACGAAGAATATTGCTTCCCTCTTGAACCACAATAATTTTTTTTGCTAATTCTTGCTTTATAATTATGTTTTTTTTTTTTGGGGGGGGGGGGGGGGGGAGGCTCAATCCATTCCTCACATGATTTCCAATTGTACCATTGGGAAATGTAGGTGGCTGAGTCCCAATAATGTGCAACCAAGATTTGGTCCCTGTATATTAGGGAGTCCCTAGTTGGGTGGAGTTTTTCATTCTTATCTAATTTTGGCCACTTATACCATGACTCATCCCAAAACAATGCATTTTTCTTGTTTGCAATTTCCCAAAAACTATGCTTCTATACAATATGTATGTTTCTCCAAGTTGCATTCTAGATTTGAGAACCCCTGATGTTTCTATTCATTCCAATGATTCGATATTCCTAGGTATTGGGGGGCATACTTACATTTCTACATTTTTCTTTTAGCACTTAAGGCTATATTGAGTATATATGAATCATGGAGACCAAGGCCTCCTTTTTCAGGATGAAATGTTTTGTCCCATGTGCCTAGAGCCCATTTTTGGCCTCTTTTGGTGCCCCCCAAGAGGAAGAAGCACTGAATATTTGTGATCTTGTTTAGGATAGATTTGGGGGCTGCCATTATCGAGAGAAGATAGGTGGGAAGGGATTAAAGGAAAAATTTGAGAAATATCACGTGACTAGCTAGGTTTAGTCATATGAAAGTCCAACAAGAAATTTTGGGAGAGGGAGACCCATTAACTAGGATGGAGAAGAAAGTTTTGGAAATGAGGGAAAGAATCCAATGAATCCATCTTCTACAAACCCAAAGGCAGTAAGCATGTGAAAAATAAATTGGTAGCTCAATTTGTTAAATGATTTTGACATATCAATTTTGATGAGAATACCTAGAGACTTATTGGAATTAAGCGATTGAATGTGTTCATGGGCTAGTATTATGTTTCCTATAATTTGTTTTCCTTTCACATAACCAATTTTTTAAGGAGAGATAAGTGGGGGGAGAATGGGTTTTAGTTAGTTTGTAATAACTTTGGAGATGATTTTATAGATGACATTACATAGATAAATATGCTTGAAATTTGATTGAGAATTAGGAATAAGAGATATAAAGGTAACATCAAGGATTGTTAAGATAGAGGATGAGCATTGAGATTCTTCTACTACTTGTTAAACACATACCCAAGAATTTTCTAGCAAGCCTAGTAGAAGTTGGTGGTAAAGCCATCGAGACCTGGGGACTTGCATATAGGCATTTCCATAATCACTACTTCCACTTCTTGCATGGCGATTTCCTTCAAAAGGATATCATTTCTTTCCCTTATTACAAGTTTTGGAAATTTGTGCTATGTTATTTACTTGATAGAAAGCCTTATGTTCGAAAATATTTTTGTGAGTGTGGCTTGGAAATGATTCATGATTTCTGAGGTTATTCCATCACGTATTTCCAATTTTTGGTGTTTGGGTGTTTTTATGCTTGATATTCTATTACTTTGGTTGTGGTTGACCATGGATCTATGGAAGAATTTAGTGTTTTTTTCTCCCTCCTTAAGCCATTGTACTCAAGAATTTTGTATCTAGAGGATTTCCTCTAACTTCAATTTTTCCTCCAGTTGGAGGCAAGTAATTGCTTCTTTCTGTTCCATTTCCATATATCTTCCATTTGATATTATTAGTTGTTGGATGGTGGCCATCCCTTGTTCTAGATTTATTTTTTTCTTTGTGGATGTTACCAAAGTCTTCAATATTCCAGTTCTTGATTTTCATTTTGATATATTTTAATCATTGTTGAAAGTGATACATAAGGGTCCTAAGAAAATGATCCGATTCTTTCAATAATTTTTCTACATTAGAGAGAAAATCAGGATGTCGTAACAAAAAAACCTCGAGTTTGATGGGCCTATTCTTGGGACTACCAATGCAGTCGATAAAGATTTATATGGGAAAATGATCTGAACCATGGCAAGGGAGAATAAAATCCTCAAAATTGGTTCTTGAAATATAGAGAGAATATGCTAAGAGGACTTATCAAATCATGAAGCTATTTGAGATGTGCCATCATGCTTATTGTTCTAGGTGTATAATTCGTTGTGTGTGCTTAGATCCATAAGTTTGGAGTTACTGTTAAATTCCACAAAGAGGAGGATTTCTTCATAGAGTCTATGAATCCCATTTTTCTTTTCATTTAAAATGTGTATCATGTTAATAGCCACTTATAATCCAAAAAAATCCCCTATAACCCTTGAGGCTCTTTGGAGGTTTCCAAGGAATAATTTTTTGTCAACGGGAATACTAGGGCCATAAAAATTACTTATGAAACTTGAACTCACTTAACCAATAGGCTGAAATTTGGTAGTTAGGATTATGTTCAAATAAAAGGAATCTTAAAGAGTGATTGAGGAAGGATTTAATGTGATAGCAATACTTCTTGATGCTCCTTAGGCATCCTAGGCTAAATAATCATAGTTTATCCATACATTCTTTAAAAACTTGTTTATAGACTCAGAAGAGAATTTCATTTCCCAAATCATCATGATGTCAAGGTGTTCTCAAGGCATATTTTGTTTTTTAGGAGTCTTTGATTGGATTCCCCATTAAGACCCCTAACATTCGACGATATGACTTTTGATGTAGGAGCATAAATCGCCCCAAATAAAATTTTATATTCAGAAACCTCTAGAAGGTGCATTATGGCAAGATCACACGGTCTCCTCAGATTATTTGAATTATAAATAATATCCAGAATTCTATAGAAGGCATTTCATGGCAAGAGGACATGATTCCTTATATTTTTTAAAATGATAGTATTTGTTTTCTTCTCGGTACTTACAGACAGCATGCAAGTATGTCTAGAGACAAGCAACCAAGACAATGTAGATCAGAAAAAAATAGGCATTTGGGCCCTAAGAGGTCATAATATGTAAACAACTTGAATTTAATACATGTCTTATGTGTATTTTTATATTTAGTGCTCATTTGAATTTGTATTTTTTTTATTTTATAAGTAAAAGCCTTATTGTGGTTATCATGTCATGTTTGTCACATGATGTTTAAGAGACAAGAGCCACAATAGTTACTAAGAGTTGCAGTGGTTGTAGTCACCACAGGGGAATTTCATGGGGTCGACAACCCATACATTTGGTGCATGGTTTAACAAAGTCACAAGGTTTAGGAACTACGAGGTGAGAGAAGAACCCCGAGAAGACAAATACGAAGAGTGGAACGTGAGTGCATATCCGAACATGCAGCTGGTGCTAGAACATGCACAGGGAAAAATATAGACCTCTGTATCGGCATGGGACCTAGTAAGGCACAAACTTGAGCATCTAACTTCTTAGATGGAGCCACTTTTGTTATTTTTCCCAGATTATCGGACTAATTTGGATATCTGGACGATCTCGATATGTAGTTGCAATAGAGTCCCAGACCACCGAACCACCCCGAACTCAAACACCTTGTGGACCTCACAATATACAAATGCTATTGATCTTCAAGTTTAATTGTCATTGTTGATTTGGTTTGGAGGACCGAGTGAGGGCTTGTGCCATGGAATTATTCATGTTGGGACCATGAATTTGTTTATGTGATTATGACCATTAGATGTGAATTTGGAACACCTAGTCCCGATCTCGTCATCATATGCGAGTAAAAACATACAGGGAGTGTGGTGCTATGCACTGTTTGGCCAATGCTAGAATGTCAGAAGCTTTGAGTTGGGGTTTGTGAGGCTCATTGCTATTAAATTTTGTGGGCCCAACCCACAGGTTCAGGAATCAAACCATCAATGGCTCAATTTGATTACTCCCCTAGAATTGATCTTCATCAAGTGGTATTAGAGCAAGGAAATATTTTCTAGAGGTTGGAGAAGAATATAATTGGAGAAGTTCTCGAGAGAGGTGAATAACATGCAATAGCGAGAGGATTTGAGGAAGCTCGAGAGGTTATATAGGAGGTGAACCTATGATACTAAAAATTCAGGCCAAAGGAGAAGAGCTTAATGAGGTGTCTTGTGGAGGCTTGGTTGCAGCTCACTACTAAGTATGAGTAGAAGCTCAGTGGTACATGGGAAAAAGGAAGACCAAGATTGAATATGAATAAGATGGAACAATGACAACACATAATCAAGAGATCATGAATATTTTCTACCATTGGAGTTTTATACAGAAACATAAACCCCCCAAATCAAATATGATATTCAGAAGCCTCTAGAAGGTGCATTGTGGAAAAAGGGCATTATTTCCTCAAATTATATGAATTATAAATAATATCTTGAAGCCTCTGAAAGGCGTGTCATGGAAAGAGGACATGATTCCTCATATTTTATAAAATGATAGGATTTTTTTTCTCCTCGGTACTTATATGCATCCTACGAGTATGTCTAGAGATAGGAAGCCAATACAATGTAGATTAGGATGATACAGATGACCAAGCCCTGAGATGTCATAATATGTAAACAAATTGAATTTAATCCATGTATTTTGTGTCTTGTTATATTCAATTTGTTTTTGAATCTATATTGTTTATTTTATGAGTACAATTCATGTCCTGGTTATCATGTTGTGTTTGTTGTTTGTTGTTTGAGAGACTAGAGCCATAAGAGTTACTGAGAGTTGCAGGTGGTTGCAATCACTACAGGGGAAGTTTGTGGGGCCGGTATCCCATACATTCAATGCATGGTTTAACCCAGTCACAAGGGTGAGATCTAAACCCACAAAGACAAAGATGAAGAGTGGAATGCAAGCGCAAATTCGAGCAATATTCGATTGGTACTAGAATGTGCAAAGGGAAAAATACCCGAACCTTTGGACCGACATGGAACCTTGCAAGGTGTGAACCTAGGAACTCATCTTGTTCGAGGAAGTCACATTTGTAAATTTTCTCAGACTGCCAGTCTAAGTCAGATATGTGGTTTTTCCAATTGTGCAGTTTCGTTGGATTCTCATACCACAAAACCACCCCAGACTCAAACACCTTGTAGACCCTGCAATCAACCAGCACTAAGGATATACAATTTTAATTTTTTTCATTGATTTCCTTTGGATGACCAATGTGGATCTTAAAGCGAGGGCCCATGATAGGGACTTATGCATGTTAGGACCATGAATTTTTTCGTGTGATCATGACCATTGGAAGTGGGGTGGCAACACCTACTCCCGAGCCCACAGTCATATGAGGGTAAAAAAAAATGGGGAGTGTGGTCCTATGTGCTGTTTGGTATTATCCTAGAACATCATAAGCTTGAAGTTGGGGTTTCCAAGCCTCATTGTTGTTAAATTTCATGGGCCCATAACCCATAATTTTAGGAATCACCCCACTAGGGGTTCAATTTGATCAGCCCTTAGAATCGGTCTTCATCAACTTTCATTGATGATGTTATGGGGAGGGTTGAAAGATGGCATCCATTGGTCACACTCTACCATTATTCACTAAGTAATCCCCTAGGTGTTGTAGTAATTGACTATTGTTTTTCTTCCCTTTTTTCTTTAGTTCTTTTAGAATGCTCAATTGATTTCTAGAAGCGTTTCTTTTTATTCCTTGAGAGGAAAAAAGAACATTTGTGATTAGGGGTATTACATGATTCATGAGCTTAATGAAAAATAAGATCTTGATTTCAAATGTATGCTCATGTGATGATTTGAACTTGCTCCTCGTGAATGGTTGTTAAGTATTTGTTTCTTCATTCCTCCATAAGAGATTACAGATCAATATTTCGCAGGTCCATTTCCTCTAAATATTTTGCATAAGAAAAATCTTGGGTGTTATCCTCCATTTCTAGATCCTCCTGGTAATATTTACCAATTGGTTGTGCATGTGCTTCTTTTATTAGATAAAAAGGCAGAATATTTGCCTAATTTTCCATTTTAAGATTTTCTCCCTCATAATTATCTTGGTTTCTTCCGAATTTCAGAGGACCATGTACTGGCTTAGTCTAATACATTTTTAGAGGTTGGATTATCTGTTCCTTTTTTGTCCTTTTTTGGCTTCCTTCCTTTTATTGGTGACCCTCGTAAACTCTATTGATAAAGGATAGATTTACTTTGAGCATTTTTTAATTTGGTTTGTCATACTCTGATAATATTTCCATATTCGTTGAATTTTCGACATCTAAAGGAGACTTTCTGATTATCTATTGATTGCTCCCTTATTGCATCTACATTGTTTAGTTGAATGCTTGTTGCAAGGGCTTGGATATGTTTGGATAAACAAAAAAGAAAGCATGTGAAGTGTATCGACCTTGCTTTGTGGTATCCAAGATCGTAATAAAATTTCCTATTGAATTACCAATGCTTTCTAAGATTTCAAGGTCCCAAAAATCTTGAGGGAAAGAATAAGGTAATATTCAGAGTAGGGCCACATAAAATTCTTCTTTGTTGGGGTGGAATCTTTCAACCCATGGCTTCATGAAAAAGCCGACAAAATTCATGAAATATGGTCCTCCTTGAAATATGCAAACTCTCTCATCTATATTGTTGAATACGGTCCTGAAGAAACCTTTAGAGCTCAACTTCAGGTTGAAATCACCTTTGAGTGTCTAGTTCTTTCAAATCTAGCTTAGCAGAGTCTTTTTTAGGGATGGTGACCTACAAATTTGTATATTATTGTGTGCTCCCTCTCATATTTTCGCTTTTTGCCCCTATTTTTTCTAATGCAATTTCCAAGAGGGGAGCTTTGACTAAATGAGCAAAGTCAGAACCATTAGCATTTGGAATGTTTGTTTTTGGCGTAGCATAGGTAGCAGTTGTCAACTTCCTTGTTGATCTTATTAGATGTGTTCACCTCCTGTTGTGATTTATGGGTTGAGGAATTACTGAATTTGTGCGAGGTAGCTTGATTGGCTTTGGAAACGACTAAGTTTCTATAGAAGGGGCCTCCTCCACCCTCTCATGTGGTGCCATTTTGAAGGCAAGGCATTGACGACTGAGACAAAAACCATAGAAGAAGAAGTTGCAAACTATTTTTGACATAGTAAGAAAAAAATTTATAATGAAAATTTAGTTATTTTAACTAATAGTTATAAGATGACCATGGCTAGCGTAACTGAATGGCACTAGGGTTTCTTCTTTTTCCCAACACGCCTCCTTTCTTTGAGCTTCACATTGTCAAGCTTGGATCTGCACCGATTCCTCCCCTCGCGAAGGCCGATCCCGCCTAGCTTATGTTCCGCATAGCCATCATTTACAAACATCGCATCATACTTCTGACTATCAGAAAATGATTATCTCATGCTTATTGCGGCCCTCTACTTTATTCTTTTTGAATAATCAGAGACAAAGCAGATTTGCATTTCTTTTCCCACGAGTGACTCTGGGCGTTGCCTTCTCAGATTCCCAGTATAAAGGCAAAGGAGGTAGGGTCATCCGTCGTAAAATGAACATTCGACGGTGCTTTCTACAGCTCATAAAGAGTTTTTCTGAAAGGATCCGTACTTGGAGCGTTAGTTTCCCATCGATTAAGCAATTTTCCTACTACTTCCGTATAGTCGTGCAATTAGAGATTTAAAAGAATCTAGCACTCAGGTTTGCTTTAACACATTGCATTTCATATTCAAACCAGCAGGTCTTAATACCATTTCAGAATGTCGCTCAACCGTGCGTAATCTCAAGGTAAACCTGGAACGCCGGTTCGGAATACCCTCAGCCCTACAGAGACTTCTATTTCAAGGTAAACAACTCGATGACCTTCTTCCCCTCTCTTCTTACAACATAAAAAGTAATAACTCTTTAGTGTTTTCCCTTCGTTTGAGAGGTGGCGTTGCAGGACAATATTCTTCTGCTCCTCCCTTCTCCTACAAAGATGATGTACGCTCTGAGAATCCCAAAGCCCCTGAGGCCCCCAAACCCAAGCCTTTTTTGGTTGACAAGCTAGAGGAGGTTCCCTCTGTTGAGATCTCCCACCCTGGCCTCGCAGATGACCTTCAAAAATTTGCAGAAAGGGCCATCATATGCAGATTCAATGGGCTCTGGCCGCGCTCTAAGGACCTCTATGACTGGATCCATGCCAACTGGACTCACCATTGCAAGGTCAGCTTCTGTTCAAAAGGATACTTTATAGTTCTGTTCGACAATCCTAAGCACTATGAACATGCATTAGAAGAAGGTCCTTGGTTTATGGGAACTGCTGGGCTCTTCTTAACTCCATGGTTCCCAGATTTTGACCCAGCAACTGCAGTTATCACTAGAACCCCCGTCTGGATCAGGCTTCCAAACTTACCAGCTCACCTATGGCATATTGCAGTCTATAGGGGCATAGGCAACACCTTGGGCCGCTTTTTAATGGGAGACTACTGGCGGGAAAATCAAGGTCTTTACACATATGCCAGAATATGTGTGGAATTAGATCTGAGCAAGGGACTACCAGAGAAAATCAATCTCAAGATCAATGATTTTGTATGGACTCAGAACTTGGATTACGAGAACACTGCCTTCCGCTGCCGCCATTGTAACCAAACGGGGCACCTGCAGAATTCTTTCCCATCTCTCCCTGCAAAAACGAAAAAGGACAACATTTCCAAGTCCAAACCCAAGCGTTGGGCCCCTTGCACTCCACCACCAGCAGTGAGCTCTGAATCCTCAGGCTCGGAAGATGAAGGGAGCGATGCAGAACCAGACCAGGCGCCTCAAACGATGGATCTGTCCACTGCTGCTCCTGCGCATAACACAGTCACAACCACCACCCAGAAAGGCGTCCATGAGACCTCCTCTTCTGAATCAGATAAGGAGATCCCCCGCCGGAGAAGTCCTCCGCCTTCAGTTGTTTAGCTCTCATCCCCAGATGGCCTGCATAAAAGTCATAACAAAAAGAAAGGGAAAACCCTCGGTCAGACTCTCGCCCATGCGGGGTAGAATTCGCCTTAAGCCAAGTCATTTGTTGTAGCTCCTCGTATGGTTCATTCCTTCCTATAGACCGAGGTTGATAGCTTCATCACTCCCTTTCCGGTTGGCTGCAAGGTTGTGTCTCACTTTGATTCACTATATTTTGCTCAGTAGAAATAGCTCTAAATCCTTAGTTTAAAAAAAAAAAAAAAAAAACTAATAGTTATAAGATAGATATTATTTATTTAAAATATTAAATAGTTATAAGATAATTATTATTTATTAAAATATTAAAAATTAAAGAAAGAATTATTATTTATCTAAAATATTAAATATTAAAAAAATCATTATTTATTTAAAATATAGATAAATTTTCATTTTATTTTTAATAAAAAAATTATAATAATAACTTTTTTCTAAAGCTATATTAACTCACAAACAAAACATGTATCTAGACATTTCACTTTTAAAATAAAAAGAAAATCAACCAATATTTCATGATATAAAATAAAATTAAAAAAATAACCATCATTTTATATATATAAAAACCATTTAAAAAAATATTAAAATTTATAATATTACAAATATTTATAAAAATAAAAACATATTACAAATATTTATTAAAGTAAGCACGTTAATAATCATCACAACAATTCTATTAAATATAAACACTAATAAAAATAATAATGTAGAGTGATTATAGTGAGAAAGTATGCACGTTAATCATCATAATAATTCTATAAAAGGTAAGCACTAATAAAAACAAGGCTACAAGGTAGTTACTACCTGCCGCTTAATTTAAATATAGTAATGTTGCAATGTGATCTTGAAAATGTCTATGGTACTTTGTAAGAAAGTTGATTTCAAAGTTGTTCTATTTTTTCACTATATTAAAATTATTCTAAAAATGCTTTAAAAAAAACTTGATCATAACCATGAATCTATCAAGTATTTTACAATATAGTGAAGATGTTTTTAAACATATTATACGATGTTGTTGAACATATGACATGAAAATAGCATTGAATATCAGAATTTGGAATTGTTATATCTCCAAGTATATTGTAATTCGTAAATCTTCAAATCAAAGCTATCTTAATTTAGCATATAGCTATTACCTGCCGCTTAATTTAGATATAGAAATGCTGCAATTTGATAAATAAATGATGGAATTTTGAATATATACATATATGTCTTTTTTTTTTCTTTTTTTTCTTTTTTCTTTTTTTTTAATATTGTGATTATAAACTATTTCTTAAATTTAAATTATTAAGTTATTTCTAAATTATTAATTTATTTATGTTCACTTCTATTATCCAATTTCACTCTGACATTTTGTTAAAGATAGAAATTGTATTAATAAGATTTTACATGGTTATTTAAATTTGATTTTAAAAAAAAAAATTTAATATTTTTAAATTTTAATAAAAAACTATGGAAAGTTGGTAATTTTATTAAGTTAATTATAACATCTTTCCAGAAACTTGAACACGAAACAAATTGTTAGAACTAAAATCCTTCCATAAAATAAAATTTGAGTATTAATAAATACAATTTGATATGTTTGGTGTGGAATTTGAGAAGTTTGTTATGTGTATTTAAATTGTATACCCTATGGTTAGTCCTTACATAAAATAAAATTTGAGTATTAATAAATACAATTTGATATGTTTGGTGTGGAATTTGAGAAGTTTATTATGTGTATTTAAATTGTATACCCTATGGTTAGTTGCTTTTTTTTCAGAAAAAAAAAAAAAAAAACAACTGTATTATATTATGATAAATATTTTGTCTTGATATTCGTCCCCATGATGAGGATTAGCATATTTCAATTTCCATATGGAATTTATATGAGAGACTACATCATAAGCCAGTTTAACATTGATTCAACTAAAAATAAAACTCATAGGTTATTTAATCCATAGGCTCGTCTTCTCTTGATCTTTGGATTGTATGAGGCTCTCTTGTAAAGATAAACCAGGCTCGCTGATATATTACGGACTCGCTTGTGTACATGTATAGCTCCGCATCACATTGTTTCATTCTTCAAAGTCGGCTACCCTCAAAAAATGAAGACCCCAACAAATCACTATATTTAGCCTCGATATAGGCTTGAGATAGTAGTAGCTTGCAAGCAACCTGACTTAGGGACCTAATGTCAGAGTCAAATTTGCAAGTGTTAGTTAATATTGTTAATTATCTTAAATGAGTTTGTATTAATTATCATTTTCTTAAGTGGCCATTTCCTTAAATATAAAGTTTGTCTTAAATTTTTTTTGTTTTATACTTTTTTTTATCTTAAATATAATTTTTTATCTATAAAATATTTTTGTCTAAAAGTATTTTTGTCTTAAATAAAAAGTTTTGTCTTAAAACATTTTTGTCTCAATTTACTTGTGTGTTAAATTTTATATCTAAAACAACTTAATTAATATTAAATTTTAATATAAAATAACTAAAATAAAAAATAAGTTTTTAAGACAAATTATTTCTTCTATCTTAAAAAATTTGTTTTGGTTAATGATGACATTGAATTTGTTCTTGTTAATAATGACATTGAATACTTTTTTCTAGTCTAATAATAATGTTTTGCATTTAAAATTAATACATAGAACACTTCAAAACATATATATGTCATTTAATATAGAGCTCCTCGTTCGTGGAAAAGTAGGAACTGTAGTAAGTAGAGCACCTTGCTACCTTCCAAAAATATATTACGTCACCTTTCAAATAAATATATTGTCTTTGTTATGTTATTGCATAGTGGATGATTATTATAAATGTTTGCATATTTCCTTCCTTGCCCATAAATTTAGAAACCACAATTATATGAAAAAACCTAAACATAGAAATATTTATTTATGCATATGGAATGGAATAATAAAATTTCAGATAAAAATAATATCATTACCATTTTAACTTACACCTTGATTGGCCATGCGATATCCTCATAAACAGGATCTCACGGCATTTCCTGAAGAGGGGATCACGGTTAACCTTACAAAAAGCTGAATATAGTTTAAGATTTTATAAAATTATTACGATTTTTTTTTTAAACTGGGAATTTAATTCACATGAAAAACCTCAATCAATTTAGCTTTGTCATAATTTGTTTAAAGTTTAGAATGGAAATTGTTATAAGTAAGCTTCGTACATATATTTGTAACCTTATTAAAATGTTTCGTATCCGCCAACTTGGCATTCCCGTTGGACGAGGCTTGTACCACGGTATCTACCAGTCTTAATGCCACTTTGTACTTGCCATGAATGCCAATCCGAGTTGAGTTAATTCTACCATCCACTCCGCAGTATGCCATTGTTGCGATTTATGTAAAATCCTCGGAATACATATTTGTTGCCATAAACAATATACATTTCAAATAAAATTTGGAGGCGGATGTTGTCGAAAATCAGAAAGATCGTCGAAGGCCAAACGGATGTGCACATCAAGGTCATACTCTTGCGGCGGGTTTGCCAAAGAGCTTGGCAATAACATGTTAAAATCAATAACCAATTAGATTACAAATAAATCATAATAAAATAATTTATAAAAAATAAAAAATATTTTGTTAAGGTTAAACTTTGTCAAATTAGAAAAATTTTAAATCGGACTTGAAATTAATGGCACATCAAATTAATGTCACATCAGTAGCTTACCTGATGCGTAATACCTGTTGCAGCAGGTATAATAATAATATATAGTGAGATGCCATGTTGTTAAAATTTATAATATTACAAATATTTATAAAAGTAAACGCATATTACAAATATTTATTAAAGTAAACACGTTAATAACTATCATAATAATTCAGTTAAATTTAAACACTAATAAAAATAATAATGTAGAGTGATTATAGTGAGAAAGTATGCACGTTAATAATCATAATAATTCTATAAAAGTAAACACTAATAAAAATAATAATGTATAGTGATTATCGTTAGATGCCATGTTGTTGTTTATTTTTATGTATTCAATTTTGATTTGATACACATTTTTTAAAATAAAAATAAATATTTTTTAAATAAAAATAATATTGGCATAATAATGGTAATATATTAATAATCTTGTTAGTATTATGTTCATGTTGTTGATGTTATCATTTATTATGAAAAATATGTGGTAAAATTATTTTAATAAAATATTTCAATGTCTATATTAAATATCATAATTTTATATCAATTTAAAAAAATATAAAGTAGCTAAAATTATACTTTAATGTGAAAAAAATATATAATTCTTTAAAAATATTTTAATACATTACTTAAATAAACTATTTGAATATCCATATTATATCTTTCTTTTTAAAAGTAACAACATTTCAAAACTATGTCAGCAATCCACCGAGAAACATAGTTTCAAAGTACAAAGCTTAAAAATATATGATTAATGAAAATGCGTTCAGTGACAAAATGAAGATAAAAATATGCTAGGTGACAAAATGAAGAGGCCTATATCACTCTCAAGAGCCTCACACATGGGAATCAATTTAGGGGATTTCACTTAGTTAAAAAAAAAAAAAGTAGACATAGGTGCATTAAATAAAACACAACCCATCAAAGTCAACAAGAAACCCATGGAAAAACAAACATCATCAAAACAAAGCCTCATCTATACTCCAATAACAAGAGCCACAAGGTGTCATGTCATGACATGTCACTGCTTATTTGCATACATGAATTGTGTGCATAGAATTTTTAATTTATTTAGTTGAAATGATATGTGAAAACATGAAATTATTTGAAGTGAAAAAACTTTATTGAAAATGGGAATTGTTTCAAAGCTCTTACACCCACCTTTCTTTGTTATTAGCTTGAGCAACATCATGTGCTTGAGGTCAAGCAAGTGGGTTGGTAAAATTTACAAGAATGTTTTTTTTTTGTAAATTGGCACAAAATTTCCCTTAATTAAAAGATGTTCACAATGAGTACATGGATAGCAACAGTCCTCATCTAGAAGTGCAAAATGATTGGCACCATAGCTACATGCAACTAACCTTATAGTATTTCTTTCTCAAAAAGCTACCTATACCATCCTTTTACATACTATTTGAACATATTCATATAAGACCTTACTCATAAAATAACAAGAGATGTTTCCAATGCATATATCGAGCCTCTGAGAACCAAAGGCACAAAAATAGAGTTGTAGAGGGAGGGTGATCAGAATTTGGATCAAGGCCTAAAATTAGCTAAAAATTCAAAATGCTCAAAATTGTTTCAGACTTGAACGATCAGATAGAGTTCGTCGCCAGGATTCTGACGCAACTCGTTTCGTAAAAATTTGAGTTCGTATCACTGATTTATGGTGTGTTGTTCATTTTTCAAAAACACGGGGAAAATGGGCAAAACATGTACAAGGATGATGCGGCAGTGCAGTCTGCAAAAAGGAATCTTCAGGAATATTCTTCAAATTTTTGCCAATGAGGCTGTGACAAGTGGCATTTTCAGATTCGCTAGTTTGGTCTATGTGGATGTAAATTTCCCTAATATCTTTAAAGTGGAAATTTCATTTATTTTTATTTTTAAATATATATATATATGATGATGATGATGATGATGGTTAACGTCCACTGAGACCAAACTTTGGTCTATCTGACCTATAATTTTCTTAGTTCTTAATTGTCTAGCTTCTTGTCTTTCTTGGCGAGATTGGTGTTGTAGCTTTATTTTTCTTCTCTACGGTCTTCCAACTTCCTTTATCTTGTGCCTCCTTCATCTCTTCTAATTCTTGGGACACTTGTGTCTTATCTTTGAGATCTGGGAGATCTGCTTTGCTGCAAAACGAAAATTTCTTTTGCGCGGTATTCGAATCCTCATAATTGTTGATGCTTGAGGGGTTGTCGAGTTCGTTTTTTTTGTTGTTGGGTGGGACTTCCCCCTGCTTGTCTTGAGGGTGGTTTATTTCTTGCCTGATTTCTTGCAATTTAGATTTTTTTGGAGAGTATTCTTCCTTGATGACAATGTAATGTTCCTTTTGTACTCCTTTCCACCATGTAGATCTATGGTGATTCTTTCTAGCAGAATTTTTCTGGGAGACTTTTGGAAAATTTTTGGCGAGATGACCTGTCTCAAAGCAGGATCGACATCTGAAGAGGACACTTTCATAGTCGAGTTTATGGTTCCATACATAGTCTTTGCTTGTTAGGATTATTTTAGCTGGGAAACCGGCGTTGAAATCCATTTCTACATTGATGCGTGCATAGGTGGTTCTAACATATTCCTCTGTTTCTGGGCACCTGCAGTAAAATTTCCCAATTGCATTTCCAATGGCTTTTAGCGAGGAGAGATTCCAGAGATGCAAAGGTAGGTTTGGCAATCTGACCCAAACTAGTGCTGAGGTTATGACTGTTGTTGAGGGGTTGAATGATGGGTTCCATGGCTTCATGAATAGGCCATAGTTTTCCCAAAACCAAGGGGCAGAATCTAAAATGCATTGTCTGCTTTCAAAGTTTTCAAAATCTACTATAAACAAACCCTTAGCACAGGGGTAGATATTAATTTCATCAGAAATGAGAAGCTTCCATACCTCCAAGATCCAACTGTGGAGAGCTATCAGCCGCGGCCAAAAGCCATTAAACTTGCAGATTAAGGCACTTTCAGAAAACTTCAAGGCCTCATCTAGTGAGGCCTTGACCACCTGCACAATGGGAGCTGGAGCTTCACTGACAATATGGGCAGGAGCTTGAATCTTAGAGGCGGACGGAACTGGGCCGACAATTATCTTCGCAAAGCTAGGAGCCATACTGGCACCGCAGACTCAAAATATATCACACGAGATTTCACACAGCAGATCCAAAAGTTTTTCAACTAAAGTTGCGAAACCGTGAGGCCGTCTATAAGCCCGAACCCTAGACCTCAGAAAACATAACCTTAGCGAGTGGTGTCCTTCCCCTTTCGAATCCCTGAGAGATTTAGGTTTGATCTTAAGCAGATCATGCGGAAGATGCGAAGACCGATCTGCGGAAGATGTGAAGACCGAAGACTGATATGCAGAAGATGCCAAGAAAACCTAATCGCTAATCTGCAGAAGAGTAATTAGTACAATGGAATTTGTGAAAAACAAGTCTCCACAGGCAGGCAGTGAGTTATGTAGCTTAAAACAACGAGCTGCAATGGTGACTCTCCACAGCTCTGAAATAACATACAAATCTGAAGTGCAGTGGTCTGAGTTTTCCCAAAGCTCACAGGTCCGAGTTTACAAGGTATCCGAAGCGTGAACAGATCTATGGTTTCTTGGATGATATATCAACAGTTCCGAGGAGGTACAGATCCGAGTTCTGTAGTTGCACCAAAATACAGTCCACAGAGTGTCGAGGGTTATTGTTGAAGTAATAAGCCACAGGTACGAAGTGTATTACAGTTGTTACCACTGTTGTATGACCGCAAATATACCCACTAAAGAAGGTCTGAACTCTGTAAATACTCTTCAAAATTTCAGAGATATCTAAGACCGAAAACCGATCCGTGGTAGATGCGAACTTATAAGAAAAACCTATCTGCGATAGATGCGAACCTCCTGCAATAGATGTGGTAGATGGCACAAAAAAGCGATCTGCGGTATATTTTATGTTTATAACATAATATAAATATTATATAGTATATATATTTTATTTAAATATTAAAATTTTATATAGTTCAAAATCCGCATGCCAAAGGGTTAATTAACTATATGGTTCGATACATATAATGTAAGTCTGTTATAAAACATTTGGGGGTGCAAAACATATATATTAAATATTAAAATTTGATATAGTTCAAAATCCACATGCCAAAGAGTTAATTAAGTATATGGTTCGATACATATAATGTAAGTCCGTTATAAAACATTTGAAGGGTTAATTAACTATATGGTTCGATACATATAATGCAAGTCCATTTGATATAGTTCAAAATCCACATGCCAAAGAGTTAATTAGCTATATGGTTCAATACATATAATGTAAGTCCATTATAAAACATTTGAAGGGTATATGGTTCGATGCCAAAGAGTTAATTAAGTATATGGTTCGATACATTTAATGTAAGTCCATTATAAAACATTTGAAGGGTTAATTAACTATATGGTTCGATACATATAATGCAAGTCCGTTATAAAACATTTGATGGTGCAAAACATTTGTTAATTAAGTATATGGTTCGATACATATAATGTAAGTCCGTTATAAAACATTTGAAGGGTTAATTAACTATATGGTTCGATACATATAATGCAAGTCCGTTATAAAACATTTGATGGTGCAAAACATTTGTTGGAGGTCTAGGATTTGAACTAGTAATTTCCTTCTGCATACCAGAGGCCTTCACCAACAGCCCATGGACATAATACTTGATTGCAATGTGCGCGCACAACATTTTAAGCTTTAAAAACGCGCCAAACGGAAAGAGGAGTGGGCCAACCCTCTATCCCATGTAACCATTCACCACGACCAGGAGCTCTGACAGTTTGAACGAAGGGTTTGTTAAAACATCATTAGCACTAATTCATATGTATTAAGGATTAAACTGCTGGATTATCGTGGTTAACCCATGTTTAAACGAAATTAGCACTAAAATGCGCTTATAGCATTAAACCAGTGCTTATCTTAAGTTAACAGTGCTTATCCCCTTAATTAATGATCGTTTAGTTTGGCAGAGGGTTTAGCTATTAAAAAACAACTAAAAAACACATAATTGCTAAACAACACACATATATTATTCACAAATGGTGTATGTGTAAACACACTCACACACACAGATTTACAATCAGATTACTCTATTAAATAGAGTTTTTGAGATCTAACTTATTCCTAAATTAGAGAGAGAGGTTGAGAGAATTTCTCAACCATCACAAACCAACTTCTCAAATATGGAATGTAAGCATTAACTCCAACATCCCCCTTTAATGATTACTTTACATGAATTTATTGAATTCACTCATAAATAACAAAATAATCAAGCTTATCAGTAGATGCTCCATCAAGTTGCCTCATAACCCTCGGAAATGTGTAGTTGGCAAGTTGGATTCCTGAGTTCGCTTCCTCAACTCCCGAATCAAGGACCTCTCGAAGTCAATTACTGGACAACATCCCAATCTGTCGCATAACCTCATTAGGAGACCACTTCCATGTCTACCACTAATGAGGGATCCTTCCCTAGATCCGCAACTGCCATACTATCTGGACAACCATCCATATTGAGCCTTACTGCCACTCGATCTTTTAAGTAGTGGCTTCAGACACATAGCTGAACTACTAGTCATTTTATGGACGAGCTCCCATCTACCGAGATACATGGGTGCAAACCGCTGTATTCGCTAGTTATATAGAAGAGCCGTATAAATACGAAATGTATCTAGATTCAACTATTACATCATGACCTTCTTATCTAATTTGAAAATTCATCCTCACTTCAAAACAAAATGAAAGAGTACTTGAAAAAAAACATTACTTACACAATGTATAAAAGAAAATTCAACACTAGAATTGCTAACTAGCACCTCTGTTGAGCATCTCAAGGTACTCATCTATAGATTTCTGCCTCTGTAATTTCATTCCATCCTAGAACTTGGCAATGAATAACTCCACATCCTTATTCGTATCTACTCTCTCCACATCCGTAGAACCGAATATCTTTTTTCTTATCTTCACACTTCAATTCTGCCTGAGAAGTAATTGTGTCGGTGGACTGATATGCTTCCCCTGTAACCGCCACAGATCAGAATACTTTCATATCAAATTCCATTGCGGATCCTTTTTGTTTCCGTCCGTTGGAGAACCACCGCGTGTGCTTGCAATCTCTGGTATTCTGATTCCCCACACTGCGACCCAGTTTAATACAACCTGTACGAAACAATCATGATAATGAGGGCTCACATGCCTTAAATTGTTTTTTTTTCCTATTAATCTCATCAACTGGTATGGAGGCATATTTGAAATAATACTCTCCCTGCAAATTCTGTACAGTTATATTCCAATCAAATTCTGTACAGTTATATTCCAATCAGCCAAACAAAGAAGAGATCAACATTGAATTTTTGGGCAATGTTGATGGCAAGGACATCATCATACAAACTAATGTTTTTGCTAATGGCTACGATGATCGAGAGCAGAGGATTAAACTCTGGTTTGATCCCACAACAGATTTTCACACCTATAATGATAATCAATATGTGCACGTACAATATGCAACACGATATAAGCTACGTGACACAGTATAGTTAGGGCCTCACTTGCTCAAATTCATGGATCTGCAACTACAATGCTCTCCAAGAATTTCTTCAAACATGTGTAAGGGATCGAACAATGCACCGCTCCTGAAAGCGACCGAGCTGCTCTCTTCTCTACGCAGCGACACCCTTCACAGCATGAATGGAACTTTTTTTCAGTGAACAAGATCTTTTATTGGATAAATGCAACACAACACACAGGCCTCTGATCTTGTGCTCCGATACCATGTTAAAAAACAAATAGAAAACACATAACTGCTAAACAACACACATATATTATTCACAAATGGTGTATGTGTAAACACACTCACACACACATATTTACATTCAGATTACTCTATTAAATAGAGTTTTTGAGATCCAACTTATTCCTAAATTAGAGAGAGAGGTTGAGAGAATTTCTGAACCATCACAAACCAACTTCTCAAATATGGAATGTAAGCATTAAATCCAACATTAGCGGCAGCTCCAATGTTGGCAGAGTTCCTAAATTTAGAAATTTAACTCGAGTTTTCCCAGAATTAGTGGAGGAAATTGGGCAAAAATTGATGGTGCTCTATCTTGAGCATCTCTCAACCAAATTTCGAAAATGAATAGTCAATTTTGACTATATTGGACCTTTTGAAGCCAATGGAGTAGTTTTCAGAGGCATTTGGAGACTTCTAGGTGCAAAAATGATATATGAAAGTTTCATAGAGCCTAGGGCCACTAGGTGTTGGAGGCATTGCCAGAGGATCTAGAGGCCAATATGAGAGAATGAATAGTGCATTTTGGATGATTGAAATGTTTTGGAAATAGTGATACAAGTTTCAGGAGTATATGAAGACTTATACAGGTGTTTCTGCCACATGATATCTCAGGGAAGCTCAAGGCCACCAACAGAAGAAATCATGCCCAAGGGAGCCATGGTCCATTTCCAGTGATTGAACAGTCAATATAAGGGTATTTTGGCATTTTGAGCCCATTGGTACAATATGAAAAACCAATGTAGTTGAGCATCAACTTGTAAAATAATTTTACCATTTTAATCACAGAGAGCCTAGTCCATTGATGGAGGCTCAAGGAGACGTAGCCCAAGTGTTGAGGGTGAACTCCTTTATTATTTTGCTGTTGTGAGTTTCTGGTTATTTTTCTTCAAATTATGTTTGTTTTGTTGAACCCTTAGTTAAACTGAGAGGGGGGGGGGGTGAATCAATTTAACACATTCATGATATTTTAAAATTTATATTAAACCTTATTTACACCTTCATTTCATATCCAACTTAATATGTGAGTAATCTTAGAATGTGAGCAGCAAGTATTAATATAATATAACAATAGACTTAATATGAGAGCACCAGGTATTAAGCAGATGATATAAATCAGATCAACACATAAACATCATGCACAGAGACACCAGATATAAGTGGAAACCCATAAAGGGAGAAAACCACATCTTATTATTGTTCTGATGCAAAGGCAAGCTCCAACTCCCTCTCACCACCGTTTTTCTGGCTGTGCACCAACCTACAAAGAGGCTCCCACCTCACCTCCAAGCTACAACTTGCAAGGAAGCACCAACTCCCTTCAATTTTCTGCAGGCACCAACCTATAGGAGGCTCCAACCTCAGTCAGCTACAACTGACAGCTATCAAGCTACAACTTGATAGGGAAGCTCCAACTTCCTCAATTTATCAAACTGAGTGTTTGCTGATTTTTCTCAGGTATCAGCTCTGTTCTATAGCATCTCTTTCTGCTTTTCTTTTCTTAATCTTCTCTGCCTCACTCTTATATACTCTGCATTCTCTATATTTTCTCTCTCTAACCTCTTTTTGCATATCAAGATGATATTATTTATAAGGATTTTCTTGTGACTGTTAGCATTCCTCAATGAAAATGGAATGGACAGCCATGCCTCTTCGCTTTCTTCCTTTTCATTTCTTTCACTTGCTCATTCAGAAAATATAACAACATGCATTAATTTCAATATTACAGTGGGAGCTTTGTTTTTCCTCCGGAGACTTGCCAATGCATCACAACAATATAAATCAATTAAAAATATTTACATTCAAATTACAATGAGAACTCCAGCTCAACTCATTTAGTCTTTTGGCTCGCTGCACATTTGTCTTTTCTTTGATTGTGTCTGTCTTTTCTGTGACTGTGTTTTATCTCTTTTCAGCTCTGTTTTCTTTTTTGTCCTCTACTGTGGTGTAACTGCTACAAACATGTAACTGTGCTTTGTATATCAGTGCATTTTGTATATATGTGTACTTTTTGACTTTAAATTTGGGCATATTCCAATGCTTTTCATACAGTAAGTGTCCTGTTGATGTGGAAAGTTCCGCAAGCGGAACATACATACATCACAATTATTAATAATCGCCCTCCACCTTAAGCCGAGGCCCGTGTTTCCACAGTCTACGCGGCACATTTCAATACAGTCGGCATCCTTATATAAATTTTTAACAAACAAACCGCCACTTCAATGAAGAATCATATTAATACTTAACCAATGCCCTTTCGGGCCCACTTTCCACGCTTTCCGATGCGATATATCTCTCCTCTAGCAATTTCCGATTGCGATTGATCGCAATCGCAAGCTGCCTTGCTCCGATGCGATTGATATGCTCCACAAATTTCCGATTGTGATTGATATGCGGACCCAACCATGTTTTATAAGGCAGAGTTTATATGACTATCGCGTCCGGTATTTCCAATCACAATCGCAAGCTGCCTTGCTCCGATGCGATTGATACTTTTTCGATTGTTCCGATGCGATTGATCGCGATCACAACTTTCTGTTGTGACGTTCTGATGCCTTTATATTCTTCGATGTGATTAGACTGTTCCGATGCGATTATGTCAGACTTCAAATACATTTGAACCATAATTCAAACACCCATCGGGTCCAGAACTCAATCAGAACTCTTGTCGATATGTTCTGCTGCCAATCCTTTCTCCAATGCGATTGGAAAGGGTCCCACCTTATGGTACTTTGGTTCTTTCGCTTATTAAGCGCTTCATATTAATATATGCTTTGAACCTTTGTATATTAGGCACAATATATGTAATTTTTTGCATACATATATACGCTTCCAGAATTCAATCATATATCAATACTGGTTCATTGATCCATCGGGTCTGGACTTATATCGCAATCGCAAATTTCTGTTGTTTACATATTCCGCTTCACAGTTTTTCTCCGATGCGATTGGGAAAGGGCCCCACCATATAAGGCTTTGATACCTTTGGCTCTTTGTCCATTAAAGCGCTTCATTACAAATATCTATGGTTTGGACCTTTGGGTCACGATTCTCGAAATTATATATATATCCTCCGGCTTGGGCGTTTCTCGAAATTAAGGTTCATATATATGCATACATTGCCGCTTGGGTTATGATTCCCGGAATAATATTTTATATTATGTGTAACGCCTGGCTGGGTAATGATCCCCAGAATGAGATTTATATATATATTTACTTTGCTGCTCCAATCTTTAGTGTATCTTTCAGCGGGGGTAGCGATTCTCGGAATTTGTTTGTGTATCCTTCCGCCTGGGGTAATGATTCTCGGAATAAGGTTTGTATATATATATATATATATATATATATATATATATATACTTGCCGCTTGGGGTAAGCGATTCCCAGAATTGGGTTTATGTAACCTCCAGCTGGGGTAGAGATTCTCGAAATTTTCTGCTCTACCTCTACTTGTGATAATGGCTCTGCCTCTACCTCTGCCAGCCTCTGCCTCTGCCTCGGCCTCTGATATAACAACTCTGCCTCTATATTTGCTGCCTCTGCCTCTGCCTTAGCTGCTACTGCTGCTCGACCTCTGCCTCTGCCTTTGCATCAACTACCTTCTTTGTCTGTCTCTCTCTTTCCTGCCTCCATTGCCATCAATGACAATATTTCCAATAGTCTCCCCCTTTGGCATTGATGGCAATACACTTTCTCTGTGGCAATACATTTTCTCTGTTTGCCTGCTCTTCCTCCTGTTGCTTGCTCTTCCTCCCCCTTTGACATCAATGGCAAGGGGTTTGAATTCTTAGTGTAGCTTCTATTCTTTGATCCTGTGATTTTATCCTTTTTCAATATTTCATGCATTTTCTCTCTCTGGAATTTTCTGATTTTGTATGCTGCTGCCTCAACTGTTGGATTAGATTTACGTCAGGTTCACCACTCTTCCGTGTTCGGTTCATGTCGGGTTCACCACTCTTCCACCGCGCCACTAATCCTTTTTCCTTTTTATTGATTCTTTTAAGTTGAATGTATTCTTGCCATAATTATTTTAATCCTAAGGACCTGTTTTCATGCTTCCCTTGCTGGTTGATCTCCCCCTGGGAATGATATTTTCGTTTCTGTTCTCCCCCTGAAGCTGTGCTTTCTCTTCATATTAGAGAATAGAATCTACAGATACTACCCCTAATCTGTCTCTCAAATATTCAAATGGCTCTCTGGCAAGCGGTTTGGTAAATATGTCTGTTGTTTGTTCTTTTCTTGGCACACACTCCAGTTTTACTATCTTCTGAGCCACTTGTTCTCGAAGAAAATGATACTTGATTGGGATATGTTTAGTTTTAGAGTGAAGCACAGGATTTTTAGATATACTTATAGCGCTTGTATTATCACATTTGATTGAGATAGGTTCATCAATGCTTAACTTCATGTCTTGAAGAGTTTGCTTCATCCACATGACTTGTGTACAACATGCTATTGCTGCTATATATTCTGCTTCTGCTGTAGATAGAGAGATAGATGTTTGTTTCTTGCTTAACCATGCCACCAGACTTTCTCCTAGATAGAAAGCACCTCCGCTTGTGCTTTTTCTGTCATCCACACAGCTGGCCCAATCTGCATCTGTGTATGCTGTCAAAGTGAAGATTTTGCCTTTAGGATACCAAAGTCCATACTGTCTTGTTCCTTGTAGATATCTGAATATTCTTTTTACTGCCAGAAGATGGTTTTGTTTAGGTGTTGCTTGATATCTAGCCACTAGTCCTACTGCCAGCATGATGTCTGGTCTTGATGTTTTCAGATACAACAGACTTCCTATCATGGATCTGTAGAGTTTTTGATCTATATTAGCAGACCCATCATCATCACACAGATTGCATCCTATGATCATGGGAGTTGACACGGGTTTGCAGTCCTCCATTTTGAACTTTTTCAACATTTTTTTCAAGTACTTTTCTTGTGAGATGAATGTTCCTGTGTTCTTTTGCTGAATTCGAAGTCTTAAGTAGAAACTGAGCTCTCCAATCATAGACATCTCAAACTCTGTTTTCATCTCATCAGCAAACCCTTTTGCTAGTTCTTCTCTGTTGCTTCCAAACATATTGTCATCAACATATACCACAACAATCAGGAGTTCATTTTCATGGGCTTTTATGTATAGATTACTGTCTACTCCGCCTCTCTTAAAGCCTTGTTTTTGCAAATATTTATCTAGTCTTGAGTACCAAGCACGAGGAGCCTGTTTCAGTCCATATAGAGCCTTCTTCATTCTGCACACATAGTCTTCTTTGTCTGTCAATGATAAGCCTTCTGGTTGTTCCATATAGACTTCTTCTTCTAAGTATCCATTCAGAAATGCAGATTTTACATCCATTTGATATACTTTGAAGTTTTGGTAGCAAGCAAAGGCCAAAAACATTCTGATGGCTTCCATTCTGGCTACAGGGGCAAATGTTTCATCGTAATCAAGTCCTTCGATTTGTGAATATCCTTTGCAGACCAGTCTGGCTTTATTCCTGATTACTTGTCCTTGCTCGTTCGTTTTGTTTTTGAATACCCATTTTGAGCCTATGACATTTTTCTCAATGGGTCTAGGAACTAATTCCCAGGTATTTTTTTTCTCAATTTGGTCCAATTCTTCATTCATAGCATTTACCCAAGACTTGTCCTTGCTAGCATCTTCAAATTTCTTTGGCTCTATTTGTGACAACATGGCTATGTATACCTCTTTAGTTTGTTCTGTTAGCTGCCTTCTTGTTTGGACCCCTACTCTCTTGTCTCCAATGATCTGATCTTCAGGATGGTTCTTCTATGTATATATTGAGAGAGCTTTAGAACTCAGCTCTGCATCTTCTGTTGTCTTGCTTGTTTCCTTATCATCTTGGTTTTCTTCTTCATGGTTTTCTGATGGACTGCAGTAGTATGTATCTCTTGTATTGTTTGTAAGTTCTTCATCAAATCTCACATCAATGCTTTCTACTATTTTTCGAAGAGTCTTATTGTAGCACCTGTACCCTTTACTTTTGGATGCATATCCTAGAAATATCCCTTCATCTGCTCTTGCATCAAATTTCCCAAGATTTCATCATTATTATTTATGTAACACTTGCTTCCAAAGATTCTAAAATGTTTGATTGAAGATGGTTTCCCATGCCATAGTTCATAGGGAGTCTTGTCACTCCTTGGCCTTAAGTGAGCTTTATTAAGGATGTGCACCGCTGTGTGTACTGCTTCTGCCCAGAAGGTTTGAGAAATATTACTTTCATGCATCATGGCTCTGGCTATTTGTTGTACGAACCTGTTTTGCCTCTCTGCTACTCCATTTTGCTTAGGTTTTCCTGCAATAGTAAATTGTTGCTTTATTCCATGTTCATTGCATAGGTCAGCAAAGTCATAATCTGTGAATTCACCTCCTCTGTCTGATCTGATGCATTTCAGCTTGCATCCTGTTTGATTTTCTGCTAATGCTTTGAAGATCTTAAAATTTTCCAGAGATTCTGATTTATTCTTGAGAAATGAAACCCATGTCATTCTGGAGAAGTCATCTATTATCAGCATGAAGTAGGATTCTCCACTTGGAGTTTTAGTTCTTGCAGGTCTGCATAGGTCCATGTGCACAAGTTGTAGAGGTCTTCTTGTTGATAACTCATCTTTGGCCTTGAAGGATGTGCGAGTCTGTTTGCCTAATTGGCATGATTTGCATATAGTAATAGAAGGCCTCTTTATTTCTGGCATGTCTCTGACATCTTTCTTCTTGCTTAGTCTGATTATGTGATCGAAGTTGAGATGTCCCAACCTTTTATGCCATAACCATGACTCTTCTATTTTGCTAAGATGACATGCTTCATATTCCTCTTTCACAATGTAAACATTACTCTCTGTTCGAACTCCTTTGAGCAGAGTCTTACCTGTGGTGCTTGATCTGACTTCACAATCTTGTGCTCTAAAAAGAACTTCATAGCCTTTGTCACACATCTGACTGACACTTAGTAAATTTTCTTTTACTTGATTCTCCTTCATAGCCTATTCCAGTTTTTATCATAGGATATCTTTGAGCAACCAGAATTTCATTCAAATTACTAGAGCTTGTTGTTTGAGAAGAGCTTATAACCGCTTTCCTTTGAGCATTTTCTAGTTTCTTCCTGAGACATACTACTTCTTCTTCCAGCTTCTCTTATTCTCGAGTTTTATCCTTGATTTGCTGAAGTAACATGTCTTCTATATTCTTGGCTTCTTCAAGTTCTACCTTCAGTTGCATGAGGAATACTGAATTCTGTTCTTCTCGTACAAACTTGAGGAGAATGTCCTTTTGTTTTATGCATTTCAGCTTGAGTCTATCAATCTCTTCTAGAGCACTTCTTAGCTCCCCCTCAAGGTCGACTTCACCTTCTTATTCTTCATCTTCTAGCAGGAGACCTTCAAGTTATTCTATAGCCATCAATAGAAATTCAGAGGTTCCATCTTCACTTGAAAGTTCATCCGGGTCTTCAGATGTACTGATGTCTTGTTGATCATAGAAGGATTTTCTGCTGAGCTTCTTTCCTTTCTGCCAGTTCTTTGATGTATTTTTCTCTGACTCTTCAACCTGATTCCTTACTTTCTTGTGAGGAAACTTAGCAGCATAGTGTCCAACTCTTCCACAGTTAAAGCATTTGAAAGGAATTTTACCTTTGTATTTACCTGAGCCTCTATCCAATTTCTTGACAAATTTTGCCTCTTCTTCATCCGAGCAAGAGCATATGTCTTCCTCTTCTTCTTTCTTCTTTTCTGTTTTAAAGGCTGCCTCTCTCGTACTTGGCTTCTTCTATGGGAGCCTCATCTCGTATGCTATTAAATTTCCAAGTAGCTGGTTCATGGTCAAGGTCTCCCAATCAGTTGTTTCTTCTATTGCAGACACCTTGGGATTAAACCTGGATGGAAGAGATCTTAGAATCTTTTGCACAATTATACTTTCTGGCATGGTTTCTCCAAGAGCTTTCATATTGTTAACAATTTCTACAAATTTTATGAAGAAACTGTCAATGTCTTCATCATCATTCATTTTTAAATTCTCAAACTGGGCCTTATAGACTTGAAGTTTGGCAGTTTTTACTTTCTTGTCTCCTTCATGGATGTTCTCCAGAGTATCCCACATCTCTTTGGCAGTGTCTTTGTGCATTACTTTGATAAACTCTGCTTCACACAATCCATTCAAGATAGCATTCATGGCTTTTGCGTTAGCTACAAAATCTTGTTTGGATTCTTTCTCTGAGTTAGTTGACTTTGGGGCATATCCTAATTCCACAGCACCCCAAACTTCTATTCCTAGAGACATTATGTATGTCCTCATCCTAATTTTCCAGAAGGCATAATTTGCACCTGTAAAGAAAGGGGCTTTATTGGTTGAGCATCCTTCTTTACTAGCCATCCTGAGAACCTAGAATCTCCTTTCAGTTGTTAAACTGGTACAAAGGAACCTGCTCTGATACCAATTGTTGAACCCTTAGTTAAACTGAGAGGGGGAGGGGGGGGTGAATCAGTTTAACACATTCATGAACTTTTAAAACTTTTCATTAAACCTTATTTACACCTTCATTTCATGTCCAACTTAATATGTGAGTAATCTTAGAATGTGAGCAGCAAGTATTAATACAATATAACAATAGACTTAATATGAGAGCAACAGGTATTAAGCAGATGATATAAATCAAATCAACACATAAACATCATGCACAGAGACACCAGATATAAGTGGAAACCCATAAAGGGAGAAAACCACATCTTATTATTGTTGTGATGCAAAGGCAAGCTCCAACTCCCTCTCACCACTGTTTTTCTGCAGGCACCAACCTACAGGAGGCTCCAACCTCAATTCTGCAAGCTAAAACTTGCAAGGAAGCACCAACTCCCTTCAATTTTCTGCAGGCACCAACCTACAGGAGGCTCCAACCTCATTCAGCTACAACTGACAGCTATCAAGCTACAACTTGATAGGGAAGCTCCAACATCCTCAATTTATCAAACTGAGTGTTTGCTGATTTTTCTCAGGTATCAGCTCTGTTCTGTAGCATCTCTTTCTGCTTTTCTTTTCTTAATCTTCTCTGCCTCACTCTTCTATACTCTGCATTCTCTATATTTTCTCTCTCTAACCTCTTTTTGCATATCAATATGATATTATTTATAAGGATTTTCTTGTGACTGTTAGCATTCCTCAATGAAATTGGAATGGACAGCCATGCCTCTTCGCTTTCTGCCTTTTCATTTCTTTCACTCGCTCATTCAGAAAATATAACAACATGCATTAATTTCAATATTACAGTGGGAGCTTTCTTTTTCCTCTGCAGACTTGCCAATGCATCACAACAATATAAATCAATTAAAAATATTTACATTCAAATTACAATGAGAACTCCAACTCAGCTCATTTAGTCTTTTGGCTTGCTGCGCATTTGTCTTTTCTTTGGCTGTGTCTATCTTTTCTATGACTGTGTTTTATCTCTTTTCAGCTCTGTTTTCTTTTCTGTCCTCTGCTGTCGTGTAACTGCTACAAACATGTAACTATGCTTTGTATATCAGTGCATTTTGTATATATGTGTACCTGTTGACTTTAAATCTGGGCATATTCCAACGCTTTTCATATAGTCAGTGTCTTGTTGATGTGGAAATTTCTGCAAGCGGAACATACATACATCGCAATTATTAATAATCGCCCTCCACCTTAAGCTGAGGCCCGTGTTTCCACAGTCTACGCGGCATATTTCAATACAGTCGGCATCCTTATATAAAGTTTTAACAAAAAAACCGCCACTTCAATGAAGAATCATATTAATACTTAACCAATGCCCTTTCGGGCCCACTTTCCATGCTTTCTGATGCGATATATTTCTCCTCCAGTGATTTCCGATTGCGATTGATCGCAATCGCAAGCTTCCTTGCTCCGATGCGATTGATACCCTCCACAAATTTTCGATTGCGATTGATATGCAGACCCAACCATGTTTTATAAGGTAGAGTTTATATGACTATCGCGTCTGGTATTTCCAATCACAATCGCAAGCTGCCTTGCTCCGATGCGATTAATACTTTTGCGATTGTTCCGATGCGATTGATCGCAATCGCAACTTTCTGATGTGACGTTCTGATGCCTTTATATTCTCCGATGCGATTAGACTGTTCCGATGCGATTATGATGGACATAAAATACGTTTGAACCATAATTCATAAACCCATCGGGTCCAGGACTCAATTGAAACTCTTGTCGATATGTTTCGCTGCCAATCCTTTCTCCGATGCGATTGGAAAGGGTCCCACCTTATGGTACTTTGGTTCTTTCGCTTATTAAGCGCTTCATATTACTATATAATTTGAACCTTTGTATATTAGGCACAATATATGTAATGTGTTGCATACATATATACGCTTCTGGAATTCAATCATATATCAATAATGGTTCATTGATCCATCGGGTCTGGACTTATATCGCAATCGCAACTTTCTGTTGTTTACATATTCCGCTTCACAGTTTTTCTCCAATAAGATTGGGAAAGGGTCCCACCATATAAGGCTTTGATACCTTTGGCTCTTTTTCCATTAAAGCGCTTCATTACAAATATCTATGTTTTGACCTTTGGGTCACGATTCTCTTCAATTATATATATCCTCCTATTTAAGCATTCTCAATTATGGTTCATATATATGCATATGTAACTGGGACTTAATAAGATTTTATATTATATGTACGCTCGAATGGGTAATCATCCCCTGTAATGAGATTTATATATATATTTACTGGTCAGGTCCAATCTTTAGTGTATCTTTCAGCTGGGTATGATTCTAATTTGTTTGTGTATCCTTCATTTTCAAAACATCTCCTAATAAGGTTTGTATATATATATATATATATATATATATATATATATATATATATATATATATATATATATATATATATATATATATATATATATATAATATATCTTGGGGTATTATATTCCCTTGGACTACTTATAACCCACTGGGTAGTGATTCCCGGAATTTTCTGCTCTACCTCTGCTTGTGATAATGGCTCTGCCTCTGCCTCTGCCTCTGATAACCTGCTGTGATAACGGCTCTGCCTCTGCCTCTGCCTCTGATATAACAACTCTGCCTCTATATTCGCTGCCTATGCCTCTACCTTAGCTGCTACTGTTGCTTGACCTCTGCCTCTGCCTTTGCATTTGCTGCCTTCTTTGTCTGTTTCTGTCTTTGCTGCCTCCATTGCCATCAATGACAATATTTCCAACAGTCTCCCCCTTTGGCATTGATGGCAATACACTTTCTCTGTGGAAATACATTTTCTCTGTTTGCCTGCTCTTCCTCCTGTTGCTTTCTATTCCTCCCCCTTTGACATCAATGGCAAGGGGTTCGAATTCTTAGTGTAGCTTCTATTCTTTGATCCTGTGATTTTATCCTTTTTCAATATTTCATGCATTTTCTCTCTCTGGAATTTTCTGATTTTGTACGCCGCTGCTTCAACTATTGGATTAGATTTATGTCAGGTTCACCACTCTTCCATGTTCGGTTCATGTCGGGTTCACCACTCTTCCGCTGCGCCACTGATCCTTTTGCCTTTTTATTAATTATTTTAAGTTGAATGTATTCTTTCCATAATTATTTTAATCCTGAGGACTTGTTTTCATGCTTCCCTTGCTAGTTGATCTCCCCCTGGGAATGATATTTTCATTTCTGTTCTCCCCCTGAAGCTGTGCTTTCTCTTCATATTAGATAACAGCATCTACAGATACTACCCCTAATCTGTCTCTCAAATATTCAAATGGCTCTCTGGTAAGCGGTTTGGTAAATATGTCTATTGTTTGTTCTTTTGTTGGCACATACTCCAGTTTTACTATCTTATGAGCCACGTTTTCTCGAAGAAAATGATACTTGATTGGGATATGTTTAGTTTTAAAGTGAAGCACAGGATTTTTAGATATACTTATAGCACTTGTATTATCACATTTGATTGAGATAGGTTCATCAATGCTTACCTTCATGTCTTGAAGAGTTTTCTTCATCCACATGACTTGTGTACAACATGCTACTGCTGCTATATATTCTGCTTCTGCTATAGATATAGAGATAGATGTTTGTTTCTTGCTTAACCATGCCACCAGACTTTCTCCTAGATAGAAAGCACCTCCGCTTGTGCTTTTTCTGTCATCCACACAACTAGCCCAATCTGCAGTTGTATATGCTGTCAAAGTGAAGCTTTCTCCTTTAGGATACCAAATTTCATACTGTGTTGTTCCTTGTAGATATCTAAATATTCTTTTGACTCCCAGAAGATGGTTTTGTTTAGGTGCTGCTTGATATCTAGCCACTAGTCCTACTGCTAGCATGATTTCTGGTCTTGATGTTGTCAGATACAACAGACTTCCTATCATGGATCTGTAGAGTTTTTGATCTATATTGGCAGACCCATCATCAGCACATAGCTTTCATCCTGTGATCATGGGAGTTGACACAGGTTTGCAGTCCTCCATTTTGAACTTTTTCAACATTTCTTTCAAGTATTTTTCTTGTGAGATGAATTTTCCTGTGTTCTTTTGCTGAATTTGAAGTCTTAAGTAGAAACTGATCTCTCCAATCATAGACATCTCAAACTCTATTTTCATCTCATCAGCAAACCCTTTTGCTAGTTCTTCTCTATTGCTTCCAAACATAATGTCATCAACATATACCACAACAATCAGGAGTTCATTTTCATGGGCTTTTATGTATAGATTACTGTCTACTCCGCCTCTCTTAAAGCCTTGTTTTTGCAAATATTTATCTAGTCTTGAGTACCAAGCACGAGGAGCCTGTTTCAGTCCATATAGAGCCTTCTTCAGTTTGCACACATAGTCTTCTTTGTCTGTCAATGAGAAGCCTTCTGGTTGTTCCATATAGACTTCTTATTCTAAGTCTCCATTCAGAAATGCAGATTTTACATCCATTTTATATACTTTGAAGTTTTGGTAGCAAGCAAAGGCCAGAAACATTTTGATGGCTTCCATTCTGGCTACAGGGGCAAATGTTTCATCATAATCAAGTCCTTTGATTTGTGAATATCCTTTGTAGACTAGTCTAGCTTTATTCTTGATTACTTGTCCTTACTCGTTCATTTTTTTTTTGAATACCCATTTTGAGCCTATGACATTTTTCTCAATGGGTCTAGGAACTAATTCCCAAGTATTGTTTTTCTCAATTTGGTCCAATTCTTCATTCATAGCATTTACCCAAGACTTGTCCTTGCTGGCATCTTCAAATTTCTTTGGCTCTATTTTTGACAACATGGATATGTATATCTCTTCAGTTTGTTCTGTTAGCTACTTTCTTGTTTGGACCCCTACTCTCTTGTCTCCAATGATATGATCTTCAGGATGGTTCTTCTAAGTATATCTTGAGGGAGCTTTAGAACTCAGCTCTGCATCTTCTGTTGTCTTGCTTGTTTTCTTATCATCTTGGTTTTCTTCTTCATGGTTGTCTGATGGACTGTAGCAGTCTATATCTCTTGTATTATTTGTAATTTCTTCATCAAATCTCACATCAATGCTTTCTACTATTTTTCGAAGAGTCTTATTGTAGCACCTGTACCCTTTACTTTTGGATGCATATCCTAGAAATATCCCTTCATCTGCTCTTGCATCAAATTTCCCAAGATTTTCATCATTATTCTTTATGTAACACTTGCTTCCAAAGATTCTAAAATGTTTGATTGAAGTTGGTTTCCCATGCCATATTTCATAGGGAGTCTTGTCACTGCTTGGCCTTAAGTGAGCTTTATTAAGGATATGCACCGCTGTGTGTACTGCTTCTGCCCAGAAGGTCTGAGCAATATTACTTTCATGCATCATGGCTTTGGCTATTTGCTGTACAGACCTGTTTTGTCTCTCTGCTACTCCATTTTGCTGAGGTGTTCCTGCAATAGTAAATTGTTGTTTTATTCCATGTTCATTGCATAGTTCAGCAAAGTCATAATCTGTGAATTCACCTCCTCTGTCTGATCTGATGCATTTCAGCTTGCATCCTGTTTGATTTTCTGCTAATGCTTTGAAGATCTTAAAATTTTCCAGAGCTTCTGATTTATTCTTGAGAAATGCAACCCATATCATTATGGAGAAGTCATCTGTTATCAGCATGAAGTAGGATTCTCCACTTGGAGTTTTAGTTCTTGCAGGTCCGTACAGGTCCATGTGCACAAGTTGTAGAAGTCTTCTTGTTGATAACTCATCTTTGGCCTTGAAGGATGTGCGAGTCTGTTTGCCTAATTGACATGATTTGCATATAGTATTAGAAGGCCTCTTTATTTCTGGCATGTCTCTGACAACTTTCTTCTTGCTTAGTCTGATTATGTGATCGAAGCTGAGATGTCCCAACCTTTTATGCCATAACCATGACTCTTCTAGTTTGCTAAGATGACATGCTTCATATTCCTCTTTCACAATGTAAACATTACTCTCTGTTCGAACTCCTTTGAGCAGAGTCTTACCTGTGGTGCTTGATCTAACTTCATAATCTTGTGCTCTAAAAAGAACTTCACAGCCTTTGTCACACATCTGAATGACACTAAGTAAATTTTCTTTTACTTGATTCTCCTTCATAGCCTATTCCAGTTTTTATCATAGGAGATATTTGAGCAACCAGAATTTCATTCAACTTACTAGAGCTTGTTTTTTGAGAAGAGCTTATAACCGCTTTCCTTTGAGCATTTTCTAGTTTCTTCCTGAGACATACTACTTCTTCTTCCAGCTTATCTTGTTCTCAGGTTTTATCCTTGATTTGCTGAAGTAACATGTCTTCTATCTTCTTGGCTTCTTCAAGTTCTACCTTCAGCTGCATGAGGAATTCTGAATTCTGTTCTTCTCGTACAAACTTGAGGAGAGTGTCCTTATGTTTTCTGCATTTCAGCTTGAGTCTATCAATCTCTTCTATAGCACTTCTTAGCACCCCTCAAGGTCGACTTCACCTTCTTCTTCTTCATCTTCTAGCAGGAGACCTTCAAGTTCTTCTATAGCCATCAATAGAAATTCAGAGGTTCCATCTTCACTTGAGATTTCATCTGGGTCTTGCAATTGAAATAGAGTGTTTTTGGTAGCTATATAAGAGTTTATGTGTCAAGGTAAGTTATTTTAATTTGCTATTTAACTTATTAAATTAGACATATACAGCAATATAACTTCAGCGTATCATGACACATGTGTTTGATGAGCAGTTCACCCCTCCTGGGCTACATCTGTTGGATCAAGCCTCCCAAAATGAGCTTGTCCTCTTGTATTAAAAAGCTCTCAAATGCAATACAAGATTATAAGTGTCTCAATAGAAAAATATGAATACAAATAATGATTCAAAAGACAGGAAATAGCTAAGAATTCTTTTCCAAATTCACTAAACAGTGAGGAATTACCATAAACAGTGATTTCTTCATCAATGTCCTACTGATTCTCTGAACTTCTATGATACTTTTTGGGCTGCAGAAGTCCTCAAATGCCTCTGAAACCTCTTCCAATGGCTTCATAAGGTCTAAATTATCTTAAATAGATCTTTTTTTCACCTCAAACAGTTAACCACAGCTCAACACAACTCCAACCCCAAAATGGCCCTAGTGGCCCTGAAAACTCTCCTGAAGGTTTTCGACCTTTGAAAGTCTTAAAACAGAACCGAAACATATCCTAATGGCTCTAGAATGATGTAAATAGTCAAAAATGAATTTTGGTTCAGCTAAAATGGTTAACCACAGCTCAACACAGCTCCAAACCCAAAATGGTCCTCGTGGCTCAAAAAGCTTCTCCGAAGCTAAATAGGTTGAATATCAGCTCCAATGGCTCTGAAGCCTATCTCAATGGCTTCAGGATGTTGAGAATACCCGAAATAAAAAAAAAAATTTCGTTCCAAAAATTTGAGCCTATCAAAAGTTATGGAAAAAACCATTTTTTCCCAATCTGGCCTAAAACCACTCCACCAAAAATGGAGAAACTTCCAGTTAACGCCGATATTTTTGGCCCAAATACCAAATTGGCGGAACCGCCAACCTTAACCGTTAGCAAACTATGAGTTAAATTTAATGTGGAGACGTGGCTGGTCACATGTGGAGAATATGTTGGCGGAATAAACGTTTACAAACTCTAAATTTAAATAAACCGTGGCATATAACGTTTAAAATGGCGCTGTCACATTTGACGGTTAACAAACCGTTATCTCCATCGGTTAGCTGGCGGTTTAAAACTTTAGCCCATGGTCTATGGAGTATGGTCCCATTGAATGGGGGCTAGCCCCTTTAAACCTCTGCCCGAACAAATATTAAAACATAAATAAAATTGTCGGCCCATATACATTGAAAACTAAAATTGTGGCTAAACGGTAAATTGTGGGCGCTATAACCGAGAGGTCATGGGTTCGATGCCCGGCCCTTCAAACAAAATTTTTCCATTCAAAATTTAAACAGGTTTGGGGCCACGTGGCGGCTTCCGGGCTTGCCACGTGGCACCCGTTGATTGGCCGAAATTCACCAAAATCAACCCACAGACCAACTGATGATTGCCAAGTTTCCGAATCTAATTGGCCTAGGTGGAATATTCTAGGGAATATTTTGAGGAATATTCCAAGAATATCCTTTGGAATATTCCTTTTTTAATTTTTCAAAAATTGAAATCAAACTTGGTCAAACTCAGTTTTTGAAGGAAATTGTAAACTTCAAACCTTCATAACTTTCACATGCGAAGTCGGATTTGAGTGTCATTTGCGGCGTTGGGATCGCATCGCTGAGGCCTATCTGATCGTTCAGGTTGAAATTGATTTTGAACACTTTAAATTTTGAGCTTTTTCCATAGCTTGGACTTGAGCTCCTGATCAAACCTCCCAAATGAGAGGCTTTTGGACCCCAAAAGCTCACTGAAATGAATAAATTGAGCTATAGTACAGAAAATGAGAGAATAGCAACATCCTCTTCTCTTTAGTGTATAAAAATTTTCTTGAATTGCCAACTGTTTAGATGGAAAATTTTGTTGAATGAGCCATGTACTTGTGCCGAATCCTGACCAAATTTTCTCGCCATACAAATTTTCCATTCTGAAATCAGCAATGACCCTTGCTGAAAATTGTGCCCTCTTTGCTTGCATGCTTTTCCAACTCATGGAATCTTGCATTGACACTTCATTCTCTGCACCAATCAACACCAAAGGCACCTTATGCAATCATATGACATCAACAACAAGTTGAAAATGAAATGTGCTATACAATTAACACACAAAATTTGTAACAAGTGTGCACACAACCGACACAAGTCGATGAACAACAAGATACATCTTTGATCAACACATGTGTATGTATCATGTACAATGAACTATATACAGTTCGCTAATTACACATACAAACTCTATGTATATGTTCAACTTCAACTCTTCTTTTCAAATACGAACAAGTACATCATCCCAAAAAGCATATGGGTGACTAAGAGCTGAAACTAAAAGAAATTGCTACAACATAAGTGAGTATCATACTCATCTTTTACACCTCCATGGCGAAACTTTGCAACAACAAAAAATTCCTTCAACTGAAATACATGCACACCAATTCTGAAATTTTTATGTACAAAATGAAGATGACTTACTTCAATAAGAAGTTAATCCACTTCTTACCAAGCCAACTCCATGGCATCTTTTGTTGCAACCGCAATTCTTCATGTGAATCTTCCATTTCCATATCGATAATGGACTCCATAGATCCACTTGCGCCAAACTGTTTGTCCCTTAGCTACATATGCTTTGGACGATGAGTTGGATGCAAGGTCCAACAATGAGAGACATCATGTCCCTTCCTTTGACAAAATGTGCAACTTTTAAACACTTTCTGAGAAAGCTTTCTTTCCCTTTTCTGCTTCCTGTGAGCTTTCTTTTTCAACCATCATTTGAAGAATCATGGTTAAATCCACCACAAAATGTGCAAAAAAAATTTCTTTCATTTGAAAAAGAAGAATTATCATTCTTTGCTAAAACATAATCAAATTGATCATGTGAATAATTATACCTCTTTTGCTACAATGATGGCTTAAAACAATGACAATCATCTTAGAACAATTTTGACATATATGCATAGAAGAACTTGGAATAAAAGTTCTCTTTAAATTTGCATCACATGCATTCAAATATTTGGAGTCTTCGCCATTAAACTGCACATAACCAAGACCAACATTCTTGGTTCGCTCCACAACTGAAATAGGGTCAACCATGCCTTGTGCATTCTTTCCCAAACCTTTGCCTTCATGATAGCCCATCTTAAACATTAATTTGGATCCGATGCCCCTTGTATGTTTTTCAAAAGAAAAAACACAATTTTCAATAGAGGAAATTGAAGACAAGTTTGAATGGTTTACCTCTTCCTCACGCTTGTTCTTGGACAAAGCTTCTTGAGATTTAAGGAGTTATTTCTCCATGTCATGAAGTCTTTGGAGAATTGCTTCCTTCTCATCCTTCATAGCCAACAATTGTGCATGAAGCTTAACACTTTCTCTTTGATCCTCAATGAGAATCTGCATCATGTTGATGCAGGGGCACTGGACACTAGCCAGCAATGTAGGAGGATTGTCCACATGTTGTGGTTAGGAGGAGTTCGATATTGGTTCTGAGATGTACCAGCAAGGTGTCAACACCTTAGCTGTCTGTTATACTTAGGGTAGATAAATTAGTTAATAACTGAAGAAGCTGAATAGTTTCATTCGTGTCAGTCTGTTTGATTTCTGTTGATAGTAATATTATGTAATTAGTATTTTCTGTTAAAAGAATAAAACGGTCCTCAAGGAGGAGCCGAATAGTCATGTAATGTCCATAAATGTAAAACCTTGAGACTAAGTCCGGGGGGATTTGGCAGTAAAGATTGAATTGGGAAGCATTTGTTCTCTATTGAATAAAATTCTATGCTCATTAACCATCTGCGTGTGTGTTATTGGAATTTCTCAGAAGAACTCATTCTTTCGAATTGAGAACTCTATGCATAATGCTGTGTTAAATCTCCTTTCTTTCTCTCTGCCTATTTTTGAGCTCCTGCTCTCAGCGCTTGATCTGAATGTGTTGCTTTATATAGAAACCCTGAAGGAACTAGAGAGTTGGTTCTGTTGTTGGACTGTGATAGTGGTGATTCCATGTTTAATTGAAGGATATTGAATCTCTGTCTAAGGCGCGAACCTCTGTTGGTTTAGAAAAAAGTTCTGTTGGATTAAGGCATTGTTTGTTGTTTAACTGAATGATAAGGCAGATAGAAGAAGTAAATTAAGTTCGCGTGGAAACTCGAGCCGTCACTGTTCAATTACCGGAAGCGGTTTCGAGAACCTAAACCACCCATTTCGCACCGCCTTTGGTTCGGGGCGAAACCACGAAAAAAAAAACGCGATCCAATAATTTTTGGACACGTCACCCCTTAGAAACCGCCCATTTCGCATTTTTTGGAACGCTAACCTTCAGCCGTGGAAAAAACGAGATATTGACGAGGATCGTTCGATCTGGAGTCCAATGGATCCGATGGCAATAGCGTAGTGAAGTGCACGAGCGATAAATCGAGGTATGGTCTGGCAGTTTTATAGTGATTTAACATTTATTTAATAAGTTGGATGGTGGGCTCGAAGAAATATGCACGAAATTAGTGTTGGTCGAAGTATTAAGTCGGAAGCTTAAGGGTTGTGTTATATTAAGTTAAAACTCAGATATTTGTTTAACAAAGGGTATGAACGTCGAAGCATATATTCTACTGTTATATTCCGAAGGGGGTTTCAACCATAGTTAAAGTGCGCTAAAGTTGAAAATATATAGTCAGAGCGCTTTATTAAAAGGGTCGAGTATCATATTATTAAAGGTTATAAAACATTAGAACTATGGTATTTCATTAATCAAAGATTGCAAATTTGATGATAGAAAAGGAACCAAGAAAACTGTGAAGGTTACCTTAGTGAATGAATAGACAGAGAACAGTGAGACTAGCTCTCCTTAGCACCTGCACACCATTTTACCCATCATTTGTGGTATCAGAGCAGATTTCAAGACATTTGCAGAGACTGAACTGACTCCAAGAACCAGAAGAAGAATTCCAACATGGCTATCCGAGTTGCCAAAGGTGCTGGTAGAAGAAGAGGTAGGCCAGTTTCCAATGCAGAAGTATTGGAGAGCTTGCAGAGGGTCCAAGCCAGATTGGATGCGGTGGAATTGGGACTCCCAAGAGACCCTGAGGATGTCAGTGAACCTGAACCTAAAGAAGAAGCAGGAGAGAATGTTGAGATTCCTCCTGAGTTGAGACTCTTTAAGTCTGTTCTAGGATCTACATTCAAGCCAAAACTTGAAGTGTCAAGTTTTGCAGGAGGATTGAATCCAGAGGAATTGATAGACTGGATCAATGAGATGAACAAATGTTTTGATTATGAAGAGATGGGTGAAGACAAGAAAGTCAAGTTTGCAGTGACAAAGTTGAAGGGACATGCAACACTTTGGTGGGATGGAGTGCAAGCAGAGAGAAGGAGAGCTGGTAAACAACCAATCAAGAGTTGGACCAAAATGGTGGCAAAACTAAGAGGTAAGTTATTGCCTAATGATTATCAACTTACATTGTTTAGACAAATGCAGAACCTGAGACAGAGATTGTTGACAGTGAAAGAATACATAGAAGAGTTTTATAGAGTAAGTATAAGAGTTGGATAATTCCAGGACACAAAAGAGAAGGTTTCCAAGTATGTGAATGGTTTCAAGTTGGAGATCCAAGATGAGATAGGTATTCTGTCCCCTAAGACAGTTGAAGAGGCTTATCAAATGGCCTTGAAAGCTGAATAGAAACTCCTGAGAAAGCAGTCTTCCAAAGGAAGAGGTACTTTCCGAGGAAAGGGAAGTCAGGGTGGTAGAGGAAGGTCTACATCACCTAGAGATGGAGCTAGCAGCAACTCACCTCAGAATGCATCCACAGAGGGTGATGCAAGGGGTAGAAGGGGTTCCTACAGAGGAAGAGGAGGCAGAGGCTGAGGAAGAGAAGTGAGGTGTTACAGATGTCATGTGTTGGGACATAAACACTATGAATGACCAGAGAATGTGGGCACAGGACAGAGAAATGAAATTTTTGCTCAGGCTGGAGAAGAGGCAGTAAGGATGTCTGAAACTGAAGATGAAATTCTGCCAGAGAAGGGAGAATCTTTGGTGGTCAATAAGGTCCTGTTGAAACAAGCAAAATAAGTTGTTGAACCAGCTCAGAGGAAGACTTTTTTCAGGAGTGTGTGCAAAGTCCAAGGGAAATGCTATTAGTTGGTCATTGATAGTGGCAGCACAGACAATCTAGTCTCTACAGAGGTGATCGAGAAATTAAAGCTGAAGACAAGGGAGCATCCAACTCCCTACAAGGTGTCATGGCTGCATAAGGGACACCAGATGGTTATGAAGCAGAAGTGTGAAATAGAGTTGCATATGGGCAGCTACAAAGACAAGGTTATGTGTGATGTGATGCCTATGAATGTGTGTCACATAGTTCTGGGCAGACCTTGGCAGTATGATAGAGCAACAATACATGATGGGAAGAATAGCACTTACAAGTTCTTCAAGGATGGAGTGCATCACACATTGATACCTATGGAGGAAGGAGAACCATCAAGCAGAAAATCTGATCCAAAGACTTTGTTACTGAGTGGGAAAGAGTATCTACAATAGATTAAAGAAGAAGATGTAATTTTTGCTTTAGTCTGCAAACCTAAAGTAGTGCTTACTTCTACAAAGATTTCTGATTTTCCAATTGAAATTCAAGAAATGTTGGACAACTATTGTGATATTGTTGTGGATGATTTGCCTAATGAATTGCCACCTGTAAGAAAAATCAGCCATCAGATAGATTTTATTCCAAGATCAAATCTTCCAAACAAAGAAGCCTACAGAATGACTCCGGCAGAGAATGAAGAAATTAGGAAGCAAGTGCAAGAATTGGTTGACAAAGTTCTGATCAGAGAGAGTTTGAGTCCATGTGCAGTTTCTGCAATACTGAGTCCAAAGAAAGATGGAGGCTGGAGAATGTGCACTGATTCAAGAGCAATCAACAAGATAACAATCAGGTATAGATTTCCTTTGCCTAGAGTTGAAGATTTAATGGACTGTTTGAGTGGAGCAAAGTATTTTTCAAAATTAGACTTGAAAAGTGGATATCATCATATTAGAATAAAGGAGGGTGATGAATGGAAAATGCCTTTAAAACAAATGAAGGACTGTATGAGTGGTTGGTAATGCCTTTTGGATTGTCAAATGCACCTAGTACTTTTATGAGGCTCATGAATGAAGTGTTGAGAGAATTTATTGGTAAATTTGTGATAGTGTATCTGGATGACATATTAGTTTTCAACAAAACAAAGGAAGAACAATTAAGGCATCTTAATTATGTCTTGAAGAAGTTACAACAGGAGAAGCTGCTGATAAATGTAAAGAAGTGTTCATTCATGAAGGAAGAGTTGGTCTATTTGGGTTTTGTTGTTTCTGCTGAAGGACTGAAGATGGACCCAGAAAAGGTCAAGGCAATTGTGGAGTGGCCTTCACCAAGAAGTGTTTTTGAGGTAGGAAGTTTGCATGGACTTGCCAGTTTTTACAGAAAATTCATAAGGAATTTCAACAAGATTAATGCACCCATCATTGAAATAATAAAGAAGGACAAACAGCCATTCAAATGGACTGCTGAAGCATAAAATAATTTTAAGCTTTTGAAACAGAAGATAACTGAAAATCCTGTTCTAGTCTTTCCTGATTTTAATAAGCCATTTCAAGTGAAGTGTGATGCTAGTGGAGAAGCTATTAGAGCTGTGTTGAGTCAAGATGATAGGCCTGTGGCATACTTTAGTGAGAAGCTGAATGAGACAAGAAGAAAGTATTCCTCTTATGAAAAAGAATTTTATGCAATTGTGCAGGCATTGAAGAAGTGGAGGCATTATTTAATGACTAAAGAATTTGTGTTGTATTCAGATAACCATGCTTTACAGTATATTATGCAGCAGCCTAAATTGAATCATAAACATGCCAAATGGATTGAATATCTCCAGAGTTTTAATTTTTTTTTGAAGCATATAAGTGGCCAAGCAAATAAAGTAGTTGATGCCTTGAGTAGGAGAAACATGCTTGTTCAGGAAAACAAATTTGAAGTTGTAGGATTTAATTTTCTTAAAGAACTTTATAAGACAGATTTAGATTTTAAAGAAGCATTTGAAGCATGTTGTAACCCTGTTTTGACAGATAGAAGCCAGTGGTTGGATTATTTCTTGCAGGAGGACTTATTTTTCAGAAGAAACCAATTGTGTGTACCAAAATGTTCCATGAGGGAGAATTTAATCAAGGAGAAGCATAGTGGTGGACTTGCTGGACACTTTGGTACTGATAAAACTTATGAGAAACTGAGTCATTTTTATTATTTGCCAAGGATGAGAACAAAAGTGGAAAAGTTTGTGAAGAACTGCAAAATTTTTCAATATGCAAAAGGGAGGAGCCAGAATGCAGGATTGTACATTCCATTGCCCATTCCAGGCAGTCCTTGGGATAAGGTGAGTATGGATTTTGTTCTAGGATTTCCCAAGACACAGAGAGGGAATGATGCAATATTTGTTGTAGTTAACATATTTTCCAAGATGGCACATTTTATTCCATGTTATAAAACTAGTGATGCTACTCACATTGCTAACTGTTTTTCAAATAAATTGTTAGACTGCATGGGTTTCCCAAGAGTATTGTTTCTGACAGAGACACTAGATTTGTTGGCCATTTTTGGAGGAAATTGTGGAAGAATCTTGGTACCAATCTGAGCTTCAGCTCAGCTTATCATCCTCAGACTGATGGACAAACTGAGGTAGTAAATAGAATTCTGGGAAATCTTTTGAGAAGCACCAGTAGATAAAGAGCAGATTGAGTGGGTAAAACAGTTACCTCCAGCACGACCATTACAGCCAAAGAAGATATTGGACAAGAAGGTGTTCAAGAGAACCAGAGGACAAGAATATTTCCAGTATTTGATCAAGTGGAAGGACCGGCTAGATGAAGATGCTACTTGGATGAAAGAAGCTATGTTGCAGAAGATAGGCATTTCTATGAAAGAGCTCATGGACAGGAGTCCATGAAGAAAATTGCCCTCAGGAGTCTGATGTAGGGGCACTGGACACTAGCCAGCAATGTAGGAGGATTGTCCACATGTTGTGGCTAGGAGGAGTTCGAGATTGGTTCTGAGATGTACCAGCAAGGTGTCAACACCTTAGCTGTCTGTTATACTTAGGGTAGATAGATTAGTTAATAACTGAAGAAGCTGAATAGTTTCATTCGTGTCAGTCTATTTTATTTTTGTTGATAGTAATATTATGTAATTAGTATTTTCTGTTAAAATAATAAAATGGTCCTTAAGGAGGAGCCGAACAGTCATGTAATTTCCATAAATGTGAAACCCTGAGACTAAGTCTGGGGGGATTTGGCAGTAAATATTGAATTGGGAAGCATTTTTTCTCTGTTGAATAAAATTCTATGCTTATTGACCACCTGCATGTGTGTTATTGGAATTTCTCAAAAGAACTCATTCTTTCGAATTGAGAACTCTGTGCATAATGCTGTGTTACATCTCCTTTGTTTCTCTCTGCCTGTTTTTGAGCTCGTGCTCTCAGCGCTTGATTTGAATGTGTTGCTTTATATAGAAACCCTGAAGGAACTGAAGAGTTGGTTCCGTTGTTGGACTGTGATAGTGGTGATTCCCTGTTTAATTAAAGGATATTGAATCTTTGTCTAAGGGGTGAACCTCTATTGGTTTAGAAAGAAGTTCTCTTGGAGTAAGGCGTTGTTTGTTGTTTAACTGAATGATAAGGCGGATAGAATAAGTAAATTAAGTTCGCGTGGTAACTCGAGCCGTCACTATTCAATTACCGGAAGCGGTTTCGAGAACCCAAACCGCCCATTTCGCACCGCCTTTGGTCCGGGGCAAAACCACGACAAAAAAACACGATCCAATACTTTTTAGACACGTCACCCCTCAAAAATTTCCCATTTCGAATTTTTTTGGAACGCTAACCTTCAGTCGTGGAAAAAGCACGATATTGACGAGGATCGTTCGATCTGGAGTCCAATGGATTCGACAGTAATCGCGTAGTGAAGTGCACGAGCGATAAATCGAGGTATGGTTTGGCAGTTTTATAGTGATTTAACGTTTATTTAATAAGTTGGATGGTGGGCCCGAAGCAATATGCACGAAATTAGTGTTGGTTGAAGTATTAAGTTAGAAGCTTAAGGGTTGTGTTGTATTAAGTTAAAACTCAGATATTTGTTTAACAAAGGGTATGAACGTCGAAGCATATATTCTACTGTTATATTCCGAAGGGGGTTTCAACCATAGTTAAAGTGCGCTAAAGTTGAAAATATATAGTCGGAGCGCTTTATTAAAAGGGCTGAGTGTCATATTATTGAAGGGTATAAAACATTAGAACTATGGTCCTTCATTAATCGAAGATTGCAAATTTGATGATAGAAAAGGAACCAAGAAAACTGTGAAGGTTCCCTTAGTGAATGAATAGACAGAGAACAGTGAGACCAGCTCTCCTTAGCGCCTGCACACCATTTTAGCCATCACATGTCCTTCACTTTAATGAACTCATTCTTCATGTTATCATTGAAGAATCTCGTGAAGGAGGAAACTTCACTTGTAGAAGAAGTTGACATTATGTAAATGGTCAAATTAACAAAAGGAACTTCTAAAAGTTCTCAAAGCTTTCAAACAAATGACAAGATTTTAACCAAATGTCCTTAAATACCCCTTCTTATTCAAGCAGCCATAAAACACAAACTATTGGAGTTTGTTTTCCAAAGATAATCTTGAGGTACTTTTGGATAAGGAAATAGCCTACAACTATTTTTTCCTTTCCAAGACTTAGTTATCAACAACTATCATTTCAACTCAAGAAAAATCAACAATCAGCCAAATTGCAACCAATAAAACAGTAATATTGATTGTAAATAGTAGAAATTCTTTCGATAAAAATCACATGTAAAAGAACGTGGTCGACGCGTTTCGAACCAACCAGTGTGGTTCATCATCAGGACTATGAGAGATCAGATCCAGACATTAAGTATAAATAGATGTAGAAATGGCTCAACAAGCCGTTAGGATAACGACTAGTTTGACTAAGAAAAAGTAAATAATCCATTATTTATTTATTTAATTGATTAATTAATCTCTATTTCTTTATTTATTATTATTTTAATAAATTTTTACAACCTTTAATATATTTAAACATCTAATTGACCAATTCAATAATATAATGGTAAATAATTTAACCAATCTTGGTGCATATATGTAAATTTTTTCTATTAAATTATATAATAATCAATTATTATTAATAATTAATAAATATATTTAATTATTATCCATGTAATTCAACAAAGTATCAATTCAATAGTCAAACATGGAGTCAAACCAATTATAGAGAACAATAAATAAATAAATAAATAAATAAATACAAAAATAAAATAAAATATAAATATAAATAAATAAATAAAAACAAAAATAAAATATAAATACAAATTAATAAATAAAAATAGAAAAATTATTATTATTATTATTATTATTATTTTAAATAAATAAATAAAGTATAAATAAATAAATAAATAAAATTAATTAATTAATTAATTAAATAAATATAAAAATAAATATAAATATAAATAAATAAATACATAAATAAATAAATAAATAAATTTAAAAAAAAATAAAAAAAAAATAAAAAATCAAGAATATAAAGCAGGAATCCAGCACCTGCTGATATTCCAACCGTCGTCTCTATTGAGATTAACGGGTCGTTTTTCAATTTCAATAGCCTCTCTCAACTTACGATGATGGAAAGAATCGACCATTTCCATCAGTTGAGAGGCTATTGAAATTGAAAAAAGGCCCGTTAATCTCAATAGAGATGACGGTTGGAATATCAGCAGGTGCTGGATTCCTGCCTTATATTCTTGATTTTTTTTTTTTTTAATTATTTATTTATTTATTTATTTATACTTTATTTATTTGATTATTTTTATTTTTATTTATTTAATTAATTAATTAATTTTATTTATTTATTTATTTATACTTTATTTATTTATTTAAAAATAATAATAATAATAATAATAATAATTTTTCTATTTTATTTATTATTTGTATTTATATTTTATTTTTGTTTTTATTTATTTATTCATGTTTATATTTTTGTATTTTTAGTATTTTTGTATTTATTTATTTGTTACATTTATATAATTAGTTTGACTCCATGTTTGACTATTGAACTGTTGAATTACATGGATAAGAATTAAATATATTTATTAATTATTAATAATAATTGATTATTATATAATTTAATAAAAAAATTTACATATAGGCACCAAGATTGGTTAAATTATTTACCATTATATTATTGAATTGGTCAATTAGATGTTTAAATATATTAAAGGTTGTAAAAATTTATTAAAATAATAATAATAAATAAAGAAATAGAAATTAATTAATCGATTAAATAAATAAATAATGGAATATTTACTTTTTCTTAGTCAAACTAGCCGTTATCCTAACGGCTAGTTGAGCCATTTCTACATCTATTTATACTTAATGTCTGGATCTGATCTCTCATAGTCCTGATGATGAACCACACTGGTTGGTTCGAAACGCGTCGACCACGTTCTTTTACATGTGATTTTTACCGAAAGAATTTCTACTATTTATATTATGGATCACAGAAGCTTAGAATCCAAAAATATTGATTGTTTTAACACCTTTTTCACAAACACAAATGCTCAACACAAGCACAACCAATGCTCAACTTAAGCTCTGATACCATCTGATCTGAAAATGGAAATACTTGAAAATGGGTGCAAGGTATCCATTTCCATTTTAATTAAATGTGTGCAAAAACTCCAAGTCTGGCTGATTAAACAACTACTTAGAACTATTCTAGAGATTGACTGTAGGGGCATTTACTGGATATGTCACCTTTAAAGAAAGGATGAGATCCAGAGGCTACCTGGCCCTTTACAGACTCTGTCTATAGAACTTTTAGAATTTAGCACTCATAATATGAAAATGAAATGACTTATATTTGTTGTTCAAGATAGTCATTTTCCATAAAATATATATGCAAATTGTTATTTATGTCTTGCAATTGAAATAGAGTGTTTTTGGTAGTTGTATAAGAGTTTATGTGTCAAGGTAAGTTATTTTAATTTGATGCTTAACTTAGGAAATTATAAATATACAACAATATAACTTCAGCATATCATGACACATATGTTTGATGAGCAGTTCACCCCTCCTGGGCTACATTTGCTGGATCAAGCCTCCCAAAATGAGATTGTCCTCTTGTATTAAAAAGCTCTCAAATGCAATACAATATTATAAGTGTCTCAATGGACAAATCTGAATACAAATAATGATTCATAAGACAGGAAATAGCTAATATTGCTTTTCCAAATTCACTAAACAGTGAGGAATTACCATTAACAATGATTTCTTCATCAATGTCCTACTGGTTCTCTGAAATTATCTACTACTTTTTAGGCTATATAAGTCCTCAAATGCCTCTAAAAACTCTTCCAATGGCTTCATAAGGTCGAAATTATCTGAAATAGATCTTTTTTCACCTCAAACAGTTAACCACAGCTCAACACAGCTCCAACCCCAAAATGGCCCTAGTGACCCTGAAAAACTCTCCTGAAGGTTTTCGGCCTCTGAAAGTATTTAAACAAAACTGAAACATATCCCAATGGCTCTAGAATGCTATAAATAGTCAAAAATGACTTTTTTTCACCTAAAATGGTTAACCACAGCTCAACACAACTCCAAACCCAAAATGGCCCTCGTGGCTCAAAAATATTATTCGAAGCTAAACAGGCTGAATATCAGCTCCAATTGCTCTAAAACATATCTCAATGGCTTCATAATGATGAGAAGACCCGAAATAAAAAAAAAAAATCGTTCCAAAAGGTTGAGCCTATCAAAAGTTATGGCAAAAACCATTTTTGCCCAATTTGGCCTAAAACCACTCCACCAAAAATGGAGAAACTTCCAGTTAACGCCGATATTTTTGGTCCAAATGCCAAATTGGAAGAACCGCCAACCTTAACTGTTGGCAAAATATGAGTTAAATTTAAATGTGTTGAGAGAATGATACAACATCTGATAACATTCACAACACCCAAGTAGAGGAAAATTGTGTGTAAACATAAACATACAATGACTCTACCCAATATTAAGCGTTGAACATATTAATAACCACCATTTCAACTTAGAAGAACCAGGTAAAAATAAACCATTAAAACCAAATTGAGAAATTTCCCAGGTCCCAAACCCCACACACTAGAACAGGGCAGTTGAAGGAGATACCTAGCAAGTTGGTTTCTTGAAGCATCGATGAGGGTAGCATGACCACCAGTTCAAAAATCGTCCCTGTGGTTGTGTTGTGTAAGAATAGAATAAAAAACATTGACTGCAAAACCCTCGGTAATAAAGGGGCTCTATAACCTCAATACCTTCCCTTAGTCAATTTTGAAGAAGTGATTGTCGCCACAGAGAGGACACATGCCAAGCATGGCAAGATAAAATAAAACTTGAAATCAGATAATGTTGCAGACTTCCCCACTATAAAATACCACATACACTTGCCACCCTTGACATACACCATGCCATTTATAATTACACGAGGAGGAGAAATCGCATGCAGTCCAAGGGCCAAGGTGGGACAAGTGTTTAGTGTGGCACACTCCTTAAGTAAAATATTCTTTTTGAATTACAAGGATCCAATAATGAGTTGCATGCAAGCTTCATCCACTCCCATAGCGGATTTTTTCAGATCCATTAAAGAAAACCTACTGAGGAATGGATGAACCTCAGCTGATACACAAAGAAAAAAACGTAAATTATGGTTTCCATCTCCCATCACCTTCGTATTTTGAGTAAGCAACGTCGCCAAACCAAAATTTTCCATTCTTATCATACTTAACTTACATGTATCATGCTAGGATGGACACTTGTCCATCGCACTTCCATCCGCATTTAGTTATATAGTAGTTGATACCCAAATTGGGGAAAAATTTACAAGAATGTCAATGTTAACCATAAATACACAAAAATGCTTTGATGCTTCGGAAAAGGAGAACAAAAAATCCCTTGGAACAAAGGACATACCTGATTGAGCTAAACCATATAATGGTCCCACGGATTAATGAGACAATGTATTTATTTTACAAGTGTCATAGAGTTCAATGTATTCATTTGGAGTCAAACCATTACCTTATGACACACTTTGATACACGTTTTCAAGCAGAAGTCTGCAAAAAATTGTGGTTTCTATGGACAATTGAAACACTACTATGGATGATCACAACACTAGGGGAGTCTAATGACAAGGCCCGGCGGGTGTGATTAATAGGTACCTAGAGGCCTGGCATGGAACATTAACAATTGGTTTAAGGACGACACAGTCTAGTTGGTCTATCCGTACAAAAAATATTGGGACCAATGGTGATATAAGGGGGCAAGTGGTGCACGCAAAACAAAGTCAAAAAACTCCATCCATCCGTCCACTTGTAAAATTCACTCTTTCTTTGTTAAAACTCATTGATTATTTCCACGTACTTTCTCTTGGTGTATATCACTTATTTAGAGATAGAAAGAGACATATATTCAGTCATTCCAAAGGAATTGAAAGTTAGACGTTTGAAACTTAAAATCTAGCTATGAATATTTCTTAACTCTTTATGCCCTATGTTTAAGGGAGTTCAGATGCATAGCAAGTAGACGTAACGAAGCAATGATAGGTGTAGTAAGGAAGGAGTGAACTATGAAATGTGTTGGAAGTTATTATATCTCTCTCAAGTTTATCATAGTTTTAAAAAATTTAAAAACCTAAAGCTTTATATTTATATTTATATTTCTAAATATTTATTGGAAAGATAGATCTAAGTGGATTTAATTTCTCTGCTATATTTTATTTTCAGGTTGTTTAAATTTATTGGTAGGTGGCAGTATTTTGAGCTCTGCTAAAATGAGATATGTTTTGTACAAAAAGAAGACAACGAGGAGTCCAAATTCATTGCATAATCACCTTAAAAAGCGTTGGAATTCGAAAGGGTGAAATTTGTAAGATGCACGAGATTGGAAACCAAACTCAACAATATATTAATGAATGATCTCAAAGAATGATGTACATGATGTAACTCTAAATACAACAAGAAACTGTTGAATCAGTTCCTAGGTTTTCTTGGACTCTAGTAACCAATTACCCTAACACAAACTAACCCAAGGATTAGTTTTCTAACATTCCCCCCTTAATCTGAAGGGGTGTATCAAAGTCCAAGAATGAGAGCTCAAAATGCAAAAATGCATCTCAGGCAAGAGTTGAATGTCTCTCGGAAATTGTTTTTAAGTATGAACACAAACCAATATGGGAGAACTCAAGGTATCAACCAACACCAACTCTAGAACCTTCATAACAGTTCTCAGAACAACAAAAAATGTGGTTTTAAGGTGACCACAAACTCTGGAACTATTAATTTAGTTCCTCGAACAATTCTAAATATGGAAGTGCTTGTTCACAAACAACACAATCAACTCAATTAGAAAAAACTGAAGTCTAACAACTTTGGCTCTAACTGGTACAGGTTGTATAATATTCCAAATAGAAAATTTATAGTGATAACAAAAGACATGTAACAATTTTTTAGCACAAAATTTTGTTTAGTAAACACAAGTGCAGAAAATGTGCCCAGAACACCAAATTGGCCAATTTTATTAATATGATAAGCTGGAGTACAATATGATATGGAAGGAGTGCACCTGGGATTGCACAAGGCAAGCTACAAGTCTAAGGTGATTAACAAAAAAAAGGTACAGTTGCTACAATAATCTGCTCTCCTAGAACTATGCTGTCCTTGGCTTTCTCCAACTCCTGGTTGAATTTTTCACTTGATTTTCCCACTAAATAGTGCCCATAAAATTTTAGGAATTTGGGAAGGTGATCCTTACCTGAAACCCAGAAAAACTTAGACAGGGTTATCCTAACTTCCTATCCTCAAAATTGTACCCTTCACTACTTGGCCCTCCTCTAATTTCGAATTTTGTTGTTGTAGTTGCTCCTATATATTTTTTCCCTTCAAAATACCAACAAACCTCCTCAACTATATCTCCAGACAAACCCCCAACTCCTCAGCTCCAAATTCCTTCGTCAAACATTGATTCAAATTTCTTCCCTCCTATGATTGGGCAGTCACTAGGTGGATGACACAGTCCCTGAAGAAATTATAAATAGAACTGTGTATAGTTGGTTCCTTAGGGTTTGAAACTGCTCCAACACTCCTGAATATCCTTAATGATTCCTCATGTAGCTATTCTAGATTATTTTCTCCACAACCCAACTTCCCTAACACTAGTTGACTCCTTCTACTACGCAGCACCAACTCTCATTGCGTCCCAGCCTCTCTAGAAATGTGTTGGACCTGCAGACTCTGACTCCTCTGGTCACAAGGTACTGAAAGAGCCCTTCTTAAGTAGCACTCGAAATCCACCGGGGAAGGGATGAGCTTCTCTCCTTGGGAAGCTCCTGTGCTAAAAAACACAACATTGGCTCAACTAAACATCTAAGGTAATTCGATTTTCTGAATGTGCAAATGATACCAATGCCTCCTCCAAACCTTCCTTTTATAAGTGTTGGCCATGAAAAACTTGTGGGTCCCTCCACCAATTCGATTTTCCCAAGGGAATTAGAATTGTTTTCTTCTCTAATACGCTTTCCTTGTGGGCCCCATCCTCCACTAGTAATTTAATTTATTTTTTCTCCTATGTTGGCCACAAAAATGTACTTTAACTTATTTAATTCAAAATTGAAAAAAATGTATTTTCCCAAACGTTAGGAAAATTTAGGAAGAGACATTACAGTCCTCTACTCCCAGATGTTTCTTGACCCTAAGAAACTGCAAAACTGGATGTTGTAATTTATGTTCATTCTCCCACGTGGCATCCTCCTCTGACAAATACTTCCACTTGACCAAGTGCTCCCGGATCACCCTATTCCTCAAACTCCTTTCCCTGGTATCCAATATAAGCTTCAGTGTCAAAACCAAATGTTCCTCATCATCCAATGGAGGCAACTCTTCTCCTACTATTACATTTCGCCCCAATGCCTTCTTCAGGCATGCGATGTGGAATACATTATGGATCTGGCTCTCAAAAGGCAACTCATAATTCACCTCACCAACTCTCCTCACCACTTGGTAAGGTCCATAAAATTTAGGCTGTAATTTATCTGCACCCTTCTTCTTGAGTGAATATTTCTTGTATGGCTACAGGCACAAGTAAACCATGTCTCTAACCTCGAACTGTCTCTCCACCCTATGCTTATCAGCATATATCTTCTGCTAATTCTGGGCTACCTGCAAATTTTTCTTGAGAGCCCAGATAATCTCCTGGCTCTCTAGAACCCAATTCTTGGCCCTTAGGGCCTCGTTGTCTCCAAAAATCATATAAAAAAAATTGAGTTCATCATATACATAAATAGATCGAAAAGGGGACATACCAATAGACATGTGATAAGTCGTGTTGTAGCAGAACTCCCCTAGATGCATCTATTTGACCCACATTCTTTGTTTCCATGTCACATAATTGTCTAGGTACCCCTCCAACCACTTGTTGTTCACAACCTATGTTTTCATATCGGTCTGGGGATGATAGATAGTGTTGGGTGTGAGCTCAATCCCCACCAAGTGGAAAAACTCCTGCCAAAAAGCTACCATGAATCTAATGTCCCTGTCACTCACAATGGTCTTGGGTAAACCATGCAACTAGAAGACCTCTTGAAAGAACAACTCAGCCACCTGGGAGGCTAAATATCTCGAAGAGATAGCGAAGAAATGGGAAAAATTTCTCAGTCTGTCCACTACCACATAAATACAGTTTATCCCATATGCTGCTGGTAGTCCTATGATGAAATCCATAGACACACTCTCCCACTTCCTCTCTGTAATAGTAAGTGGTTGCAACAATCCGGCTGGATGTGAGAGCTCCACATTTTCCTCTGGAAATACATGCACTCTCTCAAATGTCATAGAACATCTCCCTTGAAACCCCTCCAAGATAATCTCTCCCTCACGCGGTAGGTCTCAAGGAAACCCGGGTGCCTTGCTAGTGGAGAATCATGCGCTGCTTGCATGAACTTCTCCCTCAACTGAGATCCTAGGACCAAATAGATTTGATCCTTGTAATAGATCACATTATTCATCACTCGGATCGGTCATCCCTGTGTTTACCATCCAAGATCTTGAATGCCTCCCTATCTTTGGAATACTCAACCAATAGTTGAGCCTTCCAATCATGCATGACATCCACCAGTGACATCATTGTTGGTCTGCGTGAAAGGGCATCAACTACAATGTTGTGTTTTCCCTTCACGTACTATATCTCGAAGTCGTGAGCTTGGAGCTTACTCACCCACTTTTGTTTCCTCAACCACTTTGTTTTCCTCTCCTCCAATGATTGTTGCTCGTGAGCTTGGAGCTTACTGAAGCATTCTTGGTTCTAGGGAAGTGTCACCATCATATTTTTCTTGAATGATTGGAGAAGTCTGATTTTGGAATACCTTCCTAGAATATAAATGGATATCTTTATAGTCCAATTTATAGGTTCGTAAAATGGGAGCTTAGCATTGTAAGTGGGTTGAGTTACTTTATTATTCAGGTTAGGCATGAATTGAGATGGTAGTTGAGGTCTTTGTTGAATTTGAACTTAAGTGGGTTGATTTTAAGGTATTTGAAGTTGTTGTGGATAATTATGAGGTGGTGCTTGTGGTGTCATATTAATGTAAGAAGAGGTTCCTCTCCATCATGGACCCACCCTTGGTTTTACAACTGAGGTGGCCATTGTAGCCAATGCATAGGAGGATACAAACCAAAGGTTGGAGGAGGAGTACATAAATATGATACCTAATGGTTTGTTTCCATATGATTGAGGGGGTCAAGTTTTATTTTGGGCCACGAAGTAGATTTGTTTCATTCCTTCACTGGCTTCTTGAAATATAGCCTTAAGCTCTGGAAGAGAAGGAAAATTTTCACTTGAATGTTTTTGCTCACAAATATTGCATTATGTCTCAATATTGTTTAATAGACATTCTCATAGAGGATTATTTTTGCAACATTTAGAGAAGAATATAAAAAGTTCCAAGTCACATTCCTCCTTTTTCTTGGCCCGAAAAAAATCCAATTGGGAGCTTAGGTTGCTAAGGATATCAATTTTGAAATTTTCTAATAGATTTCCTAGATTAGCTTTTGTCACCCCTGCTCCACTAGATTTATTACCTCTGCCGATGATTTCAGTTATACTTTGAACTTCCTTTGGAATTCCTTGTACATAGCTCACATATCTTATCGTAAGACAACTAAGAGACCTCACTTTCCCCCATAAGATTTAAGTTTTAAAGGCAATCTTCCCATATCCCCTTAAGAAAAAGATACACAATGTCTCAGGATATAGGGTGTTCTTATTTTTCCTTTTTAGGGTATACTCGAATCATTCCACACAATCTTCCAAACCTTCATCATTGGCTTGGTACATCCTAAAGATTTCTTCCTTAATATCTCAAACTTTACAATAATTTTCATATTTTTTCAAGAAGATCCTCTTCATTTCAGCCCATGTATGAATGGAGTTTCTTCTAAGTCCCATAAACCAATGGAGTGTTGAATATTTAAATTTTCAATGAAAAACTTCAATTTTTGTGCATCTGTGGTGTAGTTGTAACTACAACAAAAGACATCAAACTGAAACAAAAATGTGTCAGGGTCTTCCTCAAGTAGGCCATGAAAGTTGGGAAGGATAGAGAGAGTAATATTGTTCATTTGTACCATCGCATTAGGATCTTGTATGAGGAACTCAAAAGTAACAAGACATTGTGGTCAGTTTAACTCTTCATCCGACAAATTTTCCTCGTCTATAGTTTTGAGGTTTTGGACTTTGTTAAATGCGGAAAAAAATTTCTATTCCTTCGTGAAATTAACTTCCTTACCCTATTGGTTCCCCACCTTTCGGTGGTTTCCCTACCGCGCTATCATGCACAAAATTTCCCCCCTCATGTTTCCCTTCTTTGTTTTCTAGAGTGTTAGTATGAGTGGCTCCTACTGCACCACGTATTGGGGTTTTTATGAATTTTTTATTTCTTCTACTTATGGTGTCTAATGAACATGCTCTAAATGAAATAAATTCGAGATGTAGGTTATTGAAAGGGTCACTAACTACATCACTTTGGTCTCTTATACTCCTAGTGTCATTTCCTACTGGACAAGAACTTTTAGTACTTTGAGTGCCTCCATGGAAATGATGCCAAAAATGACATTTTTAATATATGTATTTTTATTAAGAGATAATTCACATAGTCATTTGAATATACACCACAGTTTATTAACTTGCAAGGAATCAATGTTATCTACACCAATACAAAAATTCCTACAAAGTGGTATGCTTATGCGTAAAACCTACAAGTGGTGACAATTAGATTTAATACAGGTCAAACTATTATGAGTATCCTAGCCATAATTTTACCCAATTACTGGAGTGAAAAAAATATAAACATCTAAACCCACGAAGGTGGGTTACAATTTTGTGAGAATCGGGGGTGGAAAAGTGATTTTCCCAACAGTTCGGTCGAACATTTATAAAAGTTCAGCCGAACTGTCTTAGAGTTTGGTCAAAATTTTGAAATTAGTTCAGTCAAACTCGTTCTGTCGCTTACATTGATGGTGTATTGATGACGCGTGCAAATAGATTTTTCGTCATAGATGAGAAAACCAACAACTAAAGTTTGGCCGAACTAATAGTTTGACCGGACTATTAGCTCGGCTGAACTTTAGTTTATAAATACACCAACCCTGAATCGTTAATAGGTTACGGGCTTATTGTTGTCATATTACCGCATTGTGGTCTTATTTTTGTTGTCGTATTATCGCGTTGTAGGGTCACAGTTGCAGGTGAGAATTTTCTGGTTTGTTTTTGCTGTGATTTTTTTTTATTGTTGTGAAATTTGTTGGATTTCTGGATTTCTACTATTTTAATTTTATAGTTGTTTTTTTTGTTTTTGTGAGTTATTTGTAATCTATGACATCCTCGACCTCCTTCTTGTCTTCTCGTTGTGGGCTTGATGTCTTCTGTTCATTGCGGCCTCGATGTATTCTTCTCATTTCGGCCTCGACGTCTCCGAATTGGCGAATTATAAATTGGCAAATTGTAGTTTAAATGTAATTTTCTGAAGTCTCTGAATTGGAAAATTATAGTTTAAATGTAATTAGAAAGCTGGTGAATGCTTTCTGTATGAAGCCGACCAGGACCTTGGTTGAAACTTACCTTAGCAGAGCTAGCTCTTTGACCCTTTATAACTAAATAGTCTATACAAATAACTTTTCATATCCTCCCAATACCCGACCATCCCCTTACCAGAATGGCCTTGCAATGCTTTACTGGAACGAAGACTTATTTCTAGCTAGCCTCCCAGTTATAAGCATAAACGTGTTACTCTAATTTATTGGGACTTAGAGTTCACTATAGCTAATTAGATTATAACTACACTAGTTGGACTGAAGTTGAACTATTTGGGACGTAAAGTTCTCAATACATGCAACCTCTAGATACCCTTAGAGGCATGGACAACATTTCACGGTCGATTCTGTCTCTCTTCAACTCTCTTTGAGAAAATTATTTGGAGGTTTATCATTAAATATCCACCATATACTCAATAATTATAAATATATCTAACATACCTCTATTTTATTAATATAGTTGTGTTAATTGATAGGCATTTCTGGTTATTCTCCATTTTTCTTTATGAAACCATTTTATTAGTTTTTTATGTCATTCAGCAATGTGTGGTTCACAAGTAACACCATATTCATATCCTGTTGTTGGGCATCATGTTAAATAAGGATAAAATAAATTTGTGCTAGGTGTTTGGAAGAAAAATGATATCATTTTCTTAACATCAGAAAAATAGAAACCCTTCTTCACATCACACAACCACAAGCCAGATTACAAACACAATTATATTAGACCTACCACATCCATCTCAAGCTATAATTTCAATGAACTAAACCAGGCATAGAGCTTTCACCTCAATTTATAATTTCATACACAAAGACAAACATAGGTAAGCAGCTCCAAGTTGGGTATCTAGTTAATCTTGTCCGCGGTCATGTATCTAGTAGGATACTACTGGCTTGCTACTGGTGGCTTTCTCTTTTGCTGGGTTTGTAAAAAAGCGTTATTCATTATGCAATCACAGTGATTAGTATCCCAACCATTTCAACTTCTGGTTACATATAATACTAGTGATTACAAAGCTCGTAATTAGTGTAATGTTTGTGTTACTGGTTTCCTTATACTAGTCTTTTACCTTTCATCCTAGTCTGTTACTCTTTGAATCATCCTAACCAAGATCATACCAAATGAGCCCAACTCTGTTGCAGGTTGAACGTACATTATGCAATCACAGCGATTATTATCCCAACCATTTCAACTTCTGGTTACATATAATACTATTGATTACAAAGGTTGTAATTAGTGTAGTGTTTGTGTTGCCGGTTTGCTTATACTAGTCTATTACCCTTCATCCTAGTTTGTTACTCTTTGAATCATCCTAACCAAGATCATACCAAATGTGTCCATATCTATTGCAGGTTGAACTTAATTCACTTTTAGAATTCTGAAATACTGATAGGAGTGTTTTTTTTTTTAAATTTAATTTTGTTTATCTGATTCTAAAATATTCTTGCTTAAAACTTATAAATTATCTTTAAACTACAGGTTGAACTTAACTCAGATTGTAAATTTCAGAAATACCTTATTGAATTCGATTTCTTGAACATAGAATTCTATTGTTTTTGAGGTCATCTGTCTCATTTTAAAAATATTTTTCAATTGTTTTTTCAGAAACACCTTTTGGAATTCGATTGCTTGAACAGAGAATTCTATTGTTTTTGAGGTCATTTGTCTCATTATAAAAATATTTTTCAATTGTTTTTGAGGCCATCTGTCTCATTTTTAAAATATATTTCAATTTTTTTTTAGGTCATTGTTGAGCAATGGAAAAGGTATGAATGTACTATGTGTTTTCCCACTCTTTTACTTTAAACATAATTCTTTTTACCTTAGAAAGATGACTTATTACAAGAATTGTGGTAGAATTGTGAAGATTTATGTTTATTGTAAGATATGACTAAAAACTGCCTTTTACTGCTAAAAATAGGAATTAGGCGAGGTGAGAAACTATACCAGAGGCGTGGCTAAAGTAAATGCAACTGCTGTTCCTCCAGGGTTAGACCAAATCCTGCCAAAGACAAGGAAATCCGAACGCATCGCTAAGAAAAGGCAGGGGACAGCTCGACTCGTTCAAAGGAGATCAAGTGACAGCTAAAGAAAGAAGGGAAGTGAATCCCTCAGGATCCTTTGATCCTGAGGGATCACTGTTCAACCTCATCTCATTCCTCTTCTTGTCCGTCGAGTTTGATATATAAGGCAACGCCTTTAGTGATTGTAGGGGAGATCCTTTGATTCAAAACATTCCTTTTGTAATATTACGTTTTATTAACTCTCGGGTTTAGAGAGCGATCTCTGTAATACTTTTATGCTCGATTAATACAAAGGCATGTTTCATTTCATCTTTCAAGTTTTGAAGTAACCCAGCAGTGTTTCACTGGTGCTAAGGGCCCGACCCTGGTGGAATTACTCTATTGTTTGTATTTATATTCTGTGATTACTGTCGTGTGACAATTGCGTTTGGTTTTATTACAGTTACAGAGTTATTTGATTGTTGTTGAATTGAGTATTGGTTTGCTGTGTGTGCTAATGAATTGCATCGCCATTCTATTTTAGCAGGAATCGTGATTACTGTTTTATTCATATTGCTATCTCTTATAAAGCTTTGTTGTTCTATACTTAATTCTGTTTGTTGTTCCATTGGATTATGGTTCATTTCAATTGACTATTTCATATTGTTGGCTGTCGACAGGGTTGGAGTTTAAGAAGACTTGTTACCTGATTGATTTAAGTTTATATTTGTTGTTCAATTGAATTTTGTTGTTCAATTACTGTTTTCTGTTCATTTCTAATTCGTTAGGTTTAGATTTGTAGAGAGATTTTTTACAGTTGCTGTGTACACATAGGAATTACGGATTGTTTTTCATTTCCAATTTTTGCTATTAGAAGAAGTTCTTCTTAGTTATTTTCATCAGCAAGTAGTTCAAGTTCGATTTCACTTTGATTGCTTAAAGAGTAGGACTGTCAACTGTAGAGAACATTGGTTACTGCTTCCAAGTTCCCAGATTGATTGCCTTGTCTTAGTGTGATTTCAGTTGCATCGATTTCTAAGGGAATGAGTTATTGCTATTGTATCCCTGATTGATGTTTTGCAGAGTGAGTAGTTAATATTTCAGAGTATTTCCACTCACGTTAGTGTAATTAGATTTCTTTACAAGCATTTGTTTACTCTTGTATCTAGAACACTATACTACATCTTTCATAGCATTACTCTTAGCTAAATTGCAGTCTCAAACAGAGTACACTATTGAAATAAAAAGTCGCTCCCGGATTGATAATTAATGTAGGATAATTAGGTGTTTAAAAGATACCTTTTATGCCTCAACATTTTGGCACCATTGCCGGGGAGGGTGTATGCCATTTCGAAGGAGTGATGCACAATTGATTTTCTTATGCTCGCGAAGAATTGGGTATTAAAGACGGAAGGTAAGAACCTGCGCACCGGGCAAGGATCATACTTGCTCACAGCCCACTTCACAGTAGAATTAGGTAAACTTATTTCTTTAGGTAGGAATGAAGGCTTGTTTTCTTGAATGAATAAACCAGCTAAGCAAAACAAAATTCCTCCTAAACCTAAAAAACCTAAGGGACCGGTGACCCTTGGGCGAACAACTTTCATTGATGAAATCCTTAAAAAGACTGAATCTCAGCCATCAATAGGACCTAGGAAAGTTATCTCTAGATAGCCTACTAGTTCCCTTCAGGGTACAGAGTCACCATCTGAAGCCTTTGCTAAGATACATAGTCAAACAGTGGGAATTGAGCAAGATTCCCAAGAAATTGAGAATCCCTGCCCAATTTCTCCACAAGAAGGGAACTCTAGTAATTTCCGTGAAGGAGAAGGGGAAACAGGAGAAGCAGAAGAACCAAAATCTCCTCTTGAAATAGTCCAAACAGTGAGCAGTCCAGATAAGGGAAGTACTGTCAAACTTATTCAAAACCAAGGACCTGAATCTCCTCAAACAATAGGCCAGCAAGGAATACTTATTGTTCTAAATCAGGAAAGTGTTGTCAAGGCCATTCCTACTCCTTCTAGTCAGCCTAGGAATTCCATTAAGATCTCGGAAGGATATTGGCACATATTTTATCAAATAGCCCAAAACCAGAACCAACAAACACCCCAGCAAACCTCTACACTGCAATATCGTATAGTAGATACTGTAGTTAATGCACCTATGAAAGCCATTCCCCTTCAACATATTCCTACATTTCATGGCTTGACATCAGAAGATCCAGATGCATTTCTGTTTGAATTTGATGTGTTATGCAGGGGGTATGACTATACCACCGATCCCCAAAAATTAAAACTATTTCCTTCCACATTAAAAGAAGCAGCCTTACGATGGTTTATGGGGCTAGGTGGGGGTGTCATAACTGATTGGGATCGGATGAAAGCTGTGTTTTTAAAGAAATATCAAGATTATTGCAGGTATCAGGAACTAAAAGATGAAATATTCCAAATGACACCCAAACCGAATGAAACCCTGGAAGAATATGTGGAATGGTTTCAATAAAATCGTCAGAGATCTCCTTATGCATCCTTACCCTTACCTGATAATGTGCTGAAAACTACATTAATTAGGGGAATGAAGGATCAATGGGTTGAAACATTGAATATTATGGGAAAAGGTGATATATATCAGGAAAGTTATGCTAACATCATTGATTTGTGTATCAGGAGTTCGAGGGGAAATACAAGGCTAAAATCAGTGGAGCGTGACATGATTACAAGGGATAATAAGACCTCCAATGAAGGTGTAACTCATGCAGAGATTGGAAACCTACTGGAAGATTTTAAAATAGATATTCTAGGGACTCTAACAACGCAGTTCGACATTATGCAAGCTAAAAAAAAGCAAGTAGAAGCAGAGCAAAATTTGGCAGTATTCTGTCCTAGATGTAGGAAGAAACACAGCCATAAAGAGTGTCTGCTGGATGTAATCAAATTTTGTGCCATTTGCATGAAAGACCACCCCACAGAAGGATTTCCCTCGCTTCCTAGCCTAAAAGCAGTCTATAAAGAGGCAGAAGAAGAATCAAAAGTGGTATGTCTGCTTAATCAGTGCCGACAATGGCAGCCACGACAATCAGGTATGCCAACTGATCCATTTTCTTCTTTTCAGCCTCCTCAATACAATGCTCAGCAATATAATGGAATGTGGAAAAATCAACCACCTTTCCCCAATTGGTCACAACAACCATTCCCTACATCATCATGGCCAAATCAAACAAATCAAACTAATTGGCCAAATTTTCCTTTCTGCCCACCGTTTTGGAAAAACAATACTTATCCAACACAATGGTCCCCCTCTGCTTCGCAGAGTCAGGCCTGGCAGTCAAACTGGAAAATACCTACAAATCAGCCAGCTGGAACAATTCCCCTCTCTCAACCTACACTGCCAGCTCCCTATACAAACCCCCAGACCAACTTAAGACCGCAACTCCCAGACCAGCCCAACCCAAACCCAAACAATAGGCCAGTTCAGTCTATCCAAATAATGGAACCACTAGAATTAGAAACTGAACTGAGGGAGTGTAATGACCTTCAATTAAGGTTTGGGCGTATAGTAGAAATAGAGAGAGACAAAAATGTTCATATTGAAGATCCGTTACCTGTAGAAAAAACATTGCAAAAAGAGAAATAGGTTCAACAACAAAATCAACAACAAGAAACAACCTCTTCTCCACCATTCCCAGAACTATTAATCATACCTCGCCCATTAGAACATCCTGATTTTGATCTTCTAGGAGAATTAAAAAATTTGTGTATAAAAATCCCTCTCCTCCAAGCTATCCAAGACATCCCTATTTATGCAAAAACCATTAAGGAACTGTGCATAAAGAAGCCAAAGAGGAGAAAAACCACCAACTCAACTATCCAAATAGTCGGTACTCTATCTTACTTATTATCAGGAATGGAAGCACTTGTAAAATATGAAGACCCAAGAAATCCTATAGTGACAGTGCAAATCAATAGGCAATTGTTCCCAAATGCCTTAGTTGATTTGGGAGCTGCAATCAATATCGTAACAACCACTACCTGTCAAAAACTTGGCATTTCATCACTAGAACCAACAACAACCTTATTGGAATTGGCTGACCGATCGATAGTCAAACCAGAGGGTACACTACAAGATGTAATGGTATCTGTATATTCCTGGGAATACCCTGCTGACTTCCTGGTTATCAACCCAAAGAACCGGTTAGATGGACACCCGTTAATCCTAGGTAGACCTTGGTTGGAAATTGCCGATGCTTATATTGGATGCCGACAAGGCAACATGACAATAACAAGAGGAAACCATGTCAATAATTTAGCTTTATATCCCCCAGCCCAACCAAGCCTATCAATAATCAAAACAAGAAAACAACATGTATCATATCTTATGGAAAATATGAGATCACCTCTAACTGTAGAATATGCCCTTGATTTTAAAGACCAAACAGAGGATGATATCATTAATATTTTTATTAATAAACCACAAATTATATCCCATCTACAATGTCACATGATCAAGGCAGCATTTGATAATAAAGAAGAAGAAGATCCTCTGAAAGACATCCCTGATTAAGTAATACCCACTACTTCTGTGTACAATAGCAAGATTGTAGAGATTGAACCAGGAAAAACTATAAACATTAACAAAAATCTGAATGTTGAACAAGAAGAGAAGTTGGTCCAATTACTACGGAAATATAAAGCAGCCTTTGCTTGGGATTATCCAAACATGAAGGGAATTGACCCCCAATTATGCACACACCACATTTATACCGAAAAATATGCGATACCCATTCGCCAACCCCAAAGAAGATTAAACCCTCACCTTAAAGATATTGTGAAAGCTGAATTACAAAAACTATTGGATGTCAATTTTATTTACCCAATATCTGATAGCAAGTGGGTCTCTCCATTAGTAGTGGTACCAAAGAAGAATGGGAAGTGGAGAATATGTGTAGATTACCGAGAACTCAACAAGGCAACCCAGAAAGACCACTTTCCCCTTCCTTTCATTGACCAGGTATTAGACACATTGGCAAGAAAGAAATTCTTTTCTTTCCTCGATGGCTTCAGTGGATACAATCAAATCCAGATTTCCCTTGAAGACCAAGAAAAAACTACTTTTACCTATCCTTGGGGGACATTTTCCTACCGAGTCTTACCTTTTGGCCTATGGAATGCCCCTACTACATTTTGAAGGGCCATTCTCAGCATCTTTTCAGATTTAATAAATGAAGGGCTCGAAGTATATATGGATGACTTCACACCTTACGGAGATGACTTTGAGCCAACATTATAAAATCTAGAAAATGTGCTGCAAAGATGTATTGACACTAGGCTTTGTTTAAGCCATGAAAAGTGTCATATGATGATGAACAAAGGAGTTATCTTAGGGCACTATATTTCAGCAACTAGAATTCAGGTGGATCCAGCCAAAATTCAGATAATTTGGTTAATACCCACACCCACCACACAAACAGAGGTACGTAGCTTTCTTGGATTTTATGGTTATTATAGGAGATTTATAGAACATTATTCTCAAATAGAATAGCTGCACCTTTATATGCACTAATAGAAAATGTTGATTTTATTTAGACAGATAAATGTGACAATGCCTTCAACGATCTGAAAAATCTTGTATCAACAACCTCAGTGCTGAGGGGCCCAAATTGGAATTTGCCATTCCAAATTTCATCTGATGCCTTAAACACAACGATTGGAGCAGTGCTTGGGCAGGAAGAAGATAAAAAACCATATGCAATATATTATATTAGCAAAAATATATCTCCTGCTGAACTAAATTATACTGTGACTAAGAAGGAATTTTTAGCTGTAGTACATGTTGTAAATAAATTTAGACATTATATAACTGGGTATCCTGTAGTTCTATATACTGATCACTCTGCCATTAAATTTTTAGCAAATAAACTTGTTACAAATGGGAGAGTGACAAGATGGTTGATTTTATTGTAGGAATTCGACATTACAATTAAACATCGACCTGGAAAAGAGAACCATGTAGCTGATTTTCTGTCAAGGATGCCAAAGCCAACAGACACAGAAGCAGTTGAAGACCACTTCCCACATGAACACTTGTTCGTTGTTACTGTTAGAACCCCATGGTATGCTGATATAGCAAATTATTTTGCAATAGGTAAATTACCTAAACATCTAACCCTTAATGAACAAAAGCAGATAATACAACGTAGTACCCGATTCTCTTGGATTGGGGGCTACCTGTTTCATATAGGGTCAGATATGCAAATTAGGAGATGCGTCCGGGAGGACAAGGTATTTGATATTTTGAAAGCATGCCATGATGGTCCGTGTGGCAGACATTTTGCATATCGTAGAACCGCCCATAAGGTTTTACGGACAGGCTATTGTTGGCCTACCATTTTTAAAGATGCCAAAAAATTTGTGCAAGCCTGTGATAGTTTCCAAAGGGTAGGTCGCCCTGGACAGTGCGACGAAATGCCTTTGAACCCACAACTAGTAATTGAACCATTTGAATGATGGGCGCTCTATTTTGTTGGCCCTATTAGCCCCCCATCAAACCAAAAAACATATATCCTAGTTGCAACCGAGTATGTTACTAAATGGGTTGAAGTAGAGGCACTTTCAAAAGCTACATAGGACTCTGTAATACAATTTCTTTTCCAAATCTTTGTGTGATATGGCCTCCCAAGGGACATAATCACAGATGGAGGACCACAGTTTGTAGAAAATAAACTTGCTGAAACATTACAGAATTACCACATTCAGCACAAGATTACAACCCCATACCACCCACAAGCAAACGACCAAGTAGAGAGCACGAATAAAGTGATTGAGTCTATATTGAAAAAAACTGTTCACACAGACGTGACTGGGCCTACAGATTTCCAAAAGCCTTGTGGGCATACCGAACAACATGGAGAGCCACTACGGGATATTCACCATATCAATTGGTATTTGGAAAAGAGCCCATCTTTCCAATAGAGTTTGAAATTCAGACACTGAGAACAACCCAAAAGGTGGGTCTAGATTTAAATGAAGCCCAAGCCAAAAGACTACAGCAAATTAATGAGTTAGATGAAATTAGGCTCTCTACTCTTCAGCACACCGCGTTAATTCAACAACAGAGAGAAAAATGGCACGATGCCCTTATCAAAGAAAAGATCTTCCATGAAGGAGACTGGGCACTCCTATATGATTCAAGGTTTCAGGATTTTTCAGGGAAACTACAGAAAATATGGCTTGGACCTTACGAGATAAAAAAAGTGCATGACAATGGCACTATTACATTAACCACCATTGATGGATCTGGACATTCCTTCAAAGTAAACGGTCATTGAGTACGATTGTATCATAAACCGCTTACTCGAGAATCCTTCTACCAACAATTATGCGAATATTCTACCATGAAAATTCTGGTTGAAGGGGATAAATCCTCCTCGGCACCCATTCATTAAATTATTTTTTTCTTTTGAAATTTGTACATAAAGATTGTTCGTTTATTTTTCTTGTTTGTTTTATGGAATTCTGTTTTTTTGCAAACTCTGTTTATTTCGCTTATTTTTATTTTTTGTTGTTCCTTTCGAAAGGAACAACAACTTTGTTGAGAGTGTTTTTGTTATTCCTTTTGAAAGGAACAACAGTCATGCTACTTATTTTTTCTGTTTCGTAGATTGTTTTTATGTTCCTTTTGAAAGGAATAGCAGTTTCGCAGATTCTTTTTGTTGTTCCTTTCGAAAGGAACAACACTTTTCGCAGATTTTTTTCTTGTTGTTCCTTTCCAAAGGAACAACATTTCCGCAGATTGTTACTGTTGTTCCTTTCCAAAGGAAAAACACCTTTTGAGTGGATTTTTTTTTTTTAAACCAGCATTTTGAGGATTTCTGATGACTCTCCTAAAGGAAAACATACTATTTATACAAAATCATACAAATTAAAGCTTATTGGAATCAGCAAATCAAAATAAATTGTCATTTTTTTAAGAAATTGTTTGGTGATGATAAGAAAAGGAAAAGGACATAATCAATAACATGAATTTGTTGTTTTACTATCACTAGAATTAATATGATCGATTATCCTTGTCATGTTGGTTCTTCCCCAAATCTTTATAACTTTCTTTGATTTTTACTTATAGAGTAGGAATAAGGGCATATTCTTTTCTATTGAGATGTTTAGACTTCTTCCACCATCCCTACTCTTAAGGAGTGTTGAGCCATCCTTTATATATAAATAGGAAAGTGCTATATTAAAAAGAAGAAAAAATATTTATATATTTCACAAACAATTTTATGAGATGAAAGATGGAGGATAGGGGGTCTCATCAAGAGCCAGCCTACCATGATCATAAGGAAGCAAGTGAAGTGGCATTCCCATCATGACCACCACACCAGGGATATGGTCCAATGGACAATTGAAAAAAAAAAAAAAAAACGAAGAAGCCCTTGGAACAGGAGGTCTCATTACGAGCCGGCCTGCCCAATTTTCACTTCTTCCCGGTGAATGGCATTGTGATTCACCTGGTCCCCAATCCAGCACAATGGCCTCCGTTATGACATTTAACAACACTTCCTAGGCATAAATAAATGACAATGGTTCCAAGGGTGAGAAAGCAACTTTGTCAAGGTTATGGAAATATGTGGGCAACAGAGCTCTGCTAATGGTATTGGAGTCACATTTGTACACATCAATAGTAATATTAAACTTTTTTTCCTATATCTCTATCTAAGTATCAAATGAAGGTATGAATCCTAAACCTTTGATTTTGAACCTATCATACATGAAAATCATCATAAATCGATCACATTAGTTTGAGTGGGTAATAAACGCATGTGTACTTGTGTTCATCTTAGATGTCCCTTATCCTTATCTTTAAATCATTACAAACGTTTCTATATCTATTTGTGATTTAATCACACGCATCGATTTCAGTAAATGCAATAATTTGGTTGATTGTATCATAAGTATGCATGCTTTTTCCTATTGTACAACTATTGTGCAGTACTTTTCCTCTCTTATTTGATGGTTGAGGAGGACCTATCATCCTCCAGGGGGCGCGCGGATGCCTCTTAATCATTGCATGCATATCAAATCCCTATTTTTTTTATCTGTACATAGATCAAATCCCTACATTCTAGGGAATTAAAAAAAACTTAACGATATTATTCCAATTCAACGTGTTGTGTTGTTCCATTATACCACTGTGTTTGGAAAGAAGTAACAGTGTGCAGAGAAGATGGGAGGTCGACCAATTCGTAGTGAACCGCAAGTGCTAGTTGTTTATGATGCTGCATGAGAGATTTTGGAAAAATTGGGGTGGATTACATACTTTACAAGGCTGCAAAAACCCCATGAAACAATGGCTACTGAGTTTTTACAGAATTTGCAGGAAGGATACTCCGTGGTTAGAGGAAGAAAGATAGCCGTAATAGATGAAATAATTGTAGAGGTGTCTGGTCTACCAGTGCAAGGAACCATATGGACTCATAAGAAGGTCAGGCTTCAAGAATCCATGAATATTTTCCAGGATGACGAACAGGCATTGATCATCAAAGGAAAAGGAGTTCAGCCAACATCATTGGGAGAACCATGGACGGAATTGGAAAAGATAGTGCAGGCCTATATAACATGCGATGGAAGGAAAGACGTGGTAAGACCTCGCCACCTTAAGCTATTAGCAGTATTAAAGCAAAAATGTACTGTAAATTTACCTGCATTTTTAAATTCCTTACTGCATGATGTTTCTCGTAGTATAAGAAAAGCTCGGCATACAGACATGGTGGTAAGCCACCATTTCCTAATCATATTAATAGTAAGTCACAGTCTCGCCCAACAACAGACCATTTGGGAAGAATTGATATTTTTGATTGATGGAGGGTTAGCCTTACCTGCCCCAAAACAGAAGAGAATGGACAACTCGGCAGCTGAGGCATCAAATCGTAGACAGTCCCCCCGTTCAAAAAGAAGTACGGGAATGATAGAAGGCCTTCCGGGTAGCAGTATCCAACCCTTGGAATTGCCCAGCTCAGAGGATGAACAACCTCCACAATTGGAAGGAGGAAGTCCTCGTACTGATGAGGGTGAAGAAGAAATGAGCCACCACACCAGTGGTGAGAAATAAACCAGTGCAGAAGAAGGAAATAATGAAGAAGAGGAAATTGAGGGAGAAATTCACTACTCGGATGAGGAATAAGGTAGTTACCATACCTGCGAGGAGGACGAAGATAATCACAACAGTGAAAGAGAAGGAACAGAGCCTCCCAAAAACACTACTGTAAGCTCACCACAAAGCCCTTTGCAAGAAGACCAATTGGCCCAAATTCTGGCCAATATGAGTGAATATGTGTAGCCTCACAGCCCACTAGACCTTAATGTTGATATCAATCAATTGCAGGAGCACTTTGTTGTCAATAAATAAATGGCTGAGGAAATGCCAGATGAAACAAAAAACCCCAACAAAACGATAAAATCAGCTGGGGTTGCTTCCCTTGAGAAGTATGGAGAAGAAAAGGAGAACATTGAAGTAGTATCCCAACCTGAAAATTCTCAGGGGATTGCAGAGTCAATTGAGGGTATAACTCCTGTAGAATTCAGCCGAGGGCATATGAATATTGAGGAAGAACCCCAAGAATAAAATAGAGAAGCGAGCCCAACTAAAGGCATGGCTGATGAGGACCAAAACCTCATTGAGCAAGTAGGTCTAGAAAAAGGAACAACCGTTCCATCAAGAAAAAGGAAGAAAGTAACTGAGATTGAAAAGCTTCGGAGGGAACGAATGAAGCTTCAGAGATTAGTAGAACAGCTTAGGCAGACCATTAGGGTTCTTAGAATGAAACAAATTCCCAAACGAACCCCAAATAGAAGAATCATAGTCACCAGGAGAGCCTCAAAAAAGAGGAAAGTGGCCACTAAAATAAAACCCCAAGTTGCAGAAACTGTGGCTGAGCCTAATCATGAAGATATGGAACAACAGGCAGTTATTCCAGAAGCAGCTGTTCCAGAGGGAGCCACTTCAAGTGAAAATGTGAAAGCCAGTAGTCAGAATACTTTTAGTGACCCTACATTAGCTAGACTCCAAGAAGAGTTAGCACAGGCTCGACTGGAAAGGGAAAAATTGGAAGAAGACACTGTCCCTAGAAGGAAATATCAGGAATTGCAGTAACAGATGAAGATAATCCATGAAGCAGAGGCTGAAACCCATGAGAAGTGTTGAAAAGTAGAGGAGAAGGCTGAAAAAGTAATGAATCAATTAAAATTCGCCCAGAATCGAATGGACACTCTTTGCTCATTATACACAGATATTTTAGCTTGTAGATGCCCTGCCAAGAATTATGCTTTATTTTTATTAGAAAGATATTTACAGCTAAAGATTAAGGCAGTCAGGGTAGGAAAATCTATAGAGTTAAAAACTATAGATGATTTTGTAACATGCTGCAAACTCTATGGGGTAAAGGTACAATGTCTCCTTTGTGAGTTCTATTTGCATAATCTCATATTGGAAAATGATAGCGAGACAAATCCTAGCCCTTTTATGGGTGACATCCAATACCAGGCGTTTATTTCCTTTGTTGTTAATCAGTTAAAATGACTTAAAGCCTATAATGTTTTTCAAATGCAGGAAAATGAATTAGATTTGTGGGTTAGAAGTGAACCTAAGCACCCGTTACAATTGTGGGCGAGGCAGAAGAATTTGATGACAAGAGAAGGTGTTATCTAAGCATTGGGTCCTGTCCATAAATCAATTGTCTTGAATGGGATAGAATATCTCCTATCTATTAGAAACCAGGCTTACATAGCAGCTAAGGTCCGATGGAGAATTTCCAATCGGAATTTTCAAAATATAGAACCATTTAACTATAAAAACTTTGGATTAGTTGTAGACCGCTTGGTTTCCTATAGCAACCTCATTTTGAGGGAAGGACCATTCTGGCTAGGGTGTAGGTTTCGAAGTCCCATTGCATGGTATCCTGCTACAGATTACAAAGCCACTTATGAAATACCCGAAGGACAGACAGGGCATGTCTTCGAAGCATTAGCTGCAATGCATGGTTTTAGGCCTTTTGATGAAAAACCTTCTCCAACTTATTCTTTAATTGCTCTGCATGTGAACTATAGTTTTCATGAGGACATGAAAAAGGGTAAGCAGGGGGGTATGTTGAGTAGTGGAAAAGGTATGAATTTACTATGTGTTTTCCCACTCTTTTACTTTAAACATAGTTCTTTTTACCTTAGAAAGATGACTTTTTACAAGAATTGTGGTAGAATTGTGAAGATTTATGTTTATTGTAAAATATCACTAAAAACTGCCTTTTACTGCTAAAAACAGGAATTAGGCGAGGTGAGCAGCTATACCAGAGGTGTGGCTAAAGTAAATGCAACTGTTGTTCCTCTAGCGTTAGACCAAATCCTGCCAAAGACAAGGAAATCCGAACGCATCGCTAAGAAAAGGCAGGGGACGGCTCGGCTCGGTCAAAGGAGATCAAGTGACAGCTAAAGAAAGAAGGGAAGAGAATCCCTCAGGATCCTTCGATCCTGAGGGATCGCTGTTCAACCTCATCTCATTCCTTGTCTTGTCAGTCGAGTTTGATATATAAGGCAACGCCTTTAGTGATTGTAGGGGAGATCCTTTGATTCAAAACATTCCTTTTGTAATATTACGTTTTATTGACTCTCGGGTTTAGAGAGCGATCTCTGTAATACTTTTATGCTTATACTAGTCTATTACCCTTCATACTAGTCTATTACTCTTTGAATCATCCTAACCAAGATCATACCAAATGTGTCCATATCTATTGCAGGTTGAACTTAATTCACTTTTAGAATTCTGAAATACTGATAGGAGTGTTTTTTTTTTTAAATTTAATTTTGTTTATCTGATTCTAAAATATTCTTGCTTAAAACTTATAAATTATCTTTAAACTACAGGTTGAACTTAACTCAGATTGTAAATTTCAGAAATACCTTATTGAATTCGATTTCTTGAACATAGAATTCTATTGTTTTTGAGGTCATCTGTCTCATTTTAAAAATATTTTTCAATTGTTTTTTCAGAAACACCTTTTGGAATTCGATTGCTTGAACAGAGAATTCTATTGTTTTTGAGGTCATTTGTCTCATTATAAAAATATTTTTCAATTGTTTTTGAGGCCATCTGTCTCATTTTTAAAATATATTTCAATTTTTTTTTAGGTCATTGTTGAGCAATGGAAAAGGTATGAATGTACTATGTGTTTTCCCACTCTTTTACTTTAAACATAATTCTTTTTACCTTAGAAAGATGACTTATTACAAGAATTGTGGTAGAATTGTGAAGATTTATGTTTATTGTAAGATATGACTAAAAACTGCCTTTTACTGCTAAAAATAGGAATTAGGCGAGGTGAGAAACTATACCAGAGGCGTGGCTAAAGTAAATGCAACTGCTGTTCCTCCAGGGTTAGACCAAATCCTGCCAAAGACAAGGAAATCCGAACGCATCGCTAAGAAAAGGCAGGGGACAGCTCGACTCGTTCAAAGGAGATCAAGTGACAGCTAAAGAAAGAAGGGAAGTGAATCCCTCAGGATCCTTTGATCCTGAGGGATCACTGTTCAACCTCATCTCATTCCTCTTCTTGTCCGTCGAGTTTGATATATAAGGCAACGCCTTTAGTGATTGTAGGGGAGATCCTTTGATTCAAAACATTCCTTTTGTAATATTACGTTTTATTAACTCTCGGGTTTAGAGAGCGATCTCTGTAATACTTTTATGCTCGATTAATACAAAGGCATGTTTCATTTCATCTTTCAAGTTTTGAAGTAACCCAGCAGTGTTTCACTGGTGCTAAGGGCCCGGCCCTGGTGGAATTACTCTGCTGTTTGTATTTATATTCTGTGATTACTGTCGTGTGACAATTGCGTTTGGTTTCATTATAGTTACAAAGTTATTTGATTGTTGTTGAATTGAGTACTGGTTTGTTGTGTGTGCTAATGAATTGCATCGCCATTCTATTTTAGTAGGAATCGTGATTACTGTCTTATTCATCTTGTTATCTCTTATAAAGCTTTGTTGTTCTATACTTAATTCTGTTTGTTGTTCCATTGGATTATGGTTCATTTCGATTGACTATTTCATATTGTTGGTTGTCGACAGGGTTGGAGTTTAAGAAGACTTGTTACCTGATTGCGTTAAGTTTATATTTGTTGTTCAATTGATGTTTGTTGTTCAATTACTGTTTGCTGTTCATTTCTAATTCGTTAGGTTCATATTTGTAAAGAGATTGTTTACAGTTGTTGTGTACACATAGGAATTACGGATTGTTGTTCCTTTCCAATTTTTTCTATTAGAAGAAGTTCTTCTTAGTTATTTTCATCAACAAGTAGTTCAAGTTCGATTTCACTTTGATTGCTTAAAGTGCAGGACTGTCAACTATAGAGAACATTGGTTACTGCTTCCAAGTTCCCAGATTGATTTCCTTGTCTAAGTGTGATTTCAGTTGCATCGATTTCTAAGGGAATGAGTTATTGCTACTGTATCCCTGATTGATGTTTTGCAGAGTGAGTAGTTAAGATTTCAGAGTATTTCCATTCATGTTACTGTAATTAGATTTCTTTACAAGCATCTGTTTACTCTTGTATCTAGAATATTATACTATATCTTTCATAGCATTACTCTTAGCTAAATTACAGTCTCAAACAGAGTACACTCTTGAAATAAAAATTCGCTCCCGGATTGATAATTAATGTAGGATAATTAGGTGTTTAAAAGATACCTTTTATGCCTCAACATTTTGGCACCATTGCCGGGGAGGGTGTATGCCATTTCGAAGGAGTGATGCACAATTGATTTTCTTCTGCTCGCGAAGACTTGGGTATTAAAGACGGAAGGTAAGAACCTGCGCACTGGGCAAGGAACATACTTACTCACAACCCGCTTCACCGCAGAATTAGGTAAACTTATTTCTTTAGGTAGGAATGAAGGCTTGTTTTCTTGAATGAATAAACCAGCTAAGAAAAACAAAATTCCTCCTAAACCTAAAAAACCTAAGGGACCGGTGACCCTTGGGCGAACAACTTTCATTGACGAAATCCTTAAAAATACTGAATCTCAACCATCAGTCGGACCTAGGAAATTTATCTCTAGACAGCCTACTAGTTCCCTTCAGGCTACAAAGTCACCATCTGAAGCCTTTGCTGAGATACATAGTCAAACAGTGGGAATTGAGCAAGATTCCCAAGAAATTGAGAATCCCTGCCCAATTTCTCCACAAGAAGGGAACTCTAGTAATCTCCATGAAGGAGAAGGGGAAACAGGAGAAGCAGAAGAACCAAAATATCCTCTTGAAATAGTCCAAACAGTGAGCAGTCTAGATAAGGGAAGTGCTGTCAAACTTATTCAAAACCAAGGACCTGAATCTCCTCAAACAGTAGGCCAGCAAGGAATACTTATTGTTCCAAATAAGGAAAGTGTTGTCAAGGCCATTCCTACTCCTTCCAGTCAGCCTAGGAATTCGCTTGAGATCCCGGAAGGATATTGGCACATATTTGATCAAATGGCCCAAAACTAGAACCAAAACCAGAACCAAAAAACACCCCAGCAAACCTCTACACTGCAATATCCTATAGTAGATACTGTAATTAATGCACCTATGAAAGCCATTCCCCTTCAACATATTCCTACATTTCATGGCTTGACATCAGAAGATCCAGATGCATTTCTGTTTGAATTTGATGTGTTATGCAGGGGGTATGACTATACCACTGATCTCCAAAAATTAAAACTATTTCCTTCCACATTAAAAGGAGCAGCCTTACGATGGTTTATGGGGCTAGGTGGGGGTGTCATAACTGATTGGGATCAGATGAAAGCTGTGTTTTTAAAGAAATATCAAGATTATTGCAGGTCTTGGGAACTAAAAGACGAAATATTCCAAATGACATCCAAACTGAATGAAACCCTAGAAGAATATGTGGAACGGTTTCAATACAATCTTCAGTGATCTCCTTATGCATCCTTACCCTTACCTGATAATGTGTTGAAAACTAAATTAATTAGGGGAATGAAGAATCAATGGGTTGAAACATTGAATATTGTGGGAAAAGGTGATATATATCAGGAAAGTTATGCTAACATCCTTGATTTGTGTATCAGGAGTTCGAGGGGCAATACAAGGCTAAAATCAGCGGAGCGTGACATGATTACAAGGGATAAGAAGACCTCTAATGAAGGTGTAACTCGTGCAGAGATTGGAAACTTGCTGGAAGATTTTAAAACAGATATTCTAGGGACTCTAACAACGCAGTTCGACATTATGCAAGCCAAACAAAAGCAAGTAGAAGCAGAGAAAAATTTGGCAGTATTCTGTCCTAGATGCAGGAAGAAACATAGCCATAAAGAGTGTCTGCTGGATGTAATCAAAGTTTGTGCCATTTGCACGAAAGACCACCCCACAAAAGGATGTCCCTCGCTTCCTGGCCTGAAAACAGTCTATAAAAAGGCAGAAGAAGAATCAGAAGTGGTATGTTTGCTTAATCAACGCCAACAATGGCAGCCACGACAATCAGGTATAGCGGGTAAGTGTTAAGGCATCGCAAGGTAACTTAAATCAGTTATGATGTGAAGTGAAGAAGGGACATGCGGTGGCACAACGCAACATCGCACATCGCAGCGCTTAAATGATATCAATAAGGGGTCACAAGGTAAGTTATTTTTTGTGCAATGCGAAGTGGAGAAGGGACATGTGTCAGCACTGCGCAATATTGCAAGTCGCAAGAAATAGAGGGTAACCACAAACTAAATATTATAAAGTGCGAAGTGTGATCAGATGAGGACCATTTGATCTAGGTGCAGATCGACGGCGGATGGAAAATCGCAAAAGCACACATCGCAAATTATAGCGAATAGAGCTAAGGCATCACGCGATAAGTTAAATTGTTTGCGATGCGGTAACGATTGGAATATGCGATGTGACAAAGGGAGACCACGTGTCGGCATTGCGCATGAGCGCACACCACAGATTTTATGGTTTGTACTTAAGAGTTCACACGACAAGCTGGATGCGATGTGATGTGATCGCATATCGCAGAAAATAGGAGATACATTTATTGCAAAACATTAAAACTTGCAGGCAAGCGAAATACGATGCGTTGTGATTGGTCACCATGTTGTGGGACCCTATAAGCCCTTCTTTTGTGTATGTTATATGCGCCATATTATAAAATTTACACTGTTGATTGCTAATCGTATGTATGTTAAATATATATGCGTTGTTAATCGTTTAAACGTATGTATGTTGATTAAAGCTGGGATTTGTAATCCACTGCTGGTATAAAGGGAGTTGTATGTGGAACATACCCCACATGTCACAAAGGAATGGCATGAACACATAACAAAGAAACAGGAACTCATGCAAAATAGTGTTGCAACTGTTTAAAGGCAGATGAAAAGGTTGAACGTGGCATAAAAGACATAGGTAACAGAAGAAACATGGCAGTTATGCAGCAAAGCTGGAATAAAATGGCAGAAATAGAAAAGACACAAGGACAGCAAGCAGAAGAGGCCAAACGCACAAAAAAGCAGAAAAACTGATAGGTTGAGTAAATACTTGATTATAACTGAAAATTTATTATTACTTTTATATTGTTTGTGATGCAAAGGCAAGTCTTCGGTAGGCAAAGCAAAACTCAAATGTAATACAAAAATGAGTACTTAGTATTGTAACATCCTGAATGTGCTGAGCGAGAAAATGAGAAGGTGGAAGGAAAAGAGTCATACCTGGTCATTTCATATTCCCATATGGAATGCAAACAGCTATGAGGAGATATCTATAAATAATGTTATTGTAATATGCTTAAAGAGGTTAGAGAGTGGAAGAATAAGAAGAAGCAACTGCAATTTCCGATGTTTGTGCAAAGTTTTTCATGAGGTTCCTAATGATCGTGCCATAGATTTTACCAAGCGATTCTCTTTAGTACTTGATGAAACCACTTCCATATGCATTGCTCTACGTGCAACTGAACCGTTTTTCTATCTAGATCTTCTAATTGAATTTATAGCACTATTTATATTTTGTATCACATTTTCCTTCATTTTTTTATCTTTTGTTGATTTTCGAATACCCAATAAAGTCGTAGCTTCTTTTAATTTCCTTAATGATAGGAGACCTTTCAAAAATTGGGCTTGAACTTCCACATTTTCCTTTATGATGTACGTATCAAAAATGTGATTAACATGATATCGTATAACATTGCCAGCTCTTTTATCTTCATATGTGTGAGTGTCAACATTTTCTAGCATCTCATCATCGACATTGATTTCATCTGTACATATTCGAATTAATAGTACATAATAAGTTTAAATATTCAATAAATAAATAAACTAATAAATATGTATAATTTCAATAATACGTGCATGTGTTCAATACACACACACACACACACATATACCTTGTGATTCAATTTCTTCACTTGAATTTCTTTCAACATTTTCACCATCTTCAATCATTGGTTCAATATCTCTTTCACTTTCTCCTTCAAAATTTTATATCTCATCATCAATGTTTTGAGGAATATCTCTCTCTGTTTACATTGAAAAATAATTTTCAAATTAGTTCATCAAATAAAAATTAAGGTTCACATTTTACACTAGGAAAATTGTAAATATCAAATTCATAATATTTACATTTACATACCTCCTTCAACTTCTATTTGTGGTTGGATTTCCCTTTCAATATTTGAGAGTGCTTCTCTCTTTCTTTTGCGAGATTCTCTCCCCTGTTCTCTACGTTCCTCGGGGTCTCTTGTTCGATCATATTTTCTCGTGCAATTCCTTTGATTTCCCTTGACAAAAGATTTAATTAAAAAAAAAAAAACTCATTTTAAAAATTTTGCAAAAAAATACGTACTTCAATCCAAAACAATGACTTTAAAAAATTCAAGGAAAAAATGTCTTATAAAAATGAAATGAAGCTCAAAATATTTCCTTTCAAGTCCTACAAAAAAAATTCATTTAAAAAGTTAGTCAAAAACTCATTTTAAAAAATCATTATAAAAGATTTACTTCAACCCAAAACACGTACTCTAAAAAAATGTCACTTCAAAAAATACCTCCAAAAAATGTCCATTGAAAATTAAGCCCAACTTCTTAAAAAATGCCACTTTAAAATATACCTCCAAAAAGCCTCTAAAGAAATATCACTTTAAAAAATAACTCCAAAAAATTTCCTTTGAATATTAAGCCTAAAAAGAGTCATTTCAAAATTAAGTCAAAAAAATGTGTTTTGGAAATTAAGCCCAAAAAACTCTAAAAACAAAATACATCAAAAAAAATGTCCTTTGAAAATTAAGCCCAAAACCTCTTAAAACAAAATAACTTTAAAAAAAATCCAAAAAATGTATCACATAACTCCAAGAAATGTCCTCCAAGAAATGTCATTTGAATGTTATGCCAAAAAAAGTCCTTAAACCCAAAAAATTCCTTTGCAAAATAAAAAACAAAATAACTTAAAAAAAAATGAAGCCCAAAAAACATCCAAAAAATGTATCACATACCTCCAAGAAATGTCCTTTGAATGTTATGCCAAAAAGAGTCCTTAAACCCAAAAAAATCCTTTGTAAAATCGGACATTTACAAAATCAGTTTTACAACAATCTGTTTATTTTACCGCAGAGACTCCTGATTTCGCAACAACTATGCAACCACCTTCTAAAAAACATTGAATGCAAAAATAAGGCCCAAAAAAGTATTGAAGTAGAAATCAAACCAACTATACTTAACAAACACACCATTAATATATGTGTTCGATCACAAATATGTTGAACATTAAACAAGTTAAAGATAGAAAGAAAAAGACATGCACATAAACAAATAACTGGAAAGTAAATGTGTGCAAAGCCTTACCTCGAGCGGGGCCAAACTCGGAGTATGGCCTATGCCCAACTCTCAATTAAACACAAGAAGTTAGCAACCCTAACAACTAACAAACACTATTAAAATAACTCGCTCAAGTTTCTAAAATTAGAATAGAGATAAGTTACATATGATTGGCATAGATAACCTTGGCGACACATCCACTGATGTGTGCCAAGGCATCCAAGTTGTTCGCTACGTTAACACTCAGAACAAAAAATGCCTTCTTTGGTTCCAATATAATCTATAGGAATAAAAGACTCTTTCAATTGGCTACGAGCAACAATTAAAAGAGATTCTCATATTAATGCATAACAAATATTATAACGTCTTAAAAATATGAATGCAGGCTACTCTATTCTTCTAGCACTTTGTTTTTCCATATGTGTCAGTAATCCAAATGATATTTCCTGTAAAAGTATATTTCTGCGATATTGAACAGCGAAAGTTAGTGCTTTTTCTAGTGCGATCTTTAACTAATTTCTAGCCTTTTCATAACGTAAAATTGAAAACTAATGAGACATGTGTTATACCTTAATAGCTCATGGTAACCATGGGATCAAAGACATTTGGAAAGGCAAAGGTAAGAAATGAGAAATTATTTTGCAGCAAAAAGAGTTAATTTCATAACTAAAATGGTTAATTTTGTAGTTCAACAATGATCAACGCAACTGGTTTACCATTGTCAAATATGCTATTGAGACATTTATTTTGTGCCCAATATAACAATTCAAATAATCATTTCCACAAAATCTTTTCAAAGCCCATATGGAAGTTGTGTAGGCATGCTTTTAAGGAAAATTTCAAACCTTTGTCACAATGTAAAAATAAGCCAAAAGTAAAATATTTTGTATAAAGGACTTTTTTCTTCATCGAAATGAAAAAATAAAATTTCATTAATGTGGTGTCGGTGGAAACAAAACTTCTCCCTTTTAAATCATTAAATCACTTAATTTGGCCTTAAAATGATCCTTGGGAATGCGTTTTTGTGCATAGGCTTGTTAAAAAAAGGGTAGAAGGTAAAAATGACTAACTTCAAAAAATTTGTACAAGTAAATAAAGAAGAGATGGAAAACTATGAGGCCTCGGTTTTGTCAACAAGGTTATAAGATTCAACCATCGTGTCTTCCTTACCACTGTGTAGTACTTTATAAAACTAAAAAATCTACAAGTTTTCACGTGTATTTTTCTAAGGTCACTTAGGCAGGTGATAATTTTTTTTCTTTAAGTGCAGAAACTAATTTGTCAATAACTTGAATTCATTAACTAGGGTTCAATATTTTTTCCGAGCAAGTGAATTATTATTAAATTAATATGATCACCAAAAATCACCGACACCTAGATTGGCATTTGTGAGATATTGATTATTTTGCATGCATGGGTTTAACATTTGGAAATTTGGTTGAAATGTATAATGTTAAGTTATGAATGAATGCACATGAACTTATTTTTCAATTTTATTGGATAAGAATGAGATTCTTTTTTTGTTGCATAGAGGAGAATGAAATTTAAGTGTTGTCACACAAGAACCATCACTTATAAACTTATGGTTGTCACACAAGGACCAAAAACAAGATGCTCAATTGAAATTCAAGTCCAAGAGGTAAGTGTTGTCACACAAGAACTAGCATTTACCAAACTTGTGGTTATTACACAAGAACCAACCATAAGAAGCTTAGCTACAACTTGCCCAATTTTTCAGAGGAGGAAGACCTAGTCACACAATTCACGAAAAATCAGATGCAAGGATGCACAAGGACATGCAACATCTTCAGTTGGGGGGAATGTTGAGTCATGAAAATAAGTGTCTTTTCACATTCTTGTTACCATATTTCATAACATTTCTCTTGAATTTTTTCCTTTTCCACTTGTCTATAACCATGTTTTATTCCATTTTTATGCTTATATGTGAGATTAGGCTCAATATTTTATGATGCATTTATTTCAATATATTAAGGGAGTTTGTGATATTTTTTTTTACCAAGGAAAGAAAGTAGTCTCTCTCATCCTGAAGGAAAGAGTGAGGTTGATGGTACTAATCCAACCCATAATTAAACTCACTTAAGAGTGTTTTTTCATGCTCGAAGCCATTACAACAATAATCATCAAAGCATCAAATATCATCATGTCATTAATGAGGATTTAAACCTGGGTGGGGAGGATAATAATCATTCCACCTAACCACCTAAAATAACCCCAATTGACCAGTTTATTGTTAAATATTAAGAAAATTAGCATTTTTTACTTATATTTGAAAGTTGGGTGAGTTTTGTAATGGTTATACATATATTTGGAGATTCCAAAAATGCAACTTTTTACTACTAAGGACCAAATTCGAATTTCCTATTTAATCTTTGAAGATATGATGAGGATTTGGGAGGATCACTCAAGTATATTATATGGAGTAGAATCATAGAATATTTCCTCAACTATCTTGGATGGAGAAGAATAATGGAATATTTCTTATCAAATCTCATGGAGATACTCAAGAGAAGATATTTAGAAATATTTAAAGATATTTACTAGTTACGTATTAATGAATGGTTGTAACCACAAGAGAGATATATGGATCTGAATTTAATATTGGTTATCTTAGCTTTAAAGAAATTATCTGTATAAATAAAAGTGTCTTATCCATTTCAAATGGACTCTTGGAGCATATGTCTAACTTATGATGGAATACAATAAAACTTCTTAATATTTTCTTTCACATAGATTATCATTCTCTAATTTTAGATGTAGAATGTTTTGATTTAGTTTATGATGTTAAAGAATAGTTTGTTACTTTTTCCTTGGGAGAGTTGAGCTCACTCCACATAGATCATGGTGACATTTTATATTCTCTTATTTATTTTATGCAACCTCATTTCATGTACATTATTTCCTAGTAAATACTTCTATTTATTTTCTTTAACCTTTATTATATATGTGTATATCAGTCTCTATTTTTATACTACAACAACCATTTCTTTTAATTAGAGAATCACTTACTTTTAAAAACAAATCTAAGTATTGCTTATTGGATAATTATTGATTATTCAACAAAGTATTGTTGCAAATCCCTTTCAACCATTAAGAGTTGAATAATAGACACTACATCATGGTTTTCTACCTGTGAGGCCTCAATAAATGCTTGACAAGATAGCTAGACTTTATTCAATTCCCTTTATTTCATTTCATTTGATTAGAGTATTATTTCTATTTAATCCATGAGTGATTAGAATTCTTATTCAATAAAAAATATCCAAAAGTGAAGAGAGAATTGTTGTGTGAGCAATTTCAGGCATGATATCTCACAACCTAGATTTCGACCTATGCAAGCTTTGGAAGAATAGATTGGAGAAGATTAGTTCCTATTTTTTCTTGAAATTTACATTGTTATTTTAGAATTTTATCAAATTTTGCTAAAAACAGGAGTAATAGTCCATGGAAAATGATGTGAGGAGATAACTTGGTGATAGCAAGTTCCCTATTCAATAGCACGATAATTCCAAGTGCATTCACATTGTCAAGTTTGATTAAGCTTGCGTTTGATTTATGAAGTGTGATGTGTTTCATTTTATGCAAGTGATTTCATAAAAGTAGGATAAACATTAAGTATTCTAGATAGAGTTTACTACAAACAATCTAATACTACACATACAATGTTTTCATTTCAAAAGTTTATGAACTATAGATTGATAATAAAGTGTTATACAATTTATACAAATAAGTTGTCTAACAAACATTAACTAATAATCATATTTAACCTCAAACTAATTAAATACATAGAGAGATTAAAAGGAAATGAAAATTCATAGTTAAAATGAATTTTATTTTTATTTTTTGAATATATTTTTTATATAAAGCAATCAACATTTTTATTCACATTTGAATGGAAATTCCTTGAAGAGTTCTTACATTTAAAGCTGTTTTTATTATATTTCATGTTTCCATATTTATAGGGAAATAAACTCCATTGCAAGCACACTATTTTAAATAGGCACTATATTGATTTTGGGAACTTGGAAGATCCTTGAGCAGATAAATGAAAATGTCTAAAAATATTAATTCAAGCCTTTCATAGAGGGTATGTAGATGGAAATATAATTGGACTACCTACAAAACTACTTATTTTTTATCTCTACGATAAAATTCCCAAGTGACTTAGAGGATATGTATGCAATGTTGCTTTTATTTTACATGTATCTCTGTTGATAGACATATTTCTTTGACACGATAAGGGTTTTATGCATGCATGCTTTTTTATTTATTTTTGATGATTTTTTAGGCAACTTTTTATTGCAATTTAGTTCACATACATAATGTAATCTTATTTTCTATAATGAAAATTATGAATTTTTCCTTGGAAAAAAATGTTTGAATGGAAATTACACTTATCATATAAACAAAGCATTTATAAAAGCAACATTATTTAAGAAAGCACATTTTATTTATATCATTTTGAAAATTAATATTTTATTTTTCCTTTTTTTCACTTTCTTATTTCTAATATTTTGTCATCCCTTCAAGAAGAGTCAATAGTGATTAATGATAATTCAAAAGCTAGGAGGATTGAGGTCCTACCGTGAACCAATTTATTATCCAAACTAGAGGCATTTGATTCATAAATTCTCTTCATTCCTTTTTAAGTGGCTTTACTTACAACTATCACCCTCAAGGAATATAGCACAATATTCATATATTTTTATTGATACTAATTCATATTTATATCTTTTGTTGGTTGCTAGTTTTTTTTATTATGTGTGTCCTTTGTTCCATTTTGAGTAATTGTGTATATGAGGATGTGAATAGTGGACATGGCTTTCTTATTAAAAAAATTAACATAGTAAAGTAGTATTCTCATGATCTGAAACTTGAACTTATCTACTAAGAACATCTTGTTAGGTAAACATTTAGCTTATGTAAATCTCGACGCGCATTCCAACATAAATAACATCCATTTTACTCTAAATATACCATGTACCATTCATCTTGTTTTTTTGGTCGTTGATGAAGGTAATAATGTGCACGGTAAATATTGGCTAATTGATTTGAATTAATAATTTATTGTGTTCTTGATTATGTTTAATGCGAGATATATCAATAGTTGACATGGATTTATTCTAGTTGTTGGAGTCCAACAAGAAATTGCAGCATACACACTAGTGTGGGACCAACAGGTCCTAGCGATACATTAGTGTGAAGGCCAAATTAATTAATTAATTTGTTGCAGTGTCTAATTTAATTTTCCCTTAATTAAATTGGACAACAAAATGTAATCTTATCTCATGATCACTTGTAATAGTTAACTGAGTGTGATAAACTCAGTTAGCTCATGTATTTCGAGTTGAGGGTGGTTGGTGAGGCATGTAGAGTAATTCTATTAGTTATGGAGTTCAAATTCTAGTTGGTGCATTAGTTTAATGCATGAGTAGTTAGTTAAATCAGTTAGGTGAGTTAGAGTCAGTTGAACTGGTTTTAAATGTTTGTTGCACTATTGAGAGATCAAGTGAATTAAATATTATTTAATTCACAATCAGTGATCTGCCATGCAACTGATGATTTACTATTAATATTTGCATGCATGCCAGTTCCAGTGGAGACCCGGTTGAGACAAAGGTTAAAGGGATGCTAACTATCAGTTGTGTGATTAGTAGGTTTCTCGCATGCAACCAGACATCCATTGGATTTCTCATGATCCTTGCGCAATTTTTGAAGGCCAAAATTCCTAAAGAATAGGGATTGCATTCATCAGGAATTGTGCAAGCAAGGCAAGCTATTTAAAAATTGAGAATTGAGATTGATAATTGGCTAAGAGTTGATTAGTTTTGTCTAGGACAGGGTGAGACAGTTGTGAGAGTGCAGGAGACTCTTGTGAGAAGAGTGAATTGTAATTGTTTCATGATTACATGGTTAATATATAATAGAATATAGAGGGGTTTTGAGAAGAAAGCTTTCCTAGGAAATTATCTGTGTTGTGGTTTGATTTGATTCTTTCTTTTCTTAATGTGATTGACAATTGTGTTTAATTCCCACAATTGATTTGTAGAAGGATTCAGTATCTATCTTTAGTACATTGTTAGATCGGATTGAATCCATTGATATACATATGTTTGTATAATTTATACATGGTATCAGAGCACAGGAAATCACTTTAGTGGAGGAGAAGTTGAGTTTGTGACTGAATAGAATTCGAATGATCCGGATTTATGCAGGAACGCAACAGAGTAAACATATAAACATAAATACAGAGATGCAGCGGAAATAACACTTCATTTCATTAATATCAACGAACTGAATTTTGCTTACAGACAGAATGGAAATACAACTAGCTAGGGCGCTGGTAGCTATCTCTGAGAAGAGATGTGGCGGCTACAAGCCTCTAAATTGTGTTACAATGAGGCTCGAGGGCCTATTTATCATTTAGAAACAATGGGAAATCCTAAACAGCCAAAACCCTAACCCTAGGAGATGAAGCGCCAAAACTATGGGCCCCGTTTGGGTAAATTGGTGTTTCAACTTCCCAGAGGCGTAACTTTGGCATACGATCTCCGTTTGACGCGTACCATACCTCGTTAGAAAGATCTATCCGAGGACTACAAATTTGGAATGGGAAACATCGGTCCATGGACCCATGTTGCCCTCCGTTTTCCCAAAAAAAGTCGTTTAGGGCCTCAAAACGACTCCGGAAGTTTAGGACCCGAAAAACTGCTAAAAATAGTAAACTGTGCCGAAACTGAAAAACTGAAATAGACAATGGTGGAGCCCCAAGTGGAATAGGCGGGTGACCACCAATATCCACCTGGATCATTCCTCCCCCCTAGGAAGCAATGGTCCCCATTGCGTTAAGTTCCTCCATGAGATGAGGAAATTTCTGCTGAACTTGGTCCCTGGTGAACCACTTT